>CM070669.1:15270963-15845963 GCA_036346575.1 Dendrocalamus sinicus | reverse complement strand
AGCTATCCAATCAAGAACTCATCTCCAAATCAAAAAGGGAAACAGAAGGACTGTTGAGCCAGAAAATCAACCTAGAGCTGAAAATAAGCTGAACTTCCCAAATGGATTCATTTCCAATAAAGATTACACAAGAGATACAATCAACTACGTCCTCATACGCGATTGATACAAAGGAATCACACTACATGCTTGAGAGCACTCACGCAGGAGCTCAAGCTATACACACACAGGCTGCTCTCTTAGAACTCACTCCACACCACTCTCTTGAGCTCTCTACTCAGGAATGCATACCCATTTCTTGCAATAGATGAGCTAAAACTTGCTGCCTCCACTCCACCTTTTGAAGGCAAAAACCCACCCCAAAGAAGAAATACAAGAAGTGGCATACAATGCCCACTCCCACACCTCACACACCATATGAGGCAATAAGTCACCACACACAACCAGATTTTGGAGGGAAATCACCTCTTCCACTCATTTGCTTGAGTCAATTTACCAAATTGCCCCTCAAGCATCTTCCCGAAAGCTTCCGCCTCCAGTACCTTGACCGTCTAGACCTCGACTCCTCCCTGAGTCTAGTCCGGTCCGCTCCACTGCACACGACCGCACCCGGCATCCTGACCGCTTGGACCTCGACTCCTCCCTGAGCCTAGTCCCGATCCTCTTGCCACTGCCCGTCGTGTCCATCCGACACCGACCGAGACCTCCGACTCCACCTTAGTCTAGTCCTGGTCTGCTCCATCGCACACAACCACAACCGACCTCCAAACCGTCTGGAACTCCGACTCATCGTCGCCCGTTGTGTCCGTCACCGGTAGCTCTAGCTCCGGTTCCTCGTCTCCCGACTCGCAACCACCTCACCAGCCTCGATCATCTTCGGCATCACCGACCGTCTAGACCTCAACACCTCCTGTGCCTAGTCCCGGTCCTCCTTGCCTCACCATGACCTCGCTCCGAAGTTCTGCAGTCACATAGACAAGCAAACCGTCACATAGCACCACATGAAACAACATAATCAATAATAGCACAAGTAAAGGTACTCAACCCTAGAATACCCAAAACAAACTCAAACTCACTAAACCACCAGTCAATTACTCATCACCAACATGGGGATAATTCCACATGGTCTCTCAATCTCCCCCTTGATGAGTATATTGACAAACACCGAAAAAGTATAAAGTTGAGTTTGTTTGGAGGTCAAGCATGGTCCAAAAGAAAGAAAAAGATGCTAATGACCATGTTGACACAAGGAGCAAAAGAAAGAGCAATTTTTTCTCAAAGCAGCTCCCAAAGCTCCCAAAATGTGGCTTTTTCTCCAACTATTCTCTCCCTTTTGGCAATAAAGTCATCAAGGTTCTTTGGAGGAAAATAAAGCATGGTGTGGCTGAATTTTATTCAATGCTAAGCAAATAGAGCCATAAAGATTAGCCAAAATGACCATTAAGTATTACACCAAGCCATAATTCATATGAATGCTATCAAAATCATGACAAGATATGCATAATCAAGCCAAGCCACATAAGTATGAATCTGAATATTAGATGAATTTTTTGAGCATGTCAAGCCATTCAAGATCAAAGTCTAGCTAGAGCTATCCAAAGATGATGCAAGCCATGTCAATAATCTAAGTGGAACCAAGAAGCTAGAATTAAGTCAATTTATAGTGCTACAAGTTCAAGAATGAATCATTAGTTAAAGCACTTGAGTCTTTTTGTAATTAAGCAAATTTAGCACAATTGACATGTTTTTCTTTTGAAACTCATGGTTGTTTCCAACCAAAATTTTAGTCATGTGCTAGATTTCAAGCCTTATGCGACTATTCCAAGCAAGAAGCTTAAAGAGATGATCTTGGTCATCCAAAACTCCCCCTGATTTCATGCCAAGTGCAATGGCAAGCAGTCTCATGAGAAAGAATTGGTGAGATCAGTTCTTTCGCACATAAAAGAGATCTTTTTGCTTTTTAAACAGTTGTACTAACTTATGCTTCATCAAGAAACTAGCTTAGCTCAATCTAAAGCTCAACTTAGCCTATTTGACATGGCATAAATCATAAGTGGATAACTAAAGACAGACTAGTCTCAAGAAGTAACATGACATGTCTTGATTCAAGTTGTGTAATTTCAATTAACTTATCAATGGCAAAGGCTTGATGACACATATAAAGACATGATAAATCTAGCAAATAAGCACAATGATGGAAAGGTGTAAAGCATTGTAAACATGTCAATTAAGGATAATAGTCAAGGCTCCATGAAGCTATATTACAATGCAACATGCTGAAATACAAGAAAAGCCAGCTCCCCCTCAACATGAGATGCACTTTTAGTTCAATTTAAGTTATGTCAATATTAAGCTCCAGAAGCTCCCAAATGAACTCCCCCCAAACCAAAGCTAAAAACTGAGAAGCTGGGAAGAAAACAGAAGGGCAGTCCTTAAAGCATAGAGAAGATATAGAGGATACTACGGCTCAGACTGACTCTCATCTACCCCATATGACACTAGGACTATCAGCTGTCCATCTAACTCACTAAGAAGCAAACACGTTCCGTGTCTACCCAAGGGTGGCCCAACCCTTGCTTGAACCTATAAGAAGTGAATGAGCTCAACCTAGTGAGAGGAGAAGCAGCTAATAAGCAGCATCCTAGATCACAAGATGAGAGGAAGAAATCTAAGCAACTAGACAAGAGAACCACTCTAATCTATGCTAAGAGGACTAACCCAAACTGCACTCCGATGCAATGCAACAAAATAAGAACAGGAGCATAATAAACATGATAAAGCAGTAAAGCACAAAAACTCCCCTCACTACAGTCCATAAGGACAAACCACCCCAAGCTCTCCCCGCAAGGCTGAAAACCTAGAGCTATCCAAAGGCTTGGTAAAGATGTCAGCCAACTGGTGGTCACTCTCCACAAACTGGAGCACTATGTCACCCTTCTCCACATGGTCTCGAAGGAAGTGATATCGAATATCAATATGCTTGGTCCGAGAGTACTGCACTGGGTTCTTAGCAATGTTAATAGCAGAAGTGTTATCACAAAAGAGTGGAACACTATCTATGACTAACCCAAAGTTCCGCAAGGTTGAAGCCATCCAAAGTACCTGACTGCAGCAACTGGCTGCGGCAACGTACTCGGCCTTTGCAGTGGACTATGCAACACCGGACTTCTTCCTAGAGGACCAAGAGACAAGAGAAGTGCCAATAAATTGGCAGGTGCCAGAAGTGCTCGTCCTATCTATCCTACAGCCAGCAAAGTCTGCGTCCGAGTAGACTCTAAGGGAAAGACAGGAAGAGGAAGAGTACCAGATACCATAATCAATGATAGCTCAAAGGTACCGAAGGATGCGCTTCACCGCTTGGCGGTGAGATACGCGAGGAGAAGCTTGAAACCTAGCACAAAGACACACAGAAAAATGTATGTCCGGTCTTGAGGCAGTGAGGTATAAGAGGGAGCCAATCATACTTCTGAACTCTTTTTGATCAACTGGCTCGCTGTCACATCCCAAAATTTGCTTTTTGGAAAAATTTAAATTCAAATAAAGTATTTTTAAAGTAATTGGATTTTATTTGGTTTTCCTGAATTTTCTGGAATTTAAAACCTATTTTTAAAAATTAAAAGGTAATTCAAACTATGAAAATAATTTACCAACAGTAGTTGGAAATAATTATGTTTAGTCCAAAATATGTTCAGAAGCTTCTGTGAATTTTTCTGGAATTTTTGGAGGTATTTTCATATTTTTACGAGGCCTAAATAATTTCCTAGCCTTTTCAAATTGTAAAATCAAAATAAAAATCCAACCCCTCCTTCACCGACACTTGGACGGACGGATGTCGCCCACGTCGTCGCTCGGTTCATCCCGCCGCTTCTCTCTTTCCTTTCTCTTCTTCCGAGAACCCCGCAATCGAATCCTACTCAATTCTATCTCTTCATTCGATTCGTTCGAATTTGAATTCAAGAGATGAGCTCCTTATCTCTTTGATTTTCAAACTCGCGCGCTCCGTTGCTTTATTTCCGTGTTAATAGGATCTCAAGCCGTGGTCTTGGTGAGAATCCCGCCGCCTCACCCTTCCCGAGTCCTATAAATATACCCTCGCCTCCTCTTCCTCCCGCCCCATCTCCACGGTTGTCGTGCGCCACCGTTCCGACCCGCCGTGCCCGTCGACCTCGCCCTTCGTCTTCGCCGTGGTCGTGTGCCCGAGCCCGCCACCGCTTGGACTCGAGTCGCGCCGCCTCTTCTTCTCGTCGCCGACCGTCTCCGCTCATCGCCGAACCCCTCCGACCCGTCTTCGACTTCGACTCTGCATCGGGATCGCGTCTTCGACCATCTCCATTCCCCTCCGACCACCCCGCTGCCAACCAATTTCCGAAGGTAAACCTTCCGTGTGGTCGTAGATCTGTGTAGTCGTAGAGTCTTACGACCGCCCTAGATTATTTACGATCAAATCCAAACCCTTAGAATCTGACGACCATGTTAGAGTCCTTTTCGACCGTCGCAATACCATACGACCGCTTAAACTCGCTGTCGATCACTTTGAGTCATGGTCGTAAGACCCGTAGCGCTCTCTCGGTTTGATCGCCAATTCACCGTGGTCGTTAGCGTGCGTGTGGTCGCATACGATTGCGTAGTCATAAATGTCTCGTTGTCGTAAACGACTTCCTAGTCGTAACCCGACTGCGTTGTCGTAGATGGCTTCGTAATCGTAAGTCTTCTTCAAGTCGTAAGTCTTCTCGTAGTCGTAGGTTCTCTGTAGTCGTAGTCGTGACCGACCGTGGCGTAGTCATAATTTCCTGCGTGGTCGTAAATCTTCCGTGTGGTCGTAAGTCGACTACGTGGTCGTAAACCATTCTCGCGTGGTCGATGGCTCGACTACGTGGTCTTAGCCCCTTCCGATCACGTTTGCCGTGGTCGTAGCCTCTTTCCGATCGCGTTTGCCGTGGTCGTAACCCCTATTGATCGTGTTTGCCGTGGTCGTAGCTCTTCCCGATTACTTTTGCCGTGGTCGTAATCTCGACTACGTGGTCGTAAGCCATTCTCTGTGGTCGTAATCGACTTCGTGAACGTAATTTCGGCAACGTGGTCGTAAATTCTACTGCATAGTCGTAAATTTGACCGTGGTCGTAAACAACCGGTAGTCGCCGCTTCGATCGTGGTCGAGGCTCGACTACGTGTCGTAATACCTCTCGGTCGTCTTTCCGATGCATTGTCGTAGCCAAGTTTCTTCCGATCACGTCTACGTGAGTCGTAACCCTCCCGATTGCGATAGCCGTGGTCGTATCTCCCTCTTGGACCACGTTGATTCCCGAAGACAATCTTTTTCTCCGATTTAAAACTTCCTAAGGTCATAACTTTCTCATTTTAACTCCGATTTCAGCCATTCAAATTTCTAAATTTGTCTAAAATCATAATCTATCCAAATATGGTCTCTTTTGAATTTTTGGATTTTGTTTGAATTTTTTTTGTATTTATTTGCTTTGTTTGCTTCGTCTTTTATCGCGTAGATTCCAACGTTGTCGACGATCACTCCACCCAACAGCAAGAAGACCCAGAGAATCTGAAAGAAGGCAAGTCTCCTTTGATCATCTTGAACCCATGATTTGAAATGTTTTCAAATTATTTTAAATTATGTGCATTGCTATTTACATAAAATATTAGTTCAAATATTTAGGAACTAGTTATTCCAACTTGCTATGCCCTCCATTGAAATTGAATGCCATGTACTCTTGTCACCATAGAATTTCCTTTGTCTCATTAATGAGAGTGTTATAATTACTTGTTGATGTTAGTATGGTAGTATAATGCTTAGTCCTGCTATTCAATACTTTAGAAATCTTGAAAATGGGAAGGATGATTTATTGCAATAGCCTTGTTTCAGAAATTTAGTGGTAATTGGAGTTGCCACTGTTGTTTTAAAATAAAATAAAATGTGAAAGATGATTTAGATTAGGGTGGATGGTTGGTTTGGCTTGGTGCAGTTAGCACGAGATCTTGTTAAGTGTATGTTCCACCCTAGTCAATTAAGGACCGACGCTTGTGTTTGTCCGCATCGAGCACTACCGCACAACCACAAGTCTATATGGGTACGACCTAGCTAACTAACTTATGATAGTCTAGTTTAGGTGCCACCAGTGGAAAGTGGTGCCAGGGATGGACTGGTTATCCACAGTGAGGGACAGGGATTTACTGTACTCATATGGCGCAAGAGGGGCTTCTGTTGGGCAGTTAGCCTACTGCGGTGAAACCTCACGGGTGGTATCTAGCTAGATTAGAGTAAGGTAAAGGCTTTGTTGAAGGAACGCGCGTAGGCTACGATAGCAAAAATAAAAATTTCTACCGCGCACACCGTGACATCATGCTAAGGAGGGATCATAGATCGTTACCACTAGACGCAGCGCAATGAAGAAGAGTTGGAGAAGCCGATCCAACCACGCGCCGAGGTAGTAGTGGAAGTAGCCGATCGTCCCAACGATCGTCTCCACGCGATCAACCACACCACGAGCGATCCAATCAGAGTTTGTTGATGCCGATCAACGCCGCAACGAGTAGCGCCCACCGGTATCCACACGCCCGGTCGAACGCCGATCGCGAGTGTACCAAAGACTTGCGAGCGGCTAGGGTTTGCCTCGAGGTGGCGGCTAGGGTTTTGCTCGAGGAACAGGCGCACATCCTCGCCCCGCCTCCAAATATATAGACCTCTCACTTGGGCCTCGTGGACCGAGGCCCAATAGGAGTCTATCCGATCTCTATCCGAATTGAGCCCACATCCGAATCACATTTGAATTAGTGTTCCAACCCGCTATGTGCGACTGTAGGTTCACGTATACTTGGTCGCGACCCGAAACACCTTCCGGTCACCTCATAATAGCGGCCTCTAGCAAGACATATTAACCCCAAAGTATACGTAAAGATCATATCACTGAACTCGTAATGTTCTCATGTACGAATCCTTTGCCTCACGATATAGATTAAGCTCAAGGCGAGACTTGTGTCATCCTCTTAATAGCTCAATCACTCTCTCGATTCCGTGATGGATTATAAACTTGTGATTGACTCCTCAATCACATTGGCATGGCCATGCACTTTCATAATCCATTACATCGAGGGGCCCAGAGATATCTCTCCCATAAGGAGGGGCAAATTCTATCTTGATCATTCACAATCTCCATACCATGATCCATGAGACATGATCATCAATCAATACATATGCTGATCTTTGAATCATATTTGTTCCTCATATGATATATGATCAGGGATCATTTAGAAATAGCAACATTTTGGCATTAAGAGTCTCATGAATAAGTCACATACTCATTGATCAATAATGATAATGTCTATTTCAAGGAACAAAGCAATGTATCATAAACATAGTATGTGATATATTCAACATCTCCATGTTGCCTCTAGGGCATATCACCAACATTTGTGATATTTTATCTGGGTCTCATGCCAAAGGAAGCGTGTTGACTTTTAGGATAATTTATCTCTTGTGGGTAAAGTTGTTCAACCTCTGCAGAGTGTAAAACTATTCGAATAGCCGTGCCCACGGTCAAGGGCGGGCAAGGAATGCATTCACATGGTAGATTTCTGGTTTTGGTTTTAAAATTGCAAGTTTTGTATTCCAAGAGTGGAGGGAACTCTCGGAAGGGAATCCTGGCGGATGGAGCCAGAGAGGGTGGATGGAACCCGCAGTTTTAAACTTGGTCAGATAGACTTGATTAACTGGTGTAGGTGAATGGAACCTTCACTATAGAATTATTGATAATTCTGCTAAAACAATTACATTATTAAATTGATGGCTTCGAAAATAATTAGTAGTAATTGAATTTAAAATATTTCTTTGTGCAAAAGAACCATATAGCCTTCCTTTGTCAAGCCTTGCATCTATGCATTTTTCCCAAGACTTGGGGAGTACTTTATGTACTCACATGCTACACTCAAAAATAAATCTCAGAGGAAGTTGAAGCTCAAGAAGGTGACTACGACTACTGCTTCGCTTGTGGATGTGATGGATTCTTCCCGGAGAACTAGGTCACGCTTCCCCAGTCAATTGCCTGTGGCGTATTGATGGGTCGTCATCGAGTTATCTTTTGCTTCCGCTGTGTTTTATGTGCGCGAGGTCTTAAACCTCTATTGTAATAATGAGACCTTTCGGTCGGTTCTCTCAACTATTGTAATAAATCGCTGTTGGTGATGTTTATCCATTCTGTTTAACTGTGTGCACTAGCTTTGATCTGGGACTAGTGCGGTAATACACAGAGGGTCCGGGTTCGGAAATCCGGGGTCCCGACACTCGCCATCCTCATCTAGGTCAAGTGAAGCTGTAGATGCCATGGGAGTTAACACAGGCTTACCATCACTCATGTCAAAGCGTCTCAAAAGGTCATGAGTGTACTTGCCCTGATGCAAAAAAGTACCCTCCCGAGTTTGCTTGATCTGAAAGCCAAGGAAGAAGGTCAACTCACCTATCATGCTCATCTCAAACTCGGTGCTCATGACATCCGAGAACTGTGAAACGAGAGCATGAGAAGAGCCACCAAAGATGATGTCATCCACATAAATCTGGACGAGCAGAAGGTCAGTGCCATGTGTACGAATGTACAAGGTCTTATCTACCTTACCCATCTCAAAACCATGACTCAACAGATAGGACTTAAGCCTCTCATACCAAGCTCTAGGAGCCTGCTTAAGTCCATACAAGGCTTTGAAAAGTTTGTAGACATGGTTTGGGTATTGGGGTTCTCGAAACCAGGAGGCTGTCTCACATAGACTTCTTCCTTAATAAACCCATTAAGGAAGGCACTCTTGACATCCATCTGGTAGAGCTTGAAACCCTTAGAAGCTACGAAAGCAAGCAGGATTCTAATGGCCTCAAGTCTAGCTACAGGGGCAAAGGTCTCCTCAAAATCTAGACCCTCAACCTGGGAGAAGCCCTGAGCTACCAGTCTAACCTTGTTTCGAATAACTACCCTATCCTCACTCTGCTTGTTCTTGAACACCCACTTAGTCCCAATGACATTGTGACCTCGAGGGGGCTCAACAAGCGACCAGACCTTATTTCTCTCGAAATTCTCTAATTTCTCATGCATGGCATTGACTCAAGACTCATCAGAAAGGGCATGACAGACATCCTTGGGCTCAAATGAGGCAATGAAGGCAGAATAGAGACAGAATTGTGACAAGCCAGACTTTGAGTGAGTGACTCGCTCAAAGAGGTCTCCAATCATCTGCTCGGAAGGATGATCTTTTTGGATATTTCGGGGAGGTCCTGGATGAGATGAAGAAGTGGCTTCTACCTCATGAGCTGATGAGGTAGGAATAGAGCCACTAGCTCCAGAAGAAGCAGAAGGCATGGGCTGATCTCGTCGAGGTGCCGTGGAAGAAGGCACCTCAAGGGGAGGATGAGGAACTGGATCATGTAGACAACCCTCATCTCCATCATCCTCATCATCCACAAAGATGGTTTCGGACTGCTCTAAAGAACCTGAGATATCAGGCCTAGTACCCGGACTGGCCTCATCAAAGGTCACCTCGTAGGTCTCTACCATTTTATTAGTCTCGTAGTTCCAGACCCTATAAGCCCGCGAAGAAGTCAAGTAACCTAAAAAGATGCCATCACAAGAACGTGACTCGAACTTGTCTAGGTTCCCGGACTTCAAAATAAAGCACTTGCAACCAAACACACGAAAATGTGAGACGCTGGGCTTTTGCCCATATCTCAACTCATAAGCGAGTGCGATGCAAGTGTGCCCTGGGAAAACTCAATTTGAAACATGGCACGCGGTGGCTATAGCCTCAGCCCAAAACTTCCTCGGTGTAGAGTACTCATCAAGCATCGTCCTGGCCATCTCGACTAAGGTACGGTTCTTTCTCTCCACAACGTCATTCTGCTGAGGGACGTATGGAGAAGATAACTGGTGCTCTATACCGGTCTCATCGTAAAACCTCTCAAAGTAAGAATTCTTGAACTCCGTGCTATTGTCACTGCGGATCGCTCGTAAGGCACCCGGGAGCTCAACAAAAAGCTTACTAAACAAACTCCGAAAATGGGTATATGTCTCATCCTTCGAGGCTAAGAAAAACACACAAGAATACCTCGAGAAGTCATCGACCACAACAAGAACGTACCACTTCCCTCCTGCTGACTATACTCGAGCTGGTCCAACTGTGTCCATATGGAGCAGCTGTCCTGGTGCATCGGTCATAGTCACTGTGACCGGAGGGTGAGAAGCGGCAACCATCTTGTCGTGCTGGCATGGAGCACAAACTAGATCTTTGACCATCTTGAGTTTTGGCAGACCACGAATAAGGTCGTGGCCGCTAACTTGAGTCAAATAGTCAAATCCAATATGACCAAGTCTCCTATGCCAGAAAGTAAGGTCACGTGACTCCGAAGCAACTAAACACTGGAGAGGATCACCAAAAGACTCAACAAAATCAGCACGAAAGATCCTCCCATAACGAGAAATCCCGCAAACAAGACTACCCGAAGAATCAAGAATTTTGCAATTGTTTTTCTTGAAGCTCACCTCATAACCATCATCGGTAAGCTGAGAGATTAAAAGAAAATTATACTGCAGCTTACTCACTAAGGCAACATCTTTTAAAATAAATGAATCATTAACGCGCACAATACCTTTAGCGATGACGCGCCCAGACAAAGCATCTCCAAAGGTGATCGTCTCATCACGTGGAGCATGGGCTAAGGAAGAGAACCAACGAGAGTCTCCGGTCATATGACGAGAACAACCGAGTCCACAAGCCAAACCTCTCCCTTCCCAGCCCGGCGAACCTGAGTCAAACAGAGAGTGAAGGCTCAGTACTGGGATAAATCAAAAGAGATTTTGGCAACCAATACTAAGTCACACGCCGAGCAGAAGAAGTAGCCACACACGACTGACCTCTATCTACTCTACGCTCTCTGTCGCTCAAAGAAGCAGAAGGTCTATGTGCGACCTGAAGCTTTTGCTGGGTCCGACTGCTACGGAGAGCGAGTCGGAGCACCGGTAGCATACTGATCACGCCGTGGGTAGCCATCTCGATAGGGGAAACGAGATCTATCCTCAGAACGGCGGAAGTCACGACCAGGGACATATCGAGGACGAAAACCAGAAAACTCAGTAAAACCAAGTCCTCGATGCTGCCCAAACCCATCAAGCTGAACAGTCCTAGACCCCGTGTTGGTCTTAGGTGCACTCAAGGTCTGGGGCTGACCCTGAATATGCCTAAGTGCCTCAACACGGTCTCTATGCGCGATCTTGGCGTGCCTGAAGCATCTCTCTATCGAGTGTGCATCCTTCTGACAGAAGGTACAATGGTACTTCACCTTCTGAGAGGTAGAAGTAGCATGATGAGGCTTCGCCTTCTGAGAAGTTGAAGTAACAGGTGGAACCACCTTACTCTCAGAGATCCCTTGGACAAAGCCCGCTGATTTGAAATGAACTTTCTCAGATCTGGGCTCAATCTCGATCACACCTACTGCTATGGGTCTAAGAACAGCAGGTGGATGCTTCCTCATATCCTCAGAAAAATCGTATACTAGACCTTGATTGAATTTGCAAATCTTGGATTGGTCTAGAATAAGATTTAGCTTTTTCTTGCTCCTACAAACCTCTCGAGAGTGTTCATAAGATACTGACACTCCCGAAAGAGAGAGGTGCAAGAAGAGCAGGGGGAAGAAGAGACAGTAGAAGGTAAGGGAGTAGAAGAAGAACCAACAGCAGAGGAACGAATGGCTTGTGCACGCACAGCCGACTCAGAAGGGACAATCCTACTGCTAGCCAATTGGTTCACGTCGCTAGGCGTCTCTACCAAACCCTCATGCTTCTTCCCAACAGCACACACATTACAAGCAAATGGTTGCTTCACTAGAAAGTCCTTAGTTAGCTTCACACATTTTTCATCCAATGCCAGCTAACAGGATCCTTAGAAGCATATTGAGCCAATTTGTTATTGTTGTCAATCATCTCTTGAAACTGTTTAGAGACAGATTCAAGCTCGGCATTCAGGTTAGGACAATTCACACATGAAGCAATAGGCTCAAGTAGAAAGGCTTGTAACTCAGCAATTTTATGATCTGCCCTTTTTAGGTTCATCTTCAAATTATTACAACTTTCACAAGTCTCGGGCAGATCGAGAAGCATGGTATAAAGATCTCTAAATGCATTATCCTTATCCTCATATGAGGTGCAAGAAATAGTCTCGACAGTAGTAGATGAAAGAGTAGCTACCCTACTCATCTCTAGTTCAGCAAGAAGACTAATATTCTCCACCTTAATCATATCAAGCTCAGAGGACAGACTATCATGAGAGGTCCTTAACTTCTCCATGTCACCAAGCAAAGCACAGCATGTATCACATTCGTCACGGGAAGGAGCAGATACAAGTGAAGTAAGCTCCCGTGACAATCTATCTACTTCCTTCTCCAACTTGCTACACCTAGCTCTAGATCTAGTATGAAATTTACCTAGCTTAAGAAAAGCATCATTAAGCTCGCATAAGAGGGGTATACCTCGTCGAAGTCAGAGTAGAGCTCGCTGTCGCTCACTTCGCCCTCAGGGGTCATGAAGCACATGCTGGAGAAGTCGTCGCCACCCTTGGGGTCTTGCTCGTCCTTCCCATCGTCGTCACTCCACCCCTCCACCTCGCTGAGGTTGAGGTCGTGGAAGGCGGTGAGGACTCGATGGAACAACTTTTTGGTTTTGCCAAGGTTGCAGAACTTCTTGTCTTTGCTTGGCGGCTTCTTGTTGCAGATCTTGTCGGTGTAGACGTTCTTGCTCGAACCGCCGAAGTCGTGCTTGCCCTCCAGCTTGGGGCAGTTTGCTCGAATGTGGTTGGGGCCACCACACTCAAAGAAAATCACTCGACCTCCTCCTCTCTTTCTCTCCCTAACCCTCTTGTAAGCATGGGAAAATTTTCTGGCTAAGAGGGCTAGCTGGTTTTCTGGAAACTATTCTAGTAGGTCATCACTCATTTCACAAACAGCAGCAAGAGAAAAACCAGAAACACCATCGGAGGGAAACTCAGAAGTCGAACTGGGATCAGTGAGCAAGGCCATCGATTGTGACTTCGACTTACGAGAGACAATGTCAATCTCGTGAGTCTTGAGGCGTGAGTACAACGCATCAAGAGTCAAAGTCGAGAGGTTCGTGGTGTCCTTGATGGTGGTCACCTTCATCTCCCACACACGCAAGTCCAAGGCCACAAGCATCTGACGAGCGTTGTCCGAGTCGGGGTATATGAGACCAACCGCTCGGAGGTTGCTCAAGATCTTGTGGAATCTCGCAAAGCATTCATCAAGGGACTCGCCAGCGAGCATTTCAAACTTGTTGTAATCTCGCTTGAACTGATCCTATCGTACTGTCTTTATTTGGGTGGTGCCCTCATGGTAAGCATCGAGGGTCTCCCAAATATCGAAGGCCGACAAAAGATGAAAAATGCGATAAAACTCATTTCAGCTCAAACCTTGGATAATAATGTTCCTTGTCTTAGCATTCGCCTCAACATCAGCCATGTTTCCGGCATTGATGTTCTCATCGGCAGGAACAGCAAAGCGAACTTTGACCTTGCACCAAATTGCATAGCCCTGGGCCTGAATGTAGGTCTCCATCCGACTCTTCCAAAAGGGATAGTCGATCCCATCGAAGATCGGGGGCTTGGTGGAATACTTATCCGTTGCCATGGCTCACAGACTGGTTAAAGATCTATCAAGAAGAGCTAATCTTTAAAAAATCGCCCCTCAAAAGTATCCACTTGAGACTCTTCTCACCAATAGCTAAAAAGACTATGATGAGAATAACTCATACTCTCTGGAGAACCTCACTGGACATCTGCGAGAAAGAGAAAACCAGAGAAACAAACTAAAACTGGCAGCAGGAAGAAGCTCACAAGAAAATCAGAAAACAGAAGCTAACTGAAAATGCAGGCCGGTTTGACCGGTGTTAATGGGCCGGTCAGACCGCCATTACACCGCCAGTTGGACCGCCTTTAGGACCCCGGTCTGACCGGGTATACATACCGGTCTGACCGGCATTGCCTGACCGATCAGACCGGCGGCAAAGATGCGGTCTAACCGCTAGGTCTGACCGGGGGCTGCGAGGACTGAGTAGTGCAGGACCCGATAGAGAGTTCTTTGCCCAGTTTTGCTGAAACTTCAGATTTCAGCAAAATTAAAGATTTGCTGCTGATTCCCTCTGGCCAAAAGAACCAAGATCTAATCTAAACAGCCGAGAGACATTAACCAACAAGAGACTTAGAAAGCAAGCATCTGAGATTTGAGCTAAAAATCTGAAAAAGTGAATGGAATGAAGGTAATTTTCAGATTCCTCATGTTCCTTCCATTCTTTGCTTATGAAATCTTGAATTTCAATTAGGGATGGTCACACAACCATAAGCCTCAGACATAGAGCAATCAAATACCAAGAAACTAAGGAATCACACATGCTCTGCCTCCAAACCCTAATTTTCAGATAACAGAGGAAAAGCATCTTTTGATTCAGAGAAGAAAGTATTCAATGATTCTAGCTTTTGCTCTTTAGGGATTGATTGGCCAAATGGTCTTGAAGATTTCCCATCACAAAGCAAACTGAGAACCAGCTATCCAATCAAGAACTCATCTCCAAATCAAAAGGGAAATGAAGGATCATTGAGCGTAAAATCAACCTAGAGCTGAAAATAAGCTGAACTTCCCAAATGGATTCATTTCCAATAAAGATTACACAAGAGATACAATCAACTACGTCCCCATACGCGATTGATACAAAGGAATCACACTATATGCTTGAGAGCACTCACGCAGGAGCTCAAGCCATACACACACAGACTGCTCTCTCAGAACTCACTCCACACCACTCTCTTGAGCTCTCTACTCAGGAATGCATACCCATTTCTTGCAATAGATGAGCTAAAACCTGCTGCCTCCACTCCACCTTTTGAAGGCAAAAACTCACCCCAAAGAAGAAATACAAGAAGTGGCATACAATGCCCACTCCCACACCTCACACACCATATGAGGCAATAAGTCAACACACACAACCAGATTTTGGAGGGAAATCACCTCCTCCACTCATTTGCTTGAGTTAATTTACCAAATTGCCCCTCAAGCATCTTCCCGGAAGCTTCCGCCTCCAGTACCTTGACCGTCTAGACCTCGACTCCTCCCTGAGTCTAGTCCGGTCCGCTCCGCTGCACACGACCGCACCCGGCATCCTGACCGCTTGGACCTCGACTCCTCTCTGAGCCTAGTCCCGATCCTCTTGCCGCTGCCCGTCGTGTCCATTCGACACCGACCGAGACCTCCGACTCCACCTAAGTCTAGTCCTGGTCTGCTCCGTCGCGCACGACCGCAACCGACTTCCAAACCGTCTGGACCTCCGACTCCTCCCTGAGCATAGTGCCAGTTCTCTCGTCGTCGCCCGTCGTGTCCATCACCGGTAGCTCTAGCTCCGGTTCCTCGTCTCCCGACTCGCAACCACCTCACCAGCCTCGATCATCTTCGGCATCACCAAGTGTCTGGACCTCAACACCTCCTGTGCCTAGTCCTGATCCTCCTCGCCTCACCATGACCTAGCTCCGAAGTCCTGCAGTCACATAGACAAGCAAACCGTCACATAGCACCACACGAAACAGCATAATCAATAATAGCACAAGTAAAGGTACTCAACCCTAGAATACCCAAAACAAACTCAAACTCACTAAACCACCCGTCAATTACTCATCACCAACATGGGGATACCTCTACATGGTCTCTCAGTGAGCCACCGTGAATTGGACCGGGTGTCACACTAGGAGTGGTGAGGTATACGCTTCACAACACTGAATTACAGATAATCTGCCCATGCAAATACGTACGTGCGTCACAAAACTAGCAGCTACTATATATCAACACATGCAAACGTTGCAAAGTGTGTGTGTATATACATACATACATATATATATACACACTTATACACACACATATATATAGGAAGCCTTTTTTCTATACCAGGTGTAATTACTCTCACTCCATCCACCATAGATCTTCCTCGGGATACCAAGTACTTGATCGGGATATTGGGTCGGATACCACCCGTAATCATTGTTAGTGTAGTTATGTGCTTAATTATCTTCAAGGAAAAAAGAAAAAAAATATAATTGCTTGTGCTGCCACTACTATAAAACAAGCTATACTGGACATCTCATCACAAACAGTTCATGTAGAGCCGTCTGTACTTTGATTATTACAAATGATTCATGGCTAAAACTGTCTCTGAAATTATCACAGACGGTCGGGTTTAAAAGTTGTCTGTGATATACGCATTATCACAGGCGGTTTTTAAATAGAACCATCTATGAAACTATCACAGACGGTTCGTATAATAAACCGTCTCTGATATGTGCATTATCACAGATGATTTATGTAACAAATCATCTCTGATAATGATACATCACCGATGCGTGGCATATCCCCAGGATTTTGATCTCACCCGTCAATTCTCCCCACATCGAATGGCAGACACCAGTTCCTCCTACCGCTCGGCCCTTATTAATTGCTCACCATCTACCTTCTCACCGCTCGGCCCTTATTAATTGCTCCGCGTCTACCTTCCCACCACTCGGCCCTTATTAATTACTTCCCATCTACCTTTCCACCGGCAGTCACGCGTGAGTTCATCCACTATATAGCTTCCTCCCTTCGACGACGCCGACTACCACCGTTAGCTAGCGCCTCCGTTGTGACACCTTGGTCGACTGCAGAACACACTCTTATCATAAGTGTCATAAGAGTGTCTTCTGCATTCTCACTGTCATGCCACAAAGGTGGCGCTACTGCTGCCTCTCCATTGCCCGTGATATCTGGGCACCATCCGATGCATCTAGCTTGTTCCTCGACTACTGCCGTGAGCTAGCGCCTCCGTTGTGACACCTCGGTCGACTGCAGAACACACTCTTGTTGTAAGTGTCATAAGAGTGTCTTCTACATTCTCACTGTCGTGCCATATAGGTGGTGCTACCGCCGCCTCTCCATTACTGGTGATATCCAGCCGCCATCCAAAGCATCCAGCTTGTTCCTGGACGACGCCGACTACCGTCGTGAGCTAGTGCATTCGTTGTGACACCTCAGTCGATTGCACAACACACTCTTATCGTAAGTGTTGTAAGAGTGTCTTCTACAGTCTCATTGCATGCCACAAAGGTGGCGCTACCATCGCCTCTCTATTGCTGGTGATATCCGGCCGCCATTCGATGTATCCAGCTTCTATTGTCTGCTAGGATCTCTGCTTCTTATATATTCTTGCCGTGTTAAAGAGTTGGGTTCGTTATCTTGTTATGTTGTAATGGTGGATTCTAATCTTAATGAAAATAGAATATACTGTTGTATTTGCCACTGCATTTGCTTGTTTTCAAAGGACATAGGTATAGGATGAACTATCATAGACGGTTCTATATACTAACCATCTGTGATACTTGCTAATCACAGATGTTGGTAACTAGAACCGTCTATGATGTGTGAGTATCATAGACGGTTTTTGTTTCAAGCCATCTGTAGTAGTTTTCTTCACAAATGATTCTAGTTACAAACCATCTGTGTTGACTTTATCACAAATGACTCATTCACCATCTGTGATAACCTCTGATTATCACTAACACATAAATACATGCAGTTCAAAAAACCGTCTGTGATGATCCTTTTGGTAGTAGTGCGCCCTCGTCCAGTCGTGGCCCCACCGGCACTACCTGTCACCGTGGAGATACTCCCATGGCCTGACCGATGCCGCTCTCGACTCGTCATGGATATACTCGAACAGCGCCTTGCCAGTGCTGCCTGTCATCATGTAGATACTCCTTGGACCATGGCCTCACCAACGCCGCCCTCAACCAGTAGCGGCCTCACCAATGCCGCCCTCAACCAGCTGCAGTTGCACATCACCGTGGCGATACTCCTGCAGTCGTAGCCTTGTCGACACCGCCCTTGTCCCACTATGGCCCAACGTCGCCATAGAGATACTCCTCCAACAGCGCCTCGCCGATGTTGCACGTCACTACGGAGATAATCCTCGAGCCGTAGCCTCGCTGACACTACCCTTAACCAGCCACAACTGCACATCGCCGCGGAGATACCCTTCTAGCCATGGGCTTGCTAACATCGCCCTTGACCCGGCATGGCTGCACGTCACCCCGGAGATACTCCTCCAACAGCGCCTCACCGGTGGCGCTCGTCGTCATGGAGATACTCCTCCAATGGTGGCCTTGCCGACGCCGCTCTTGACCCAAAGCCGTCGCCCATCATTGTGGAGATACTCCTCCAGCTGCGGCCTTGCCAGTGCCACCCTTTCCTGCCATGGGCGCCCGTGTCCATGGAGATTCTCCTCCACCCATGGCAGATCTAGTGTTGGCAGCGTTGATGGTGGCCGGATCTGGTGTCGAGGGGGGCGGGGAGGAGCTCGAGGGCGGCGGATATGGCGCCTAACAGTGGCCGGATCTGGTGCTGATGGGGCTGGGGAGGAGGGAGGAGCTTGGGGGCGGCGGATCTAGTGTCGTGGCATTGAGGGTGGCCATATTCGGAGCTGTGTGGAGCGGGGAAGAGGTAGGAGCTCAAGGGCAGCGGGGAGGCTAGATCCTACGCCGAGGGGCTAGGGACGAGGGAAGAGCTCAAGGAGGAGAGGAGGCCAGATCCTACATCGAGGTGGCCTGCCGGGGAGGAGGGAGGAGCTCAGGTTTCATTCGAGAATCAAGCAGATGCATGGGGCAATTAACTTTTTGGCCAATAGATAAGGACGCCACTAGTTACTGCATCCTGTGGTGTGCACGGGTTTTATTTGAACATCGAGAGTGGTATCTTTCGACCCAATAACCCAATACAACAGGTGGTATCTCGAGGTAGATGGACAATAAATACAATGGGAGTAATTAATATTTTTCATATATATATATATATATATATATATATATATATATATATATATATATATATATATATATATATATATATATATATATATATATATATATATATATATATATGTATATGTATATGTATATGTATATATATATGTATATGTATATGTATATGTATATGTATGTATGTATGTATGTATATGCTGCATTCGGGCTCACTAAATTGTTCTCCCTCATCTCATGATTAGATGTCAGCATTTGATGATGAATGCATGGTAGAGAGACAGAGATAGCTATGCCTGTGGGCACTCGGAACTAAAAAAATGACCAAATGTACAAGTTTTTGTTTGTTAAATGTTTGTTTTACTGAAAAGAAACGCCGCCTCTCAAACATTACGAATGTTAATTTACCGTATGATATTCAATCTAAATTGCTTGCCATTTATCTTCTTGTTAGGATACAAACCAACAGAATGATTAATTAATGCAGTACCATGACAGATCTATACTCTTATTATTAACTAAATGATCATTTAACTATAGCGTCTAATTAATTCATGAGATAGTTGAATGTGACGACACTAGCTTATTGACTTCCATTTCTTGAGACGAAATTGTCAAAAGCTTCCAGTATTTAATAGGGGTCTATAGAAAAATCACCTATAAAATGCAAAATGAGAAGTACAGGCACGTCAAGTGGTTTTCCTTATTAATATATATAAGTAATTTTTTATCGGCGCCACTGTTTATTTTACAAAATGTTTCTCTACTTTTCCCCTCCCCATTTGCATGTCTTTTCCACTTACCCACTCACACTAATAGAATAAGTGATACATGACGAGCATAAAGTGCATAGCAAGTTTTCTTTTGTTTTTTTTACAGCGCAATCATCCTTGTCTTACCCAAGGAGCTTTTCTCCTAAAGGCATAGAACATAGAACATGCCACCCTACTACCTAGCCACCCTCACATGCCACGAATCTTCCAAAGCTTTATCATGATTAGATTAACAAAACCGTATATTATTTTCCTAAGACATGTTGATCTTTTGAGATTATGCTCACTAAACCCCATGATAAACAAGAGGGAATGTGCCCACATACTACTCTGTAAGAATCTTTATTTGTTTTATACATCTTACAGAAAGCTATATGATTAATTAATCTTTATAAAAACAATGAACTTGGGCTCCAAGCTTTAATTTTGCTAATTTTGGCCTTCCATATATTTAATTCATGCATACATGATACTATTCTTGAAAAAAATGGATAACTCTTCACAAACATTTCACATAGTTGTTTTTTTTTAATTTAAATGGATACTCTTTTCTGTATACGGTTTCTGGAGCTGAGTGTATAGAGTTGCGATCATATAAATCAGTTTTTCTGTAATATCTCTAAAATTTGAATTCTGAATTAATTAAATACTTGATGCTAATTAGGCCTAATTGGCTATTAGTAGGCTAATTGTTTATAGCCTTAAACCCTAATTAGTATGTAACATCTTAAATATTTGATAATTATGACTAAAAGAAAACAATAATATAATAGTAATAGTAATAATAATAATAATAATAATAGTAAAATTGATATTAATAATTAATTTGGGCTACAAGGGCGGGATGGACCAGCATATCTAAGCCTTGCCTTATAAGAAAGAGTTGTACTTAGATTTTACTAGGGTTACCCCTTTCTCCCTAAAGGGCAGCTGCCACCTTCTCTCAAGGGACGCATCTCTCTAGGACTTCTTTTTCCTTTCCCTAGGGCTTAGCCATGGTTGCTCCAGCAGATAGACGATGAGGCAAGGAACAAACTGAGAAGGAGGAGAAGAATTCACATGTTCTCTTTATTAGATCTTGTTCGATGCGTGGATAATCCTCTAATAATTTTATCATGTCTTGTAGATGAACTTTTGTATGCATTAACTTGGTAATTAGATTGTGATTAGCATTGCGGATCATGTTAATTCTCATTTAGAATTGCTAGATTTAAATGATTTTCGAGGGGCCTTGAGGCCAAATCCGGAGAGGTAATGTACTAAAAAGTTGTAGATAACTTTTTAATCTTTCCAACAAAATCAATATCACTAAATTCCATTAGGTAGATTTTAATATATGGTATTTGTAAGTCTGTTGTCCTACATGTCATTACAATCTTACAATCTTACGATGCCACATTTTTTAATGGTTTATGCCTTGAATATGATTGAATTAGGTCTAGTTAATAACTAAAGAGTTGTAGATAATTATTTAATGTTTCCGTAGAGTGAAATAACATTGGTTTGGGTTGAGCGGTTTAGACATTATGGCCTCATGAAGGCTGCTGTCCAGAATTTGGTCGTTGTTAGACGCAGTCGTAGTAATATGCAATTTGAGTCTAGTAGATGGTCGAATTAAATTATGATCATAACTAGAAAAAGGTAGAAATTTTTTTGTAGATTTTAGAAGTGGTATTGTTTACTATGTTTGGGAAGGTATATTAATAGGTATAAAATTGTTAACTATAATATCCACTAAGACAACAAAACAGTCATTGGGATTAGAAACGAGGGTTTAACTGGATTAACTATGGTTTCTAGCTAAATAAGGTTCTATTTGTATTGGCTACCACTTTTAATTTTTTCTTAGAAAAATCAAAAGCCAATACGATCACCTGGCTTCTCTACTCCTCTTGCTACAGTCTTGCTCTGGATTAAGGTAGGGGTTATGGGTGCATCACCCACCCCGCTCCTATCATGTGCACCCATCTCTCCCTCACTTTGTGCACCGCTCGTCCCTTTATTCTAAAAGCCACTTCTTTCAGTCACTACTATTTATTTTCAGCTAAAAGCTAATACGAATATACCTAAGAAAGTGTAGAAAATTTTGTGTAAATTCCAAAACTTATATGTTTTACCATGTTAGGGCCTCTGAGTCGAAAGTTATGGTATTTTGAGTACTAGGACAGAGGAGAGGACTATCTGGTGAAGAGGGAATTAGTAGATCGGGAAGTGAGTAGGAGCGATGTTGTTTATTTGATGTTTATGTACTGCTATGACATTTTGTTAAGACTGGTCATTTACTCTAGGAGGAGTAACTTCAAAGTTGTCGTCGACTCCATATCTATCCGTTTCACGTGGTTAAAAAGGTAAGTGCATAGTAGAACAATAGATAGTTGTTTAGTAATATTTTAAGTAATTGGATTTACTTGTCATGCTATATTTATATACATGAGTCTTGTTATATACGATGTGGTTGATGAATATGAAAGAATGATGTTAATGGTTATCGATGCTATGGTATATGGTAAATGAGTAATGAAATTATTGCATCATGTGCATTCACATCATAAAAAGAGAAAATGAGCCAGGATGGTGAGTAAGTTATATAACTAGTCCAGAGTGAATAGACTAGGTTGGTGAAAAAGCTGTATGACAAGTTTGAAGAGCTCTTGAGTAAGACCTACTTTGGTAGACACCTCCAAGGAATAGAGGTAGAGGTTGTACATCGACAGGTGTTCCCTGAACTATACCAATATATGCTCAAAAGGTGTATGTGGATATGACATTATATTGTATTGTATTGCATTATGGTTTGTTGATGATAAGAAAAGATGGTATTGTGGTAAATGTTGATTATCATGTAAGTTGATGTTGTTGTTTTATTATGTACTTGCTGATCCTTGGACTCGCCCTCGCCTATACTATTGTTATAGGTGAATGATGAAGGCAACATGTATAGGGTAGGAGTAGCACGTTATCAGTTCATGCACAGGCGTTGCTACACTTATTTTATTTAGATAAATAGTCATTCACTAATAGCAATTTGGTTTATGCGAACTCCTGCTTTTGGTTAATAAATTCCTTTAGAACACAGAGTTGTTAGTTTGGTTGCAATCAAGTATAGTATCATTGCTTAGCCTTAATAATTGGATTATCTTCTTTTTTTTAATGCTTCAATTAAATGTTAAGGTTTGTTCTATTCAATATCGTTATGTTTATACTTAATTTAATATTTTATGAAAGTTTGGTTATTGTATTGATGTCAGTACGTAGTTTGTGAAAAATGATTAATTTGAGAAGAGATAAAGTTGATAATGATATTCTGGGCTCATATTGGACCAGGTGTTACATTTTCCCTCAAACAGATCATCCAAATAATTACGACTAATCCATATATTAATTTGTCTAAATTTATGTGGATTATGCATGGGCTTGACCTGACTTGAGCAGGCCATGCTGCCGTGCAACGCCATGCATGCATATGGCAGGCCGCGGGCGGGGTCCAGCTGCCAACGGGCACTGTTACGCGCGGGAACCACGGACGGCCCCGATCGCTCTATCTCGCGCTCGGATGGCTCCCGGAGTCAACACGTGTGCCTCGCGGCACTGTGCTGCCCCATGTGCACCCGTCCTCCGCCGCGCCGCTACCATCCAAAAACGACGACGGCGGCGACCAACGTGTCAGGATAAAGGAAGGAGATAGAGAGAGAGAGCTGAGCATCGTCCGGGCCGGCTGGCCGTTCATGGCCGTGGGCCACCCCCGCCTGACCTCGGTTAGGTAGCTACCCTAGCGATGCGCAGTTGTGCATGCCCATGTGTCGTACAACGGTGCGCCTTTACTAAGCTACATTGCATTGCATCGACTTTAGTTGTTTGCATTGGATCAGGACACTCGCAGAAAGTTTAACCAAAAAAATGTCAACGATATGTTAATTATTTGCGTTAAATAACGCATCAGCTCGTACATCTCACGTAGTGATTCAATTTATATTAATTATTTGTGTTAAATAACGCATGCACGATTCGTAACCGAATTACCGTACAAACTTGAGAGCATCACCTTTTTTAGTTTAAACATATTAAACTTTATTTTTGTAAGTAGCATATGGTTCCCATGCAACAATATGGTTCTAAAAAAAAGTTCCAAAACGACAATACACAATCTTTAAGCTTTTTCTTTAATTAGGATGACGGCTTCCAATATAATTGACAATTTACAATCTTAAAAATAAATGTTTCACTATTTTAACTTCTAACAAATAAAATTAACTATCATATTTTGATTCTGATTTTGTATATATCAATATATGATTTTTTCCTGGTAATGTGGGCATTTATAGCATTTATATTTTCTTCAATTAATCTTTGAGCTATCTCAAAAATAATATTAGTGATGGATTTGGGTGTTGAGTATTTAATTTATATCTTGTTCTCCATGCATACAACTTAAATTGTTTAATAAATATGAAATTTTTATTAATGTGAGAATTTCTAGTATTTTTCTTTGTTCTAGTAATATAGTATTTTTCTAGCTTTTTTACCTCCTAGGATTAAAGCTTAGCATCTGACTAAAAAAGAGTGCCTCCAATTAGCATAGATATAAACTCACTCATGATATCAACAAATTTATAAAACATAATTTCTATATGATTTGCATATATAAAATTAAGCTTGACATAGTTGATGCAAGTGTCGAACTGCTACTGGAACTTGGCTACTGAACGAAAAAAGGGTCAATTTAATACCTATATCGATATCTATAGCCTGTTCTTGGATTAATGGACGGCCAACATAATTAGAAGACGCTGTAGGTCTCCTGGAGTCCAACACCAAACCAAACTATGTATCGATAACTCTTGGTGGTCTTAGTGATCGACTGACTTACGTCTCTATTTTTTATATGTTATTTTGGATATTAATACGGTTTTCAGTATGCTTTTTTTACTACTATTTTGCTAGTTATATGTGAGTAAAAATTCGTAAAAAAACATAACGATATGAAAGTAGTCTTAATGATAAATCTGCTAATTAACATCATTTTCATGTGACAAATTTAAATAATATTTTGCATATTAGTGGTCAAAGTATTTAACGTTTGACTGCACACATTCTAAATTGACATCTATTTAAGAACAGAGGTACTCCCTCCAGCCGCAAATATATATCGTTTTAGACATTAATACGGTCCCCAAAATACAACTTTGATTACTAATTTCTATTATAATATATTTATAAAACCCAATCAAATTATAATGTAATAAAAGTATTTTCTGAGATAAATCTACACATATAATTTTTACGTATCAAATCTAAATATTTAAAAGTTGACTGCACGTATCCTATAATGATATGTATTTGTGATTGAAGGGAGTAATACACAAGTAAAATAAGAATCGATGCACCATATACTACTACAAAAAGCCTAATACTAGACGCCACATCACAGACGGTTCCCTAAAACCATCTGTATTAAATACAATCACAGACGGTTTTAGTTTAGAGACCGTCTATGTCATTGCCAGCCCTAAAAACCATCTGTGAAGAGAAAATATCACAGATGATTTGTAGTGAAAACCGTCTGTGAAGTATCACTGACCGTTCTTAACAAGAACCGTTTGTGATATTACCAAATATCACAGACGATTTTTTATTTTAACCGTCTGTGATACTTCACAGATGGTTTGTATTAAAAACCATCTATGATAATTCCACTATATTAATTGCGTGCAGACCAGTCAACCATCTGTCTTAAATTCCAGATCTACGCTACTGCTTTGAGCTGGAGGTAGGGCTTTGAGGCCGTTTGGTGAAAGAACACTATTTAGCAAGAGTAATTGTAGATCCGCTAAATTTTTTACTACCTATAGTTTTTAATTTGTTCCTAATTGCTTTATAATTTAGATTTATAACTTTTGGTGAAAGGAGAATTGAAGATGGTTGATCTAGCTAGCTTAATATAGAGAGAAGATTATTTTACATCTAGCATAGTTTAGGGTTTAGTCAATTCATAGTCTATTTGTACTTAATTCAATTTAATTAGTTATTATTGCTACATATAGCTACTTAATTTAGATCGTACATATATAGTATAGTAATTAATTAATTGAATACGTTATACTAAATTTTTATATGAGTAACGTATGACTGAAACTGGATTACGCTGAGAACCATGTGAGTAAAGAGCACATTAATAGCATTTCTACTTTTACAAGAGATGCTGAGGAGGATATGTTGAATAAGGGGGTGGAATATATATATTGTCCATGCATTGACTGCGAGAATCTAAAGATGTTTAAGAACCGAGTACAGATTAAAGCGCACTTGATTTGAAGAGTTTTAAAAAGGGGTATACATGTTGGACTAGTCATGGTGAAGAACAGATTACACAGAAAGGTAGTAATAATGACATCACCAATGAAATCAATGATATGCCGCTGGATGATCATGTCAATTGTGGTTCCGATTCAAATAGGCTGAATGATGACAATCTGGATCAGATGCTTCGTGATGCAGAAAAGAACTATATTAAATTTCGAAGCTTGATGGAGGATTCGGAGAAATCTTTGTTCACATGCTACAAGTCAAAGTACACGAGATTGTCAACTGTGCTTGAACTGCTGAAATTGAAGGCAAGCAACAGTTGGTCCAACAAGAGCTTCACGGCACTATTAAGTCTTTTAGTGGACATGCTTTTGGAGGAAAACGAGTTGCCCAAAACCACCGACAAGCTGAGAAGGTTCTTTGTAAATTGGGAATGGAAGTAGAAAGAATACATACATATCCGAACAACTGTATCCTCTATCGTACAGAGTATGCAAACATGCATGTATGTCCGTTTTGCAACGCATCTCAATACAAGCGTAAGAATCAATCAGATGATAGCGAGAGAATAGAGGTGAAGAGAGGACCTCCTGCTAAGGTGGCATGGTATCTCCTGTAATTCCCCGTTTAAAGCAGTTTTTTGTGAACCCAAAGGAGGCAAAACTGCTATGTTGGCACTCAAAGGAGTGTAAGAAGGATGGAATGTTAAGACACCTTCCTGATTCCGTCCAGTCGAGAAACATTGATAGGAGATTTACAGACTTCAATGCAGAACCGATGAATACAAGGTTCGGATTGAGTACAGATGGAATGAATTCTTTTTTATAACATGAGTAGCCGACACAGCACCTGGCCCGTGACTCTCTACATCTACAACCTTCCTCCTTGGTTGTATATAAAGTGAAAGTATATTTTACTGTCAATACTTATCTAAGGGTTGTAGCAACCTGGGAACGATATTGATGTGTACCTAGCACCAATGGTTGAAGATCTAAAAATATTGTGGATCGAAGGGATACAGGTATAGGATGTGTACAAATGAGAGAACTTCATTTTACACTCGTTGTTTTCACCATAAATGATTATCCTGCCCTTGCTAACCCGTCAGACCAAAATACAAAGGGGTCAAAGCATGTACTCATTGCTTAGTGTTGAAGCACTCGTGCAAAACCGTGTACATGCGTCACCATAGGTTTCTTCCGAGGGCTCACCCATTCTGCAGGCTAAAAAACAATCAATGGAGAGAACGAGGATAGTTTAGCTCTAAGGCATTTAAGTGGAGAAAAGATCTATGATATGGTTAAGAATTTAGATATTGTGCTCGAAAAGGGATGTAAATCGATGACCCATGAGAAGAACATCTGGAAGAAGAGGTTAATATTTTAGGACTTACTTTATTGGGAACACTTAAAAGTTCGCCACTACATCGACATCATTCACGTAGAGAAGAATGTATATGATAGCTTGATTGGTCTCTTACTGAACATTCGTGACAAAACAAAGGATGGTGTCAATGCATGGCTTGACTTGGTTGATATGAACATCAGGCCTGAGTTAGCACCAACAAAGACCGATAAAGGATGAACTTACCTTCCCCCTACTTATTACACTCTATTCAAGGCTGAGAGAACTGAGCTGTGCTAATGCTTGCATGGTGTGAAAGTTTCGTTTGGTTACCCCGTTAATATGAAGAAACTTATTTTGATGGAAGATTTGAAGTTAATTGGTATGAAGTCTCATGATTGTCTTGTGTTGATGACACAGATGCTCCCTATTGTAATTAGAAGTATTTTGCTGATCAAGCTACAAGAGACAATCATGAGACTGTATTATTTCTTTAACACAATTGCTCAAAAGGTCATCGATCCCGAAGAACTAGATGCTTTGCAGGATGAGGTGGTGATGACTCTATGTCATCTTAAGATATATTTTCCTTCATCGTTTTTCGATATCGTGGTCTATCTTATTGTTCACATTGTGTAAGAAATAAAAATGTGCGGGCTCATGTTCCCACATAGCATGTACCCGTTCGAGAGGTTCATGGGAATTCTCAAGTCCTATATACGGAATCGATCTTAGTCAAAGGGCAGCATCGTTGAAGGTTATGCAACTGAAGGGATCATTGAGTTCAATGTTGATTACATGGCTCAAGTCGAATTGATAGGTGTGCCTCGATCTCGCCATGAGCGGAGGATCAAAAAAGCAATCACTCCAGATATGGATGCGTATGCTTAAGCCCATTTCATGGGCTTACAACACATGACTGAAGTGTCTCCATATATTGACCAGCATAAGGGCGTGCTTTAGTAACAGAATCTAGAGCAGTCAGATGTTTGGATCACGAGACAACACAACAGTCGGTTCAACCAATGGTTCAAGAAGCGACTTGCTAGGAGCTTGTCAAGTGATATGCTGACATGGTTAGCAAAAGGGCCAACATTTACAGTTGTGATATGGCAAAGATATGACATAAATGGGTACACATTCTATAGACAGGCCCAAGATGTAAAGAACACTAACCAGAACACCGGTGTCTGTATAGATGCGTTCAGTACCGATGGGTTGATGAACTCCTACTATGGGTTCATAGAGGAGATTTGGGAGCTCGACTATGTGTTTTTCAAGATTCTCTTATTTTGGTGCTATTGGGTCCATCTCTCACAGGTGAAGGTCGACAAGTACGGTGTTACTACCGTAGACCTCAAACGTGTTAGATACAAAGACAAACCATTCGTATTCGCTAACCAAGTTGTTCAAGTTTTCTATGTAACAGACTAGGCAAATAAGAAGCACTACATAGTTCTTAATGGAAAAAGAAGGATTGTTGGAATTGAGAATGTAGTAGACGAGGAAGAATGCAATCAATTGATGAGTTGACTCCTTTCGAAAACGACATAAGGGTATAGGAAGAACATGATGAAAGTAGCTACATACACATTGATCATCATGACAGTCTAATTTTTAAAAGGAATAAGCAAGTAAAATGTTGAATGAAATGTTTATATGTCATATGTTCTGTATTTGCATTTATATATGTATACAAGAATGTGTGATATATATATATGTGAATTTGCATTTATGTATTTGAGAATGTGTGATATGTATGTGAATTTGCATTTATGTATATGAGAATGAGTTATATATATATATATATATATATATATATATATTTATATATATATATATATATATATATATATATATATATATATATATATATATATATATATGTATTTATGTATATGAGAATGTGCAATATATATGTGAATTTGCATTTATGTATATGAGAATGTGTGATATATATGTGAATGTGAGTAGGAAACATCATAGACGATTTTAAAGTAAAACCATATGTGATATATATATATATATATATATGTGATATATATATATATATATATATATATATATATATATATATATTCATAGATGAGTTCTACATTAAAACCATATGTGTTGCTTTGTTATTACAAACGGTTTTAAATAAGAACTGTCTGTGAGGATAAATATCATATACGGTTCTTAAATAGAACTGTTTGTGATTATTCCCCTATATATATTGCGCATTAGAGTTTGTCCCCACTGTACTGCCCACTAGCGTCGCCGCCTCACACTGAGCTAGTTGCCCTCCTCCTTTGTAGCCCGTCGCCCTGCTCCTCCTCCCCCGACTTCGATGGCACTCCTCGCTTGAGGCTGTCACCCTCCTCCACCTCCCCCATCTTTGGTGGCCTTCCTCCCCCGAGGCAGTCACCCTCCTCCTCCCAAGCCTATTGCTGCCTCCCCCGATGTCGTCTCCACCTTCCCCGAGCTCGTGCCACCTTTCTCGACTCTGATTGCCCTCCTCGGAAGTGCTAGCATGGGGGATTTTACATAATAGAATGTGGGCTTTATGAATGCTCGATAAGGATAACTTGTTAGATTAAGATCACTATGACTAATGGGAGAGTATTTTGCTAGTATTGATTTATCATTACATGTTTCTTACTCGGTTAAGAATAAATTACTACTGTTCTAGACTGAATATTGTTAGATTCAGTTATTACTGCTATTAGCATATCTCTAGTGTTTGTTTCTGCTGTTGCCGTAGCGCTATTGTTGATATTGCAATAGTTGGTCTTCATTATATCGTTTGCTTAAAATCTGGCAGTTGATTCTATTACTTTACTGAGGTAATTTTAGAGTATCAAACTAGCAGAATACTGAGGAGTTAGTCACTTTGATATATGATCTATTGACAAAAGTGAGAAGGCCAGGTTTTAACTTGAGCAACTCCTGAAACTGAGAGCAAAACTCACTTATTAATATGTGCATTATGTTAATTACAAATGCTCATGCTTGTGCTCAGTTTAGCATATTGTTCTTTGGTTTGATTACATTGTTCATGTTGAGAAATAATAGTTTGATCTCTATGTTATTATCATGTCTTTGGATATATGCTTTACTGTATATGCGCTTGGTTTTCTGGATTGTTGTAATTAATGTGATTTTAGCATGAATTCAGATTTAATTTTAATAAAATATAATTGTTTTAAAGCATAATTACACCAGCATTTAAATTACAAAATCAACATACAGATATGTAAATCCTCCCAAGTTATTTAAATAGAACATGTGGGATATAAAACTTAACCGACAAAATCTCTTTGCAATATCCTCCAGTGCTAGGGCTAAGTAGATTAATTGAAATTCCAGGCACATATACAAAGATAAAGCAGAAAATGAAGCACTGTGATACAAATGCGATTTACTTAAAGTAAATAGTTTTGATATCTGTCTCTAGTTTATTGTTAAGTTTACTGTTGCTTGTCTTCGGATATTTGATACGGTAGTCTAGAGTTTAAAGCCTGACTGATTAGATAAATTTCCACATAAATACGTGATCATATTCTAAATTCACCAAGAATTGCTCATTTCTATTATCTTTTGAAGATGTCGTCCGCTCATTCTTTGGAATGCAAAGCGTGCAAGAACATCAAGAGCATGGACCAGAGGACGGTGCATCACTAAACCTCTGTGTAACGACATGTGTTGCTAACGGCATGCAAAGCGTGGAAGAACTTCAAGAGCTTGCTTATCAAGCAATGCATGGAGAAGGATTTGACGCCCTTCGACAAGTATCCTTTCCTGGAACCACAATGGCAATCGTTGTGGCAATGAAAATGATAGATAATTTTAGAAGTGAAAGTGTGGCGCACAGGGCCCTCCAGGTAAAAAACACGTACCCCCACAGACTCGTACCATTGGATATGCGGGTAAAATCCCACAATGGAGGCAAGAGGACGAGCAAGCAATCCTGTGGGAGATCTCTTCAAAATTTGCTAGGATCCCTGATGAGCGCGCCCGAAACTGGATAAGAGCGGGGTCATCTACCATGTCACTAGGGGCCATCTGCTTTCGAAACCCTGCAGACAAGGAAGTGTCCCACCGCTTGGAAGCGCTGAGTGTAGAATCTTTCCAAGGCTCATTTGAGACAGTTAGGAAGAGAGATTTACTCTCCACTGCCCTAGAAAACAAGGAGCACTCGGGTTGCATGAGAGGCCTTGGTCTTTATATTTCTTGGAAATATGACTTCCCAAAGGACTCGAAGCATACTAGAGTAGGAAGAGAGCCAAATCCGAGCGCGAGGCACAGCTACGAGGGGACATTATGGCAAAAATTAGAGATGAGATGTAAAGGTTGGTCAGAAATGAGATGCAAAGATATAGGAAAAATCATCAGAAGCTCCCGCCGCCCCTGTGCTAGGCAGTCCCCTAAATCGTCGGAGTAGCTGCGCATCCAACCCTACGTTGAAAAGTGACCACCAATTTCCTGTCGATGATATCCTGGTAATAATTATTATCTTCGAAATGCTCAATCCATTGATAGGCCTGTTGGAGTAACTAATTTTGTATCATTATATAGGTGGCTACGAAGTGCAAGTTCCAAGTGAGATATACCTCTGTTGCCCTATGCGCTGCTTGAGGCTAGGCGTATCCATTCGGGATCAGGGCCTTGGTGCACAGTGTATCTCTAGCACCAGATTTCGCAAAAGTGAATGTGAATGGCGTTCATGCAAATTTTGAGGTTGTTCTGCTGCAGATGCACGCCAACGACGAGGTCACGACTCTAGGGTAAGCCATTGGAACATTTATCTAGTGGCCCAAGAGGGACATCTGTTCAAGACTCCTACACTTATGCCAAGTCCACGAGAGCCATTTGCAAAGGTGTGAAGTCCACTCGAACTATTTTCATCGGTGCCAAGTCCACGAGAGCCATCTGCACCGGTGCCAAGTCCACTCGAGCTACCTGTACCTATGCCAAGTCATAGGCGCTATCTGCAATGGTGCCAATTCCACAGGTGCGATCCGCACCACCTGCACAGCCATAGTAAGGGCACGGTGCATCTATATCTTGTGCCTGATTGACTACCGTGAAGTCAACCTACAACCAAGGCAGTAAGGGCAAACTGAAGAAGACGTATGATGAGATCTCTTACTTACTGTTGGCCCGAAAATTCAAGGTAGGTGAGCCATTGGTCATCCCGAAAGAGCGCCTCCTAACTCTAGGACTATCTTGCCAGGAATTGCATATGTATTACATGGAATAGGCCAATAAGCCGGAGGAACAATGACGCTCGGGTCAACGTCAAGTTCCTGCCGCATCATCCATAGCACAATATTCATGACTATATCTTCATGGTGACCTTCGAGGAGTTATCATTCTCTTCACACTCGACACCTTCAACGACTTACTCATTCGATGCTGGACACTGTAAGTGTGTACAATCACAGTCTACATTTATGTAATGCTGATAAATGTCATATATAACTCATTACTTTTTTTTGTGTGTATATAGATACATGGTGAGTAAAGCCAGATTAATGAAATCACCAGTTGGTTTTCTCGACCCATACTTGGTTGCCATAGATATCATCAAGAAGGATGCATCCTTCGTCAAGAATTACATTACGAAGGTATTAGAGGGCCACCGTGATAAGGAATTTATACTTATGCCCTACAACCAGGGGTAAGTGCTACACTAGTGGCTATACTTGTTGATTCTACTTTATAAGCAATACGAACTTAGGTTTAATGACTATAACATACTTATGTATGTTCCATTGGATTCTAATTGTAATTATACCAAAAGGTGACTAAAATCGACTACACAGTTGTCCAATAAGTAATCGACAGGTAAAAATATTTTCTCCATAGATAACTCTATTGTAACCTTTCTTTCCTTCCCAAAGAGTAAGGTTAACTTTTTGGAATCATATAGGTCGTTCGCCATATATGTTGCAAAGGTACGGAAATCTAAGGGAGGGATCCACGCCCTACAACATGTTCTAGATTTACTGGTATTCAATAGTACACATTAATCCTAGACAACACTTTGTAGTAATGCCTCTCAAACTAACAAATTCTATTTTTGCAGAGCCACCAACAGCTGTCAGGCAACAATACCTGTAGATTATATATTTAACACAATATGCAACTACTCATTGGTTTCGCGGGAATAATCCTAAGGTTTGTCAATCTTGCGATAATTATTTCATACTTATCAATTTATATATGTATGTACGACATTGATCTTCATACCGACAGGTTCCGTCCATCACTACAACTCCGTTAAAACAGGCCAACCTCAAACATATTCGAGGATAATGTACGTACTTCTTGATGTCTAAAGTCATTAAAGAAAATGGGGAGTTCCACGATGTAAAATGAATTTCACTGGGATAAGATTGAGCTTAATTGTTCATATGTGTATTTGTATTTCATTTCTGTTAATCGATTTGTGAAATAGATGTTCTTATTTCTGAAATGAATGAATATGAATTGGATATATATACTGTGTTGATATGCTTTTTTCAGAGGGTATGGCTAGTATTTTCTGATGCTAGCATTTTCTGAGGTTAGCCAATAAACAGAAATAAATTTACGAATATTATTAACTTATAACTGTCTGTGATAGTGACTATCACAAATAGTTTGTAGTAGAAAGTGTCTGTGATACATCATAACCGGTTTCTACTGTAAACTGTCTGTGATAGTGACTACCACACATAGTTTGTAGTAGAAAGTGTCTATGATACATACATCATAGACGGTTTCTAGTACAAACCGTCTGTGATAGTCGACTATTACATATGGCTTTTACTAAAAACCGTCTGTGATAATCTGCATCACAGACGGTTCGAAAGCCGTCTATGATGACCTCGTATTATTACTGATCTATAAATTTAGACGACTCACGAAACCATCTGTGATGATGGTTTTGAACCATCTGTAATGACCTATTGTACACTAGTGATACGAAGTATCAGTCCATTGAACTAAAATAGAATGTTTGTTTTAAAGGAGCAGTTGGAGATAACCCTTTTTTTCATCCGGAATTACTATTGCAGTCCTGCACGTTAATTGCTTGATTGATTGGGATGCAATCGGACCTCTTATTGAGATGCAACCGGACACCTGTTATTGCGTTGTCTAATCTCACGTCATGTGGAATTGCTACCATACAATCTGAAACGTCAGAATTGATGTGTCAGGTGAACCTACTGATGAGATCTTTTCTATTTTATCGATTAATGTCAGAATTTGTAGTTATTTTTCTTTTTTTAAGTAATTAAGAATATGGGAATTTCTATCCTTTTACCACCTAGAATCAATGTGGGGGCTTCTGGGGAGCCTCCAATTATTAAAGATAAAGATTGTTAGGGTAATTTTATTAGAAACATGTTGATTTCTATGTAAATACGAGTCTTTCCATTCTTAAGAGAATGTCGTTGACCACTAATTTATATTCTAATATAGTTATAAAACCTAACACAACTATAATATTATAGAAGTACTTCTTAAAACAACTCTACACGTACTATTTTCATGTATCCAATCAAATTATTTAAAAATTATTAATAGCCAAAGTCTATCAAGTTTTACTACACCTATTGCAAAGCGACATTCTTTTATGATTAGAGGAACTACGTATCAATAGTTATAAGAGAGTTTTTGTGCATAAACCTAGCTATATATACCCCATGAATGTCCTATTTCCCTCCACCACTCTGGTATTATACGAGATTTCTAGCATGAACAGATTTTTTTAAATAATGTGCATAATTTCTCGTTCTCAAATACTTGTTATTTTCTATTAAAGCTTTGTTCGCGAATACTAAGATAATTTCAACAATGTTTTATCTAATATAATTACCCAAAATTTCACAAATACTGATATTATCGGTTCTCTGTGTACTTGGATACTTTATCCAAAATTTTAACGAGAGTTTTGCTTGCATGCATAGACTACGATCTGACGAGTCATAACATATATGGTATCATATACGCATTGGATATGTAGTAGGTAAATTGAATTAGCAGGTTATTTCCAAAACATTTGGATTTCTATGCTACCACCGTGCCACCATACTCACTCAGCGAATTTTTTGTACGGATAATCCATTTTTTATTCAAAATTACATAAATATACCTGCGGGAATTTTTTTACAAAAATAGGCTCCAGTCGTCTAATGGTTGGGCGACTGGAGCCTTTCGCCCAACCAGATCGCGACATTTAATAAATCTACCAACCGTTCAGCGATTAATTACAGTCACTGAACCGTTGGGCGACTGCAATCCAGTCGCCCCACCGTTGGGCGACTGCAATCCAGTTGCCTCACTGTTGGGCGACTGCAATTAAGTCGCCAAACGGTTTAGCGACTGCGGGCAATATAAAAACCCCTCGGTCGCTAGCGATTGCACTGCATTGTTTTCATTCGCTTCGGCCGCGCAGAGGAAGAAGAAGAGAAGAAAAGAGGAAGAAGGGAAGAAGACAAGGGGGAGAGAAGGAGAGGGAGAGGAGAAGAGGAGGGGGAGAGAAGGAGAGGGAGAGGAGAAGAGGAGAGGAAGAACGCGATTTTCAGTTATTTTTGTGTTATATTTTTTGTTAGTGTTAGAAAAATAGTTTAGAAAAATTAATTTAGAAAACTTAGTTTAGAAAAATTAGTTTAAAAAATTTAGTTTACAAATGTAGTTTAGAAAATATAGTTTAGAAATTTAGTGTAGAAAAATTAGTTTACAAAATTAGTTTAGAAATTTAGTTTAGAAATTTAGTTTAGAAAATTTAGTTTAGAAATGTAGTTTAGAAAATTTAGCTTAGAAAATTAATTTAGAAAATTTAGTTTAGAAATTTAGTTTAGAAAATTTAGTTTAGAAATTTAGTTTAGAAAATTTAATTTAGAAATTTAGTTTAGAAAATTAGTTTAGAAATGTATTTTAGAAAATTTTGTTTAGAAATTTAGTTTAGAAAATTTTGTTTAGAAATTTAGTTTCGAAAATTTTGTTTAGAAAATTTAGTTTACAAATTTAGTTTACAAATTTAGTTTAGAAAAATTAAGTTTAGAAAAATTAGGTTAGAAATTTAGTTTACAAATTTAGTTTAGAACGGACGAGCCGCCTGAGCTGGGAGTGGTCCGGACACGCACACCTCGCGTGGCCTGGGGACTCGACCCTTGTTGGTCTGCCAGGTTTGCACTACGCCAGCGTTTAGTGCGTCCGTAAGAACGTTCCGTGCTGACCTTCACTTTGTTTGCAGGCTGCGGGATGCCGGGCTACTCCCTCTTGCCCGGATGGTGCAGGCCACGGAGGAGGATGGAGCCGCCTTGGCCGCGGGTGAGGACGAGGCGGGCGGGGAGCGATCACGACGCTTCCCGTTCGACCGTTCCCTGCTGACGGCTTTGGTGGACCGTTGGCGGCCCGAGACGCACACATTCCACCTCCCATTCGGGGAGATGACGCCGACTCTGCAGGATGTGTCCCTACTCCTTGGCCTTTCGATCGAGGGAGGCGCTGCCTTCCTACCGAAGGCCCCGGCCGACTGGCGCGCTGACCTGCTCGGCAGATTCGAGGGGGCGTACCAGCCCTTTGTGGAGCTGTTCGACCGCCTCACAGCCGACGACGTGCGCTGGGAGCATTACGCAGATATGGCAGTGCAAGCCCGCACTCCTGACGGGCTGTCCGCACTTTTCTGGCGTGACCGGGCTTTCTGGCTCACCCGCCGGAAGCTCGTGTACCATATCTACGTGGAGGACTACGCACCCCAGCGAGTCATGCGGTAGTTTGGGCTACTGCAGGCGCTTCCTGTACCATTCGGACCATCGCTTCCGCGGACCGTGCATGCGTGAGTGATCGTTTCTGCTAAATATGTACATATTTACTACTGTGTTCGCAAATACTCACATTACGTAATGGTTCTATACGGAGGCACAACGCGAAGGGAGTTAAAAGAGGCACGGACTGGTCGACGAAGATGCAGCCCTGGGTCGAGCAGTGGGAGGGTGCGCTCGACAATCGCGTGGAGGAGGACCGCCCATACGACAGCAGGGACTACGCAGAGTACCTGCACTGGTACCAGGGGTGGACACGTAACAGGCTCGTATATTTCGTAGACCCGCCTGCCACACACGTCGCCGCTCCGACGGACACGTACCCCGCACACCTCGCGCGCGACGCTCACATCGCGGTACGTTACATGTCATTTCAAAGATTCCCAAATGGCAATGTCGTTTCGATGATCGACCATTTTATGTCTTTTGTGTCCAGGCTGACGTCGGTACTGTCCTATGGACCGAGTCCGTCTCAGTACTACAGAGGGTCGCCACTGGTGCACTGCTGACCCACGAGGAGGGTGTCAGCTTTGTGCGTCGAGTGGAGGACGGGTGTAGACGTATTGTTAGCCTGCTGTCCTGCACGAGGCTACCGGCGGTCTCCACGCCCAGTGCTCCGACTACTCGTCCACCAGTGCCACCCCGACCAGCGTGGCACTACTCCGGAGGTAGTACGTGGACACGTCCTACACCACCTCACCCGGAGCAGCCAGGGTGTTCAGCCTGGGCACAGCCTCCTACACCACCTCACTTCACGCCTCCTCCGCACATCCCCGGCTTCCACACGCAGGGGGTGTACGCCCCTCCTCCTTCCTCGATGGCGCCAGCTATGGGTACGCATCGTCCGATCTCGTTTTTATCCCAAGACGACATGCAACGAACTAACGATATTAATATTGCAGGTACTTACCAGCAGCACGGCGTCTCCCCGAGCCAGGACGATGTGGACCAGTTTTTCGCGGAGTGGCCCGGGCAGTTCTCTGATGCAGCACCGGAGGTTCTCTCTGGCAGTGCCCTCCCCGGTGCACCGGAGGGCACACCGCCAAAAGTGCAGCTGACTCCACTAGCGCAGGGGCAGGATAGGCACCCTCCTGCTCGTTTTACTTTTTCGGAGCCTCGTCACCCATTGCACCGGAGGAGGGCCAAGCGGGGCCGTATGGGAGGACGCGGGCGCGGTGACGGGGCACACCAGGGTGGCGAGTGAGGTTATGCATGTAATGAAAAAATACGCGGCATGTTACTCACAGTTATATTATGAAGTTTATTTTTATTCAAACAAGTATATTATCTTTTCTTTTCGCATTCATATATCAAATCATCTAAAAAATTAACATACCGGTTCTCCACACACGAATTATCATCGTATATCACTTAACAGTGTATGTATCGATCGTTCTCCAGTTAATCTTTAATAAAAAAGTTTCTAAAAATTACAACTCGACCACATTTTTTACCAGTTTAAAATTACAAAATTCACGGGGGTTTCATGCAGTCGCCTAATGGAATGACGACTGCATGAAAGTCGCCTAATCGTATGGCGACTGCATGAAAGTCGCCATACGGAAGAGCGACTAGATGCAGTCGCTCCATCGTGCGGCGACAGATATTATACCGCGGTCTGGTTGGGTGAAAGGCTCCAGTCGCCCAACCATTAAGCTACTAGAGCCTATTTTTGTAAAATTTTTCCCGTGGGTATATTTATGTAATTTCGAATAAAAAATAGATTATCCGTACAAAAAATTCCTCACTCAGCTCCCAACCATCTTGCTACGCGCGCCCAATTTGCAAACACAGGTATGTACTCAATTAAATTTCAAAAAAATGGTAACCATGATAAAAGAACGTGTTTGTATTTCGCATACTTTACATATTTCCACCATGCGCTGTGTATGCTGTAAGTGCGAGTGATTTGAGCTAAAATTTTATGACATGGTATAGGTTAAAGAAAAACGAGCACCAAGGGTCTTATTCGCAACGACCCAATGCTCCACTACAAACGGCATTGCTTCAAGGTTTGTGCAATGAGTAGGGAGAACATTGAAGCAATGTTCAAATATTGCTTACAACGAAAACACCAGTACATGCTTATGCGTTGCGACGCGCACACCGCGCATCACTGCTCTCCTATATACTACTACAAAAATATACTATATTGGATGCCTTACCTCAGACGGTTCGGTGGAACCGTCTGTGTTGTGATTACCACAGATAATTTTACAAACACATCACTAGAACCATTTATAATACATAATTATCATAGACGGTTTTTGTTAAGAACCATATATGAATTATCACAGATAGTTTAAATTAAAAAACCATCTGTGATATCACTAATTATCACAGACGGTTATTAACAAGAACTATATACGATGCTTGCATACCACAAATGATTTTTAATCCAAACCATCTATGATAATACCTTGCTACATCATCGATCTATGGCATCTCCTCTAGGATCCTGATCCCACCCGTCCATTCTCTCTGCATCGAATGGCATGCACCGGGTCTCCTCCCACCTCTCACCCCTTATTAATCCCCTACCGTTTCCCCCATTCTCACTCCAAGAATGAACACAACAGGTATGTACCTGATCCTCCACCATGGCCGCAAAGTCCCCAACGAGCGCTGCCTCATCGTCTCATCCCTGAAACGAATCCATTCATCCCAAGTAGCTATCTTTCTTTAATTTTCCTGTCCCAAAAATTGCAAATCTAATTCAAAGTTTTAACTGAGGTGACCTTTCTAGTGCTGGTAGGAGAACAGTATGAAGCCGAAGTTCGGTTGGTTTGGCGTGCAGTAGTGACTTGAGGAAGTGACTTTTTGTGTGCTGGAGCTAAAGGAAAGAAGCCCCAGTGGCAGAGAAATTCCCTCACAGAACTTCGACCATGGCTTCGACCATGATGCTTTGACCACGGTACTTTGATTACAACGTTTCGACCATGGCATTTCAACCATGACTTCAACCATGACGCTTTGACCACGGCACTTCGACCATGGCTTCGACTACGAAGCTTCGACCATGACGTTTTGACCACGGCGTTTCGACCGTGATACTTCGACCACGGTGCTTCGACTGCAACTAGAACAAAACAAATAAATTGGATACCTTCAGTTTCTCACTAATCAGACAATAAATTGGATATTAACCACATACCAAGCTTGCAAAATAAAACAAATAAATAATTACATGGGAACCAAAAATATAACCAAAAATAGAATCGTCTGTGACAACCACATATCACAGACGGTTTTTGGTAGAATGTGATAGTAGGCTTTCATAGATGATTCTTTATACAAACTGTCTGTGTTGTGACTTAGCACAAACAACTTACAAATCGTCTGTGTTAACCACCTATTATCATAGACCCATAAATTTAGACGGTTCAGAAAACCATCTCTGATTACCCTTTTTGTAGTAGTTAGCCGCACATAGCTCAAGTTCACCATCCACGAAACACTAACACTGCAACCCTGACACCAACGCCGGTGAGGCCCGCCGGAGTCTGCCGTGCCCTCTTCTCACCTCCCCAGTGCTTCCTCCTCCCTCTACCACATCCCCTCCTCCCTACGTGCCGTTACCTCATGGGGGTTCTGCCCCATGCGTCTTCTTCCTTGCCATCACCGGATGCGATGGGGAGCTTTGTGCCTAGGTGAAAGGCGAAATCTAGCATGATCTGATTAAGGGGGAATCCAAGTCCTCCTAGATCGGACCCCTAGGGAACAACTGGGTTTCACTACCCGGGCCATAGGACCAAGTGGGTTGGGCACCAAAGCCCACAGACTGTACATGTGCAAGCTCTTAAGCAACAACCTTATAAGTGGTATTGAGCCTTCTCCCCCATAAAAGACTAGCTACTACTGTAAAAAAAATGGCTATACTGGACGCCTCATCTCAGACGGTTTGGCCAAACTGTCTGTGTTATGATTACCATAGACAGTTTACAAGCGCATCGTTAGAACAATCAATGATACATAATTATCATAGACGGTTCTTGCTAAGAACCGTCTATGAATTATTATGGACGGTTCGAATTAAAAAACTATTTGTGATATCAGTAATTATCTAGACGATTAATAACAAGAACCGTCTATGATAATTCACAGACAGTAATTAACAAGAACAAGAACTGTCTATGATGCCTGCATATTACAAATGGTTTTTAATCCGAACCATCTGTAATAATGCCCTGCCACATCATCGATCCATGGCATCTCCCCCAGGATCCTGATTCCACCCGTCCATTCTCTCTGCATTGAATGACATGCACTGGGTCTCCTCCCACCTCTTGCCCCTTATTAATCCCCTACTCTTTCCCCCATTCTCACTCCAAGAACCAATACAACAGGTATCTACCTGATCCTCCACCATAGCCGCAGAGTCCCCAACGAGCGTGACCTCATCGGCTCCTCCCTGATACAAATCTATCCATCCCAAGTAGCTATCTTTCTTTAATTTTGCTATCCCAAGAATTGCAAATCTAATTTAGAGTTTTGATTAAGGTGACCTTTTTGGTGCTGGTAGGAGAACGGCATGCAGGCAGAGTTTGGTTGGTTGGGGTGTGCAGTAGTGACTTGGGGAAGTAATTTTGTGTGTACAGGAGCTAAAGGAAAGAAGCCTCTGATGGCAGAGAAATTCTATCACAGAACTTCAACCATGGCTTCGACCATGACGCTTCGACTATGGCTTCGACCACAGCACTTCAACCATGGCACTTCGACCATGGCTACGACCATGGTACTTCGACTATGGCTTTGACAACGACGCTTCGACCACAGCACTTCGACCACAGCTCTTCGACTGCAACTAGAACGAAACAAATAAATTGGATGCCTCCAGTTTCTCACTAATCAGACAATAAACTGGATATCAACTACATACCAAACTTGGTAGAACAAAACAAATAAATAATTACTCGGCAACCAAAAATATAACTAAAAATAGAATCACCTGTGATGGCCACATATCACAGACGGTTTTTGGTAGAAGCTGTTGTGATAGTAGGCTTTCACAGATGGTTCTTTATATAAACCGTCTATGATAGTATACTTTCACAGATGATTCTTTATACAAACCATTTGTGTTGTGACTTATCACAGACGGTTCACAAACTGTCTGTGTTAACTGCCTATTATCATAGACCCATAACTTCAGACAGTTCAAAAAATTATCTATGATGATGGTTTAGAACCGTCTATGATAACCATTTTTATAGTAGTTATAGTTGAATGAGAGGGATCTCCCTTATACTTATAAGTTGTGCCTTTTCTTTTCCTACAACCAATGTGGGCCTAAACCCAACATTCTCCCCCTCACACATTGGTGCTCTTCTGTAACTAGAGAGATGTTAGGTGTCTGGGCTTTGATACCAATTGTCAGATCGAACCCCCTAGGGTCCAACCAGGTTTCACTACCTGAGCCACAGGACCAAGTGGACTAGGCACCAGAGCCCACGGGCTGCACTTGTGCAAGCCCTTAAGCAACAACCTTTTAAGTAGTATTGAGCCTTATGCCTCCAAAAGACTAATCCAATGGAAGGGGTCACCATCACACATATAAGTTGTGATTTTTCTTTTCCCACAACCAATGTGGGACTAAACCCAACAAGTCCCATGTAAAAAGAATCCCAAACCAGTGCTTGAAGGTTTTTAATTCACCCAATTGAAAGCCCTTGAAATTGAAAGAAAAAATTTTGAGGTGAAAGCTTCCGATTCTCCCAAATTGAAAGCTAATTTTCCAGATGAAAGCTGGAAATCTGTATTGAAAACAAGATTTTTTTTGAGTTGAAAGCTTTGAAAGTGACCGGAAAGGTTTCAAAATCGTGAGCTGAAAGCTTGATTTTTGTCTTGAAAGGTTTTAAAATTCGTTAGTTGAAAGCTTTGTTTTTGAATTGAAAACTATTTTTTTCTATTACTGAGGATGGCAGCATCTATTTTGATAATCCGACAAAAATCGGTCAATTATCTATTTTACTAGTACACACCGGTAAAAATAGGTAACTGTCAAATAATTTCGGTCAAATTTAAATTGAAGCCAATTTGCTACAAATTTGGGCCAATTTGAATTCAACCAAAATTTAACCGATAATCGGTTTTTGAATTTGAATTCTTATTTAAAATTTTTGGTCAAAATCTTTCAAATTTTTTTGATTATCAACAAAATCGGCCATACCACCCTCTCCGGTAAACATTTAAAACCGGTAATAAAAACCCTGGGCGGCGAGGCAATAGTCGGAGAGGGTGGAGGGGGGTGGGGCTGGGCGCACCGCACGCAGGGGCAATGCTGGCAGAACAGAGAGGTAGGGTGCGCAGTGTGCGGTGCACGCGCCGATCGCTGTGGAACACAGTAACACACTGCATTAGAATAGCTATGTTTATTTACAGTAATTAATATATATATACGTCGTCAAGAAAAACATCGGTAGTTAACATATACTCCGTCAAAAAAACATCGGCACATATAGACAAACAAAACGTTACATCGATAGTTATTGGTAACGCAGAAAGTCTTAATTTACAAAAACCGTAATTTACAAGATAGTGCATGCAATTTGTACACGACAAATGATCAGTATAGCCGACACCTCTTAAATTGTCCACTTTAGTGTACACTTTGATCTGCTCAGAGATGATACACAAATTAACAAACTAGATTGCTGGCTATAGTTCCCGTATTCTACAACACAAAATTAAACAGATGATGTCAAGATCATCCAACACGTACATGCAAATATATGAAATGAGGGCTAGTTTGATCCATTGGCTCAGCTCATTGTGCGTATCACTTTCCAACATGCACTAGAAGGGGCCCCAAGTTGGTACTTCTGTAGTCTTGTAGACGTACATATCATAGCATTTGCTGACCTCTAGCCGGAGCAATACAATATTGCATGCCGTGCAACATCGAAGTGAGCGCATTCTCCTCCCTACCCGTCAATCAACCATAGACCTTTTCCTTAATTTAGGGCCGTGGTTAAACAAATCCACTCCTCACCATCATGCATGCATCACTAACTCTGGCTGGCTAGCTTCCTGCCATTGTTGCCCAAAGGAGCACATCCTATGATCAAACCCTATGTACAAATACGGCGTGCGAACTTTTATTACCGAGTTAAAAACCCTAGGTACAAATATGCTATTGTGTAGCATAGTAACTTCCCTATCACCTTTTTCTTTCACCTTACAATTTCACCTCCCCCCCCCCCTCTATATATCAGCTGATTTACACCATACTAGGTTTTTAACTTTTAACCTAGAACAGCAAGAACTACTGCCACAGATGGCCTTTTACATTTACACCCTCAAACATTCTGTAAATCTCTCTCTCTCTCTCTGACATGCATGTGGTTGTGATCTGCAGCAGCTAGCAAGTATGTGAAGAGAGAGAGAGAGAGAGAGAGAGAGAGAGAGAGAGAGAGACGGGTAGGAACACGTAGATGAGGAGGAAGCAGGGTTTGTAGAATCACTCTCCTTCCTCCCTATCTTGTGCCCTAGCCAGTAAAAACAATAGAAATCGACTTTAGTTACTACACCCCATGCGTGCATGTACAGTGCCATATTTTACAAGAATGGTGAACACCAACCAACCAAACCAAGAGCTAGCTCACTACTAGCAACCCTCGCTGCCGTACCAGGAGGGGCTCGCGGCGTGCTCCTCGGCGAAGAAGCCGGCGCCGGCGCCGAGGAGCCCGTCTTCCTGGTCCAAATGCAATCCATGGCACAAGGAAGGGAAAGAGGAGCTCAACGCACTCGAGGAGGACAAGAACGAGGTGAACCCCGTGAAGCTCGGCTGGTGGTGGTCGAAGGCCGCGCCGGAGTACGGCGACGCCTCCTCGTTGAATACAGCGCTCGAGTCACTGTCCGTCGACCTGTCCTTGTAGACTGCGGCAGCGGCTGCTGCTGCCACCACCGCCGGCGGCGGCCGCTCCTCGGCAGACTCCTCCAGCTTCACCGCCATCTGCTTCTCCACCTTTTCCCTCAGCTCCCTTATCTGACACGAACGTGGACATGCCGTCTTGTTCATTTGATCAAAAGGAGCCGACACGGACATGGAGAGTAGCTGGTGCAACAACAACAAGAAGTAGGGTGCGTACCTCGGCGGCGAGGGCGTCCTTGTCCCGGCGGAGGGAGTCGCACTCATGGCGGAGGGCATCGTGGCGGGCGCCGAGGGCGGCGAAGTCGCGCTCGATCTGCTTGGTCTTCCAGCGCGCCCGGCGGTTCTGGAACCAGACGGCGACCTGCCGCGGGTGTAGGCGGAGGTCGCGCGCGATGCGGGCCTTGCGCTCCGGGTCCAGCTTGTTGTCCACCTCGAAGCTCCGCTCCAGCGCACGCACCTGCTCCGCCGCCAGCCGTCGCTTCTTCTCCCCGAGCCCACAGCCGCCGCGCCCTCCGGCGCCGCTGTCGAGCTCCTCGTCCTCCTCCTCGTCGTCGTACGCCCCCACAACGACGTCTCCGCGCTCCTTGGGGCCGTGGCTATCGACTTCCTGGCGCTCCATGTACCTGCTTTCTTCTGCAAACAAGATAAGGGGAGAGCAAATTAATGGCCATGTTGCGTATGTTACGTTACCAAAATCTGTACAACTCCAGTTGTTAATTTGCTGTCTCAATCACCTTGACACACGCATATATTGTACGCATAATTCAATGGTTAATTTCAAAATGCATAGTGGCTGTATTCTCAAATTTTAGTACGAATGGTTGATGTGATGAAAATCACACAAATTATAGTCTCAAAATCAAGTATTTTGGTACATCTTACATGCAAGCTAGGGAAGTACCTTGTTGATCTGTGGTTTCTTGGCTTGCGATGAAGGAGCCTCTGCAGGTGGGCCTCTTCATGTGCTTAATTCTTGAGAGAAAAATGGAGAAGAGAGATGGATCTGAGAGGAAATGGCAGGATGATAAGAAGATAGCTGCACTTCCTGAGGGAGAGAGAGAGAGAGAGAGGTGGAGAGCTTGGATCTGCAAGCTTGGCACGAGAGAGAGAGAGAGAGAGAGAGAGAGAGAGAGGTAGCTAGGCAGGGAAACAAAGTGAGATGCAAGAGGCAAAGGAGGTGTATAAATAAAAGCATTGGTTGGGTTGGGCATGTGGGTGGTGCTAAGATGGCATGTGGCAGAGATATTTGATGCCTAATATGTTAGCATTGACAGGTAAGGGCTATCTAGTTTAATCTTTTCCTTTCGCTTTGCGTACCACGTAGCAATTTTGGGATGAATATATATATTTTCTCCGAACCAACTAGCCTCAATTCATTCCGGAAATTACATGTTAAAATCAACAGAGTTTTGCAGTACCTTATAGAAGTAACAATTTCGAAAGTATCGTCATGCGCATGCATCTTGCATTGCAAATGCCACATTTGAGAAAAAAAAATTACCAATTAGTGAATTAGTTAAGTGCATATAGTACTCTGAAACATTAAGTGCATATAGTTAAGTGAGCCCATGGAGGTGCGTTGCTGGAGTTAGGGGAAGAAGCCGGATGCATGAGCCGGCCATGATGTGATGGTACAAACCTGTCTGGTTTAACTGGAGTCTTGTATCCTCATTAGCTATTTTTGTTTTTATAATGAAATAGAGTATTATGTTGAATTATGTAGTAATAAAAAAGATGCCATCTTGTGTTAACTGCAACAATGAACGTAAGTACCTATCCTAGAATTCACGGGCGTGCCGCGAGGTATCTTGATGTGTTAGATAATCTAACCATGGTTAAGATGACTGTAGTTCAGCTAACATGCAATGGAGCTTCAACGAATATAATATTTCTCCTACTTTTTTTTCTTGTAAATTTTTAATCGGAGAAGACTAACTAGCGAGTGTGGATTATTACCAATACTTTTTTTTTGTCCATCTCCATTGCCCTTACAAGCAAGTAATGTCACAAATACTACTAAGTCAATTATAACATCAGGGGCATAATTAAATAGACTTACTCAAATGTGAACACAACTAAGAATATAGAAGAAACTTTCCAAAACTTGCTTTTAACCATAATTGAAGACAATTCTAATTTGTACAAATTAAACCTGCGTGTAACATTACTAATTCATCAACTAACTTTTGTACGCCTTCTTGAATTCTAAGTAACTTAAGTAAATACTCATTTTTTTTTCTTATGTTGCGCAAGGGCATACGCAGGAAAAAAATCTCAGTGTAAACCTGTGAGAACCAAGCATAAAAGATCTTTAATTATTCATTGGATATAGGGTGACGGATGTTACACGGCCCTGCAAAATTTTATAATCAAAGTTGATTGGGTTGGAGAGAAACAAAAAGACAAATTCAGCCTGTAGATTGATTTTGATCAACCAAATTTTTCGAAGAGAGTACCAGATAGACGCACACGTTTATCATACACTATACTCATGCCACCCATGTACATGTACACATATTGAAAATTTATCAGGGACACTCAATATTTTATAGAGCACGAACACGTACTTTCTTACTAAACATACGTACTTCTAAAATCGGTGAACATAACCTTTTCACTTCTATACTGATGGATACTGATGGACAAGATGCACACCTGGCCACAGGACAACCACCTTTTCACTTCTCATTTTAACCGGTTCTCCTTTTCGTTTCTTACGCTACTTAGCTTTTAGGCCCTGTTTGGCACAACTTCACCAACAGCTTCATGAGCTATTGTGAGCTATTTTTTTTGCCAAACACCCTTTTTGCAGACAGCTTCATGGGTGAAGCTCCTTTTTTCTGCTCTCACAAAGGAATGGGGAGAGGTGAAGCTGAAAAAAGTAGCTTTTCACAGCTCTCTCCTTCAGGCCCGCAGTCCTAGGAACTCACTGCCCCTCTGGTTCACCAAAATTACACGCATTTGCCACTAGTCCATCCCGTTCACCTCTCCCGTTCACGAAACATAAACAAGGCACTAATATTGCTTCCTAATGATTTTAATTTTTTATTTTAATGTTTTAATACATACTCATTCAAACATATTATTTTTTTAATTCATATGACCATATACAAACATACAACTCCAAATGTTAGAATAAGTCAGGTAGACAGGGGCATCTTGGACAATTGTCCTCTCTCAGCCATGCATGAAGCTGTTGGTGAAGCTGTTTTGCCAAACAGTTTTCTAAAACAGATTTAGCTTCATCGGTGAAGCTGCTCGTGAAGTTGAAACAAAAAAAAATAGCCTCACTAGTGAAACTGAGCTGTGCCAAACGGGACCTTAATAACATCAGTCACCTGTCATATATACATGGGAAGCTAGTGTAAAATAATCTCGCCACAAGACTGCAAATTAACTTGGCTAGTGATTCGCATGCTTGTGTTCAATTGGGCACGTCCGCTATTGCACAATTGCACTAGATCATACATTTCTATATATTTACACATCGTCTCTTACGTAATATTCTGCAGGTCCTCTCCTTGATGCGTTCTAAAACGGGCCCATTCACCCTGTTACAAAATACACAGTGAGATATGAAAAACATGTAGAATAATCAAAATTACGAGACAAATATTTAATGTGAAAACCCTTGTGGAAAAAACTATGGACGCACAATCGAGACAATCACTATGTGGAGGAGAAGTTACAGAACACACTTGGTGTATTACATTTGTAAATACTTGTGTTGTGCACGCTATCTATCATGATGCTCACAGAAGGTATAAATAGCCTTGGAAACAAGAGCCTCAGATGAGAAAAAAACATAGTCCTAATTGGCAATAGAAACAAAGATCTACTTGAAAACTGAAACAGTAACCTGCTTGGAGAAGACCTCGCTCGGAGATGAAACAGAAACATCTCGAGTAGCCACATCTGACTCCAGTCAGTGCAAACACCTTTGGGCACCATGATGGTGCAAGTCAATGCAGAGTCCATTACAGATATGGAAATAATCCCAATCATATTCTCCGACCAGTTCAAATTACCGACCAATCATACTGGTCATAATATATTTTTTAGCGAAACCTGATTCAATTCTTCAAATGGTCAAATTGATTAGATTCAAATCACGAAATACAACACACCCATTCTATAGACAGCTAAAACCTAATTAACTTGGATACTAGTTTTTCTTGTAAAACTTAGCAAATTCTAACATTGAATATTAGAATGTCAGTTTGTTACTTTAACATGTCAGCTTAATCAATTATCCCCCATACATTCAGCTGCGATGCTGCAGTGAAGCCTCTACTTTCTGATCGTTTCATGTGGTGTCGAAACGTGGCATCGACTGTGTAGCCGAAACACAATCACTGAGCCGGAATTCGCAACTGAAAAGTGCACCTCAGGAACCATACCGGCCGTGACCCTACCCAAATTGTAAAGTTAGAGGATTAAACAATTAGGTGCTTAAAGTGGCCCTAATCTAGATCGCTACACATACATAGCTAGAGCTACATCTTCACGCCAAAAGTTCCACATAATTAGCTATCCAATGTAGATCGATATATGCTTTGCTATGAGCTAGCTAGCTCTTGTTCTTTTCGCATCATTTCTACTCAAGCAAGAAGAGGCCTACAACTCGCGATCTGTGCATGTCCATGTAGATGCTGGAACAGCCAAAACACCACCAAATCGGGCACTGACAAATCATCTTTTCTGGCCATCGATCGATCCGAGTTGTGCCATGCTTATCATTAGTTGCATGTGACTGTTCATATGGAGAAGGAAATGATCTATTGTTCAGTACTACTACTAGAAAAAAGATCAATGATGGATCATATATGTTGATGAAGGCTTGAAGCTGCATGCATGCCCTTATATTACTTGTCTAGGGGTTCTGTTGATATTCATTTCTTCTTTTAGAAACAGAAGCTAATATAAATGCTTCAGCTTCCCTAAACCGCTACTATTCATCAGCTATTACCTGTCACTTTCATATATTGTAACATACTTTGTAATATATTATATCACAATTTCGTAAGTTGCATGACGGTCCAAATATTATAGTACTTTTCGTTGCACCGTCTTTCTTACGTAATATACTACTATTCATCAGCTACTTCTATTAGCCACTACTATTTATCAGTTACAGAAAAAAAAACAATGAGCAAAAGTCAGTGTAAACATGGCCCTAAAATGGTCTGACGTAGATTAGCCAGCGCTCGAAAAGACAGGCTAATTTGATGGGTCGTACTACTGCATGAGCACCATGGCCACACTCACACCGCGACAAAATGCAGCAGAAACTCCACTGTTTCTGATTTATTCAAGTCGACAGCCGCATATGGTGGCAAACATGCGTTCTTCAATTTGATTGGGAGCAACTAACTATACCATGTCCATATGCTATAGTATTAAAAAGGAACGAGAGTCTACGTACGTCCCTAGCGTCTGCATCTAGTGTAACTTTCTTTGGGCTTTATCCAGTTGGGAGTACTGCTAGAGTACGTGTAGTATGATGTGAGAGTTACACATGTATACGGTAAGAGATTACACATAAGTCATCTGATTAGAGTAAGAGATTACAGACAAGTCGTCTGATTAGCATGAGACCAAACTAAACATTCGTTGTTGGATCAAGATCATTGAGCGCTAGCAACATGAGCTTCCCACTTGGAGCTACCATTTCTAGGTTCTATGGTACTAGCTTCTGTGATCCCTCACGCTAATAAAATTAACTGCTCAGATTAACTGGAAGCTCAATTTCCCCTTATAGGTTTTTAAGAGAATTCATCGCTCGATGTATCCGATATATATAGAAAACTTCGCATACAGTGATCGAAAACAAAAAGCAAGAATGATCCATCAAAATTCGAGTGAATTTGCCCCTCCAAATTTGTGAGATATGGAAACCATTGGGAAGTAGGGCACAAAACCTTCTTGCGTGGCCCAAAGTCACAAGCACTTAATTATTTCCTAGTGTGTGTGTCTATATACATACATACATATATATACACACACATATATACACACTAGTTAGTAAACTAGTTAAACTAGACATACAAAAAGTTTCAATTTTTTTGCATGCGTAGGTAGAGAAAATATCTATTTTAAATCATGGTGCATAGGCATCATGGTATCCTCTCTCTCTCTCTCTCTCTCTCTCTCTCTCTCTCTATATATATATATATATATATATATATATATATATATATATATATATATATATATATATATATATATATATATATATATATATATATATATATATATATATATATATATATATATATATATATATATATGAAGGCACTATTGGTGCCTAAGCTCTATGGGTGAAACTTTCCATCCATTATTGACTTCCTTTCCAAATCGATGCTTTTACGAATTAATGAATGTTAACTGTTTTGCCTGATATATTATATATCGTTGTATTTGCACGCATCTAAAAGCAATCCAAACATAGAAAGGTTTGGTACCCAAACACCATGATGCCCTTTTTCAGCGTCATATATATAACACTTACTTACTGACTTATTTATACTGGATTTTGTTGATAGTTTTTAGCTACGGATGATGAATAGTAATGTATTGTGTAAAAAAGACGGTGCAACGAAAGACACTATAACATTCAGACTGTCATGCGACTTACAGAATTATGATATAATAAAATATAAAGTATGTTATAATATGTGAAAATAAAAAGTAGTGACGGATAGAACTAGAATATTTGTATTGACTTTTGTTTCTCAAAATAAAAGTTAGAAGTAGATGTTAATATAAAAAGACTCTTAGTAGTGTAATGTAGGACAGCGATGGATACTGGCGTGTTTTTTCCACGTCGTTATGGCCCATGAAACCGACGTGCCGATTGGCAGCAATACGCGCGATGGAATCCCTAGGCAGTACAAGCCATTGCCATCCATCCACCACCAAAAAAGGAGAAAAAAAACAAAAGGCAAGTGGGCCGATCGAGGTGCGGCTGGCTCGTAACTAAAGCTGTTTAAAGTGATGGAGAGATATTGGACGTGAACGATGAATGTGATGTGCGCCTTGAGAAAAGATGGCATTTCGATCTTATGTATGTGTGCACGTAAAAGCTGGCATGGTAAGGATCCGACTTGCAAACTAGGTGGATTGAGGGTTTTGTGAGATCACGTAGATATTACTTTATGGTTGTGATAATTAATTGATTTTTAGGTTAGAGCATGTGTAAAGATTGAGTTTGATTTTTGAGAATTTTGTAAAAATTTGCCTTCTGTCGGTTGACTGTGTAGTCAGACGGACCGATCAGCAGAACGACCGCGGGGTGGTCGAAAGTATCAGTGCCTGAACGACTATGTGTGATCGATAGTCGTAGCCTGTGATCGATGGTCGTAGCTTCTGCCTGGTTGTGATCGATGGTCGTAAGCTGTGGTGTTCGTTAGTCGTAAGCCATAGTGATATGTTATGGTAAGTCGTAGCCTGTGTGATCGGTGGTTGTAGCGATCAGTTGTGACTTGTGTGATCAATAGTTGTAGTGATCAGTTGTGACTTGTGTGAACAATAGTTGTAGCGATCTGTGAGGTAGTCGTAGCCTCTGTGAGCGGTCGTAGTAGCGATCTGTGTGGTAGTCGTAACTTGTATCCTCGATGGTCGTAGTGGTCTGTTCGATAGTCGTAGACTTTTGGTAGGAACTCGTGGGGTTCGAGTACCTCATCCCCTGAGCATCTGAGTTCTCGTAAGTTGTATAAGACCAGTGGTGAGCTAAGGTTGTTCCTTGGAAATATTGGTGCTTTCGGTCAGGGGTTGACAGGAGTGTTTGTTGCTAATGTGCACGTGTGGTTATTGCTTGGTTCTAGGATTAGAATCGGTAATTTGGGTGCATATATTTTGATTGTGCAAATTGATGATCTTTATGTATCATGCGGTGCTATGTGATGGTTTGCTTGTTTGTGTTGTTTGTAGAACTTCGGAGTTAGGTCATGGTTGGGCGTGGAAGGATCAAGACTAGGCATAGGGAGGTGTTGAGGTCCAGAACGGTCAGGGAGACGCCGAAGATGACTCAGGCTTACGGGGTGGTTGCAAGCCGGGATGACGAGAAACCGGAGTACAAGCTATCGGCGGTGGACATGATGAGAAATGGCAAGGTGAACCAGGACTAGGCTCAGGGAGGAGCCGAGGTCCTGTGCGTTGAGGATGCCGGGTGCCGTCATGCGCAAGGAGAAGCACGTGGTGCGCCAAGTGACTTGGGTCGTTTGCAAGCGAGGATAGTTTAGTGGGATCCGGTCGTGTGAGAGGTCTCAAATTTGTCACAGATTTCTCAATCCAGGAATGGAATAGCTTCTTGAGACCTTAAGAAACATGTGTACACTGGCTTCACAGCTTTTGGATCTTTCAATCAAAAGTTGTGTGAATTTTGGATCTTTCAATCAAAAGTTGTGTGAATTTTGGTTATGCTAAGTTGGAATCTCACTTACCATATGTAAGTTGTGAGTATTTACATGTGGATGTTGAAAATTTGAATTCTCTTCTTGCATGCTTAAAATCTGAAAATGAGAAATTAAAATTGGCTCACCTCATATGTGTAGAGTAGCTTGAGTTAGCTTGGCCTGGGATTAGTGAGCCAAGTGCTTCTGTTCATGATTCTCTTATTGATAGCCTAGCTTCTCATGTTTTATTATTGTACTAGCTATGTTCCTCATGTTGGTCCAATTCATTGTTTGCTTGCATTTTTCATCTTGCATATATTGTCATTTTTTGAGAGATGGTGTAAATACTTTGAGAAGAGAACACGATGATATGAGCACTGAATCTTGTGACTTAGTCACCTCCTTTCATTTAGAGTTGGATCTTTCTTGTAGTGAACATAGTTCTATCGTTGTTGACACTTGTTCTATATCTTTAGATGCTCCTATTTTGGCTGGTGCAATCTTTTTGGCTCTTCTAGTGTTGTCCAAAGGATTTCTAAAAACAAGGGTGCTTGTTTTTCACATGATACTACATCTTTCAAAAAGAAGTATCATTGCACTTTTGTAAGAAGGATGTATACATTGTTGAGTTTTTGACTCCACCGTGTCAAGCACGAGCGTCAAGTTCATCGTCGAGCTTTTTGAAACACGCATCGCCCATCTCATGGCATGTGTGAACCCAGTGCAGACACGAGATCTTCATGCGTATTTCAAGGGACTTCTCTTTGAGCAAGGATGGTGTTTTGTCCTCTCGGACCGTGTCTCTTAGACGTTTACACCATTGCTCATTTTTTTTGAGAAGGGTGGATATCATATAGACTCTTCCCTTCGGCATGCCAAACGCATGCGTCAAGTTCATGCTTCTGAGTCTCCAATGTGCATAGCCTTTCTCATGGCATGAACACTCGAGAATACAGTATGAAGACTCACTTTGATGGTAGCTTCCTTATCACTTTTCTAGTGGTATTTATGGCGTGAACTTGATTCTCACTTTGATGGTAGCTTTTTTGCCGTTTCTCAAGTGGTGGACTTTGTTCTCCCCATTGAGGTGCGCACCTATGGCAAGGAGAAGTTGTGAGTTCTTCTGGTGTTTTTGTTGGTTCTCATCTTGGTGCTTTCAAGTAAGACATTCATCGCTTTTTCAAAGATGGCACTCGTTTTACTTGTCAAATTGTCCACTTGTGGCGTGCCTCCAGGATTGGATTTCCTTGCATGAACCATCCATTGCATCATGCTAACCCGCATACTTCTATTGTGAGTATGTCAAATTTTTAGGTTCCCAAGTACCTGTTTACTAACCCTTTGGGATTCAAGACTCAAGCACTTTGTTCTTCTCATATGTATGTGCTGGGATGCAGGATGGAGAATATATGCTTGATTGGGTTCTAGTTGTTTTGCTTCATCACGTGATTGGAGCACTTGTTGGTTCTCCGCTTCTTTGATGGCCTCCAAGGGGCATATACTTTCATGTTTGGCGTTTCCACCTACTTTGTGAACTATCTTATATCTTCATGCTCTTTTGTTCATGTTTGATTATAATTGGCATATTGTACTTGTCCATGTGCTCACTTGTACCATTACCATATTGGCATGTTTTACTTTTGATACCTCCTTGTCATGCCTTTATGTGTATTTTTCTTAGGTATCCATATGTCATGTTATATGCATTAGTTTATTGGATGCTTAAGTTTTGATTTGACTTCATGAGCATAAGTTACTTGTTGAATGTGTATATTAGAAGTCTAGTATCATTATGACTTTGTGTCTTATTATATCTATCATGTTTTATTGATTACATCTTGCTCCTTATGTCCATTCACCATTATTTATACATGTTGGCAAATTTTTCCATGATTTTTGTTTGTTATGATGTATGTCTATATGATACATATTTGATTATGGACATTTAGAGCTTGATTATATTTTGGATAGTTTTCTATGTCATGATGCTATGTTTGTTCATGCCTTCTTATCCTTTTGGTTAATGTGTACATACTTATACTTGTATTCATGCTAGCATATGCTCTTATGACTTTTCCTTGTCACCTGCTATGTATGTATGGTTGTGATTCATTGAGATGCATGTATATCTTGAACAAATTCATTTATGTTCTGGCATGAAAATAGTCTGTATGACATCTTGATAGTTTTAGATTGTGCTTTTGCCTAGATATCATAAGAACTTTGGTTAGTCCACAAGTGTCTTCTAGATTTCGTCTGCACTAGGCTTTGTTGTTCTAGATGCTTTGATGAGGGCTAGATTGAGCTTGTGTTGGGGTGTGTTCTCACGTGTTTTTTGTCATCAGTACTTGTGATGCCACTTTCGTTGTTATGTGTCTCAGTATTGAATCCATGCTTGTATATCTTTTACCCTAGTACTAGGACACCAGTTGTTCTTATGTTTGAGTTACAGGTTGTGGATGTGACGGGGAGACCATGTAGCTTATATTAATGTTTTGGGTCTCTCATCTCCTTTGAGCTTTTGGTGGAGGGTTATATTGATCTCACGATGCACTTCAATCAGCCTCCACCACATCAACTACATCACACCGCTGAGCGATGTAATAGAGGTTTGCTCCCTTGTAATCTTCAGTTTCTTACTTCCAACTACTTGGCTTTGCATAGTATTCTAGTTCTAGTGATAGGAAGGCTCTATTTGGATAGATAAGAGCCAACTCTAGGTGATTTTATCTCAGGCATACCTCTCATCCAAATGGTTCTCTAGAATTAATTGTTGCCTAGTTTGAATTTTCTTCTTGGTCACTAGTGTCTTGTGTTATGGCAGCTAGTGTTGCCTTTTTGCTCTGTGGTATGAGGTTATAGGCTAGAGACCATGAGGGAAGAGTGTGTTTGGGAATCTTCTCGTTGAGTTTGAACCCTCATTTTCTGGATTTTACGCCTAATTTCTTGGTTCATCTCAATTTGCCTTCTTTAGGGGGAGTTGGAGCTTCCTTCTTTTCAGGATGTTTTTCAGGGGGAGCTTATTTCTTATGCATTCATTTATATCATAGTGCATTGTATATACATGAATGCTTGTACAAATCATGGAGTCTTAACAATTATCCATATGTGACATGATATCTTGCTTTACATCTTGCCATGTCTTGTGCTAGCTTGCTAGATTTATCATATCTTTCTATGTGTAGTTTAGCTTTTTCCATGCTAACTTTATTAAATGTGAACAACTTGAATTAAATCATGTCTTGTTAGATCTTGTGACTAGTCTGGTTTTAGTGATCCTCTTATGATTCATGCCATATCAAATAAGCTAAGTTGAGTTTTGAATATGTATTGAGCTTTAGATTGAGCTATGCTAGTTCATTAGTGAAGCATAAGTTAGTACTAATTCTTTGTTCTTGATCTAAGTCAAGAAAATGCAAAAATATCTCTTTTGTGTGAAAAAACTGATCTCACTAATCCTTTCTCATGAGACGGCTTGCCATTAAACTAGACATGAACTCGGAGGGAGTTTTTGATGACCAAGATTACTTCCTTAAGCTTCTTGCTTGGAGTGGTCGTATAATGCTTGAGATCTAGTACATGACTAAGAAAACAAAATCTTGTAAAACATAGTTGAAGCCAACCATGAAAATTTGAAAATCCCAAATGTGCTAAATTTGCTCAATTACAAGTGATATCAAGTGATTGAATAAAATATTTCAATTTTGGACTTGTAGCACTCTAAATTGACTCAATTATAGTTTCTTTGTTCCACTTAAAATATTTACATGGCTTGACTTATTTTTGGATATCTTTAATTAGCCTATGATCTAGAGTGACTTGACATGTTAAATAATCTATTTAATTTTAGATTATGACTTACTTGACTTAGCTTGACTGTACATGGTTTGTCATGATCTAAATAGTACTTTCACTTTTTATGGCTTGATGTAATATTTGGAAAGTCAATTTGGATAATCTTCATAGCTCCTAATGCTTAAAATGAACCAAATGTAGTCACTCCGTTTTATTTATACTTTATCTTCTTCCATGCATCTTGATGACTCTATTGCCAAAAGAGGGAGAATGATTGAGAAAAGGCATTAAGGGGTGCAAAAGGCATTAAAGGGGATAATTCATGGTCATCTTGCTATGAAAATGGTCATGGTGAGCAACTGCTCTTTTCTTTGAACCATGAGCACAATTGGGCTTTTGAGAGGTTTTAGGAGTGATTTGGAGCTTTTGTTGAAAACTTGTTTTTTCTTATTGTTTGCTCCATTTCACACTTTGCCAACATGGTTATGAGTTCCTTCTTCTCTTCTTTTAGACCATGTGTGGCTTTTGCAACTTCTTACTTTTCTTTTCAAAAATAAATGCATCTTCATGCCTTTTCGGTGTTTGTCAATATATATACTCGTCAAGGTGGAGATTGTGAGACCATGTGGATGTCACCCCATAGTTGTGATGAGTAATTGACTTTTGGGTTAGAGTATGTGTGAAGGTTGAGTTTGGTTTTTAAGGATTTTGCAAAAGTTTGCCTTCTATCTGTCGATTGTGTAGTCGGATGGACCGATCGGCAGAATGACCGCAGGTTAGTCGAAAGCATCAGTGCCTGAACAACCATATGTGATCGATAGTTGTAGCCTGTGATCGATGGTCGTAGCTTTTGCTTGGTCATGATCGATGGTCATAAGCTGTGGAGTTCGGTAGTCGTAAGCCGTAGCGATCTGTTGTGGTAAGTCATAGCCTGTGTGCTTGATTGTTGTAGCAACTGGTTGTGACCTGTGTGATCGATAGTCGTAGAGGTATGTGAGGTAGTCGTAGCCTCTATGAGCAGTGGTCGTAGCGATCTGTGCGGTAGTCGTAGCTTGTGTCCTCGATAGCTATAGCGGTCTATTCGATGGTCATAGGCTTCTGTTAGGAACTCGTGGGCTTCAAGTACCTCATCCCCTGATCATCCAAGTACTTGTAAGTTGTATCAGACCAGTTGGTGAGCTGAGGTTTTACTCGTAAGTTATATCAGACCAGTCGGTGAGCTGAGGTTGTACTCGTAAGTTATATCAGACCAGTCGGTGAGCTGAGGTTCTTCTCTGGAAATATTGGTGTTTTGGTTAGGGGTTGACCAGGGTGTTCATTGCTAATGTGCACGTGTGGTTATTGCTTGGTTCTAGAATTAGAATCGGTAATTTGGGTGCATATATTTTGATTGTGCAAATTGATGATCTTTATGTATCATGCGGTGTTACGTGATGGTTTGCTTGTTTGTATTGGTTGCAGAACTTTGGAGCTAGGTCATGGTGAGGCGTGGAAGGATAGGGACTAGGCATAGGGAAGTGTTGATGTCCAGAACGGTCAGGGAGACGTCGAAGATGACTGAGACTTGTGGGGTGATTGCAAGCCGAGATGACAAGGAACCGGAGCGGAAACTATCGGCAAGTGGACATGATGAGCAATGGCAAGGTGGACCAGGACTAGGCTCAGGAAGGAGACGAGGTCCTGTGTGATTGAGGATGCTAGGTGCCATCATGCACAAAGAGAAGCACATTGTCGGACCTCGGGTTAGCAAACCCACATCCTCTGTGATTCCACCATACTATTCCCTGGATCAGTAGATTGTGCTCACAGATACATTACTGTATATCAAAAACATATCATGCGAAAGCGTAAATAATACAGTAATACTTACTCATGGGCCGGTTAGGCCGAAAACGATAAAATGCAGCAGCGGAAACTTCACACAAGTGGGACCCGCAGGACTTGCCCACAGGCAGCCAACTGGGGTTCGCGACCTAGTCCATGGCCTCGTCGCCTTCCAGCTCTGTCGACCCTTTTTAGGCATCGCAGGGCTTGACTTTATTTCCTTTCTGACTGAATGATGGCAGTTAAGCCAGAATGAGTACGATGATACTCAGCAAGCCACCACACAGGATGCAATAATAATAGATGCAAGGCTGTCAAAGGAGGTTTGAGGTTCTTTTATTTGCTTAATGCGACATTTGCCCTAATCATAATTAAAATTCCTATGACTTGGCATTTTATAAACATACTTTAAAGAGTTTGAAATTATGCAATAAATATAGCGGTGTCGGTTCCATCCACCGATTACATGGTTCCATTCACCTATGCTAGGTTTTGATCATCATGCCACTTTCATATTATCAGTCACGCTGGAGTACGTCCCTCCAGGAAAAATCCCAAAATCAGAGTACCTCCCTCTGATAGGTTTTTGTCCCACCCACAAAGGTTTTTGAAATAGAACTAACTCGAGGGAAATCCCATGCCCGCCCTTGACCGTGGGCACGGCTATTCGAATAGTTTTGACTCTGCAGAGTTTGTACACTTTCACCACAAGAGACGATCTGCTCGTTGCGCCACACGATTCCTTAGTCATGCGGTTGAGTAGATCATCACAATAACTGTTCAAAATATCGAGCCCCTTTTGTCATCTCACTTTATGGGCTGCTCCCACTTGCGGTGGGTCCCATACTTTGCACGGGATGTAACCACGGAAACTAGCGCATTTGGACTGCAACTCTCCACAACGCTAGCACGGCTGGAAACTTCACCCTGCACTCGGTGTCCCTTTAGGCCTTCTCTTGCCCTTGTAGCATCCTCCTTTCCCCTACCAGTGGGATGAGTTCCGGGGGTTCGATAGATTTACTTAGCCAAGTTGCAATTTGCAGACTTGTGGTTGTACTGTTTTACACGGAGAAGTCATCACAGGATTAAGTCCTTAATGCATCCGGGCGGTTCAGTCCACAAACCACATATTCTCGTGCTACTTCCGCACCAACCACTCTTACCACCCGCCCAGACAGATATAGCAGGTTTTGAGGGTTTGGAGAAGCATAAAATAAGTAGTCACAAAGTATTCAGTCACGTACATCTATCCCATGACTGTCCCAAAACAAGTTCTTATGTTTTTAGAGATTGATGATCAGGGCAACTAGCGCCCTGGACTCTGACAACACTAGCATGGCATTTAATAAGACTTATAGCTAGTAAAGTTATCAATAATATCTATGGTGACAAGGATCAGGTGATTCAAGTTCCAAAGGATGGCATAATAAATTTAATACAACAACAAGTGGGCATGTAGCTACCTTAAGCTTTGACATATATTTGCATAACAAGTTAGGCATGCAAGTTGATAGGTTAAAAGAACATAGTTTTGCATAAAATGTAGGATCAATATGATCAAAGTGGTGACTTGCCTTGCTTGGTGTACCATGGCCTTGATTGATCCAAGTCAAAGCCTGCTCAGTCAGCGACCTTAACTTCCTAGTCGTCGCTTTTGCCCAAGTCTTGATCCTGTTCGAATTCGTCGCCTCGTCGAGTCTTCCGATTCTAATACGCGGCAAAGAAAAGAAAGACCACATAAATCCAAACACTTTAAATGCCCGATTTATTTTGAATTATACATTTGTTATGATTTGAGAATAGAAGGATGATTTGGATTAGTACGCTGTAAGCACAGCGGTAGATGAACTGGGCGAAGGAATGAGGTGGCTGAGTAGCTTTACCGTGAGGGAAAATTTTAGAATAGCGAGGGGGTCAAAAGGGAAGGTGTATCTTATCGGAGATAGTAAAGAGGAACAGAACCTGGTAATTTTTTGGATGCGGAAGCTTTGTAGGAGATGAGTATAATTTTAAATATTCATCGTAACTTCGATATTTTATGTAGCAATATTTATCCGAGATTTCAACTGCCAATTTAATGAACCATTATTTTAACAACTTAATCATATGATGGGGTTGGCCATTTTAGTCCGGTTGTTGTTATGAGCAAAGTTAATTATTCTACTTGATTAACAAACTTATTAGAAATGGCCAACGGTTGTGATTTATTGGAAAGGGGAGTTTATGATTTTAATAAGGATCTCCTTGATAAGACTATTTCTTTTATTATTAATTATATTCAATCATTAAGTTTAAATCCCGAGATAGTGATCGGAGATCTAAGCGCGAGACAAAGATTAGTTATTACTCTTTTCCTGTTCATGAACTCCCAACCGCAAACATTTGTTATTTTAAATCTTAGCATTTTAAGAGGAATGTTAAAGTCTTTACCACAAATATTTTAAGTACTTTGTGAAAAGATATCTTCCATGATTTTAGAGATGAGTAAACCACACTTGATATTTTATGTGGCATCCTGATGATTTCTGAGAGATAATTTTAATGAGCGGGGTAGTTTCAAATTCTTGAAATGTTGTATTTGATGACACACTCATTCAAATTATTACACTAATTACCTTTGTTGCCATTGTCTTATTTTTCATGGGTTTAGACAAGATAAAATTGGTGTAAATATTTTATCAAGCTTTATTACTAAATCATTTAACCATATTATTATTATTAGATTAACTTCTTGTAAGTCCCCTAATGCTAGTAAAATAGTTTATGGCATAGATTTAGCTTGATTAATCTTGTACATGAGAATTAACTCATTAATCTTGATTGGCATATAGCTAAACTAACCAATGTCAAGTTTCTGCTTTAGTTGCATAAATCTTTTCATTATGACTTCACAGGTGATTTCTTATTTATATTCCCAATTTATCTTGGCTAGAAATGCTTGCATGAATATTTCTTTGCATATGATTTCAGCATTTAGCCAAAACGGGTCACAAGTTAGTATTCATCTCTTACACCTGAATTCAATTCAACCATCTAGCTGGGCCCACAGGTCAGAGGGAGACAGACAGAGAGAAGGGGGCAGCTTCGGCTGGCTTAGAACACAGCAGAGTGCAGCAGTGGAGAGAAACAGGGTAGCGGGAGTGGCGGCGGAGCCGTGCGGCGTCGCCGGCGGGGAGCGGCCGGGGAGGCGACGGCGATCAGCGAAATGGAACGCCTTGGCGACGAGGTAGCTCGGTGAGGCGGCATCTCCGGCAGGGAGACACGATGGCGGGCCGACGGCGATGGAAGGCAGCCGGGTGAGGGGAGCCGATCGGGGCGCCGGCGGCCGGAAGGGAGAGGGAAGGGGAAAGGGCGAGCATGAGCTCGAGTAGAGTACGGGTAGCTCACCTAAGCGGTTGGACGGGCCGGAGTGAGGCCGAGTCGTGGCGGTGATGACGTTCAAGGGCGGCGGCGGGTGGCTCCTGTGGGCAGCTCGTTGAGGGGGAGTAGGGCGCAGGCCGGCGGTCGGAGGAGCTCCAGCGCACCGGGATGAAGCTCCTAGCGCAGGGAATCGGTCAGGGGGCGACCGAGGAGGCGGCGGCGGCGGAAATGGCGTGGCCGGCTGGAAAGGGGGAAGAAGCTGGTGCGGCATGCTCGGCTTGGAGGAGGAAGAAGAGGGAGTGGGGAATGGGAAGGAGGCGAGCTTGGGTACTTATAACCGCGGAAAGGGGTCCCTGTGGCGGAGCTGTTGCCGGAGACCCGGGAGCAGTGCACGGCATGGCGGCGCGGGTATGGTGGCATGGGCGGCGGCATGGCGCAGCGGCGTAGGGGAGTGGCGCGGGGCTAGGCCGGTGGTTGGGCAGCAAAGGCGCGTACGGAGGCGAGCTACGGCGGCTGTAGCTGGTGGGCGCAAGACGCTGGGCCGGCGAGCGCCAGGGACCAGGGCGGAGGGGGAAGAAGCAGAGGAGGAAGAGGCGTCGGCTTCGGTCGGGTGGGCCGGGGCCAGAGAAAAAGAAAAGCGGCCGAACGGGCTGGAAAGAAAAAGAAGAAAGTGGAAAAAAAGAGGACGGGCCGGGAAAAGAAAATGGGCCGGGCCTAGGAGAAATTTTTTTTAGGAGTTTTAATATTTTTAGAATTTAGATTTTGTTTTGTGAGTAGATTTTGAATTTGAAATCTTGGTTCAAATTTTTGGATCCAACAATTTAATTTTTAGGATTGTCAAGTTTTGGAGAAATAAATCTTAATTTTCCAAATTTGAATTTCTGGATATATAAATTGGATGGGAGAGATTTTATATTGGCTTCAATTTCTCTTCCTGGTTTTGAGTCTCGGGTAAATCAAAATATGAAATTGAAACTTCCGAGGGGATTTGGACTATCTTAATTTGATTTTTAATCCTTGGTTCTTGATTCCAAGGTTTCGATTTTTATCAATCGGGCTTTTTGGCAAGAAAACAACCTCGAGCAAAATCGAATAACATCACAAACTTTGAGAACCCAAAATAACAATTAAAATATTTTATAATTTTTCGCAATTACGCTAGTTTTCTATTTGGGATGTTACAGATCCTACCCCCCTTAACATGTATCTCGTCCCCGAGATTCGAGTGGAGTAGGAAGAAGTAGGTGGGAACAAGCTGGCTAGCAAAAAGGTTCTAGGGTACTGGTAGGTACTACGCCCTTTCCTTGGAGCCATCCGAAGAGAGGATATCCAAACAAAAGCGGGTCAACACTTGAAGAAAACACCAAACAGGAGACCTTGTTCTTCTGGATAGCTTGCAGCTAGCTTCACTCAATTGCTTGACATTTCAGGGGTTCGCTGTTTCTTCAGTGCTGATTGCTAACTTCTCTTTATGCTGGAGTGGCAGTAGGGCCTAACCTCAGGGTGCTTCGACACTTCTTATTTATTTAGGCTACCCCCCTTAACATGAAGAGTGACCGGTACTAATTGCTCTTGTCAGCTCCATTCATGACGAGTCTGATGGCGGCTTGGGAGCTCAATTTTTGTATTTCAGCAGCCTTGGTCAGCAACAGGTTCATGTGACAATCCTTGGGGCAGTGATCCTGTCCTTCACAAAGAACACATGTGACCTTGCTCGTTGGACACTCTCCTGGCGGGTGGTCTTCTTCACAGTTGGGGCAGTTTGCAAGGCATTGATTCGCTTGATGTCCTTTTTCTCCACAGCGCGTACATGCCACTAGGTTCTTGAGACAGCCTTCTGGTAGATGGTGTTTCTTGCAGTAAGGACAGTACGGCGCTGGTCAGTTGTAACTGTAGTGTCCCGTTTGTCCACAGGCAAAGCATGTAACCTGTCGTAAGGGAGGGCATGATTCACTACAGCACATAGGACCTTCTGTGACGAATAAGGAATGACAATAGAGTTATCTGTCACTAAGCCACTCTGTTTATGACGTTTTGCAAGAGCCAGTCCATCTTAATGACAAACAAATATTCTCTGTCATTAAGTTCAACCCAAAATCGTCATAACCTATTTTACCATTGTGTTTATGATGATACGATATGACAATTCGTACTTGTCATAATTTGTAATTGATTTTTAAAAATTGCCTACATAATCCACGTTGGCATGCTTGGCGCACTAGCAAGGACAGGTCCTTGCTGCCACATGTGGAGAAGCTTCCGCACATGTTAGCATTAAAGCTAAAAGTTAGAAAAAGAGAGAAAACACACATGTTAGTATTAAGGTAAAATTTAGAAAAAAGAAGCTTCCGCACATGTTTGTATTAAAGGTAAAAATTAGAAAAAAGAAGCTTCCGCACTTGTTAGTATTAAAGGTAAAAATTAGAAAAAAAATAGATAAAACACACATGTTAGTATTAAAGGTAATACTATAAAAAATTAGAAAAATGAAAAAAATCATGGCACATGTGGGAATCGAACCCACAACATGTAATAAACCAAATTGGTGTCTTACCACTAGGATACAATCTTGTTCCTGTACACATGTAGAAGTTAAATATATTTATATTTTTAATGCGTGATCAAAATGACTATTTGGCACTTGGGCTGGTTGCTCGCTCGGTGAAAATTTCACCACCCGCCAATATTACCGCCGCCCAGCAGCTAACCCGCTATTCCATTTTGGACGAAATCCCTCTTTTGTCCAGGACCCAATTACACTGCCACACCACAAGTCAGGGTATTCCAGTAAAATGTGTAGGCATATCACAGCTGACATCCCAATTGAAACCCTAGCCAAAACATTTGGTACTCCTGGCCGGCAGCCGCCTCATCTCTCCGAGCTTGCCCACCCCCGCCCCCAAACACGTCCATCCCAAGACCAAGATGGCTCCAGGAAGGAAGGTGCGAGCAATGACGCAACCACCCCAGGTAATATCATAAGAATCCATCCTCCTGCTGCTGTGAGATTTGAGTTTTTTGGGTAGCAATAAGGTTTTAGGGCTGCAATGGGGAGAGGGGGTGCAGTTTTGGGAGGAGTAGGGAGGAGAGAGGGGGTGACACTTTCTGTTGGTGGAGGAAGAGATGGAGCAGGTGCTATTGAGGAGGCGCAGGGGCACTAGTCTCAGGGGGGTTGGAGCAGCGTGCTGGCTGCCGCCGCCGTCGTTCATGGGCTCGCTCGCCATAGCGTCCGCGGCACTCGGCGCAGGGCAGGCCCAGTCGACGGTGCCCTCGTCGTCGGACAGCACCACAGGAGGCAGCGCTTTCTGGATGCAGCCGGCTTGGGCGTCCGGCTTCGGGACCACGGTACAGGCGCCGCTGCAGTTCATGTCAAGAAGCAACTTCCCCGGCGGGATGGGCGCCGTCGGCATGGCTGACACGAACATGATTTGGGTGAAGAGAATCTATTTATTTTAATTTAGCACATCAATTCCTGAACGCTGATATTTGGGTGGTATTTTTTATATAAAACTTAGCATATGGATGGATGGATTTAGGAACTTGGCATATGGATGGCTGAATATTTTACTTTGTCTCATATCTGTTCTTTGTAAAGACCAGAACTACTCTCTGTAAAACTGTTTGGTAGTTCAAGGAAAATTAGATTGTTTAATATTATTTTCCCCTCAGGTCTAAGATTCACAGCAAACTAGAAACTTACTGCTTATGAGGAGCAATTTGTAGCTGTCTTAGCCCTGTTTGCCATGTCATCTGTAGGTAGAAAAATATTTACCTGAGTTCCTATTTCTCTGTAGTTTGCTGTAAAGTATATGATTCAATTTTCGTGTGTGCGAGGTTCTATTCATGGAAATCTTGGAATATTTAAACCGCTCTAAATATTAAATGCTTCATGGGAATAGTCGCAGTTGCAAGCTGGCATATACAGAGAAAGTAAAATGCAGTAGGATTGTTCTCAAAGATACAGAATGGGGTGCTAATTGGGCAATTTTAGTTACCATACAGAGAATGAACTTAAATGATTTAGGTACAGGACATTATAGGTTTGGATGGAGCGTCACATGCTTGCTCATATTTGGTACGGACCACAGGTTTTACATGCTTGGCTGCCATTTGTCATGCAATGATAGTACCACATCTTTTGGGTTTATCATGGACATTTCCTTACTGTTTTTTAATGAATGTACAGAGGCGCCGTTAACTGAATATGAACATGCGAGGGCTCAAGAAATAACGAGGAACAATCAAGTGCTTGCATCACTTGGGATTGGCCGATTAAAAGCTATACTAAGCAATACAAGTGCAAGGGTCAAGGATAATGGTCCTCAACATTCGGGATCTTTGTTCGACCAAGATAGTGTTAACTTATCTGCTGGAGGTTCGAGAACATCAAAGAGAGTGGTGGCACCTCAGCAACAAGAGGAAACTACTAGAGTCACGAGGCAAAAGATGCTGCCACCCTAAGCCCGATTGTTGCCACACATGATGAATTGGTGTCTACTACTACAACAAGCCAGAATGAGGAGCATATCCATTCTAGTGATCAAGGCAAGTGCTTATCCATGCGCTCTGGACACTGATTAGTTATTTTGCTTCTAGATTGGCGCTTGCATTCCCCATTTTCTTTTATTCTTTCCCAAGCATGCGCCATTGTCTTATTGACATCTTCATGTTTCTATTAGTCTGATGATTGAATAATTTTATATGGATAGTATAGATAGTTGAGCATCCACTGAAATTTGCTTCAGTCATGCATATTATTTAATTTACGCATACATTGAAACAATTAATGAAATATCTAAAACATATTATGTGCTGAACTGCAGTGCACAGCTGATCTAATTAGTGATGTTACTGCCACATTGTGTCACTAGTGATATAAATTTTGCAGAATTATTGATCCGATTCAGGTTTTGGTCAGAAAGTCTCTGCGGACAGTGATCTTTGCGGTACAATATAATTTTTGGCCAAGAATCATTTTCTGCAGTCTCGGTTGTTGATAGCTTTCTTCTAGCTATTTCTTTTGTTGGCCGGCTGCCTCCTTTTATTGCATGAAGATCTTAATTATTGCATGAAGGCTTGAGCAGGAAATCAATCAAAACACGTTTTTTTTGCTGCAGCTCCTGTTCTTATATATTTTTATTCGATTTGCTGCTGCCCCAGTGTACAGCCTGCAGCCCTGTGTGTTGCACTTTCGGTTGGCTATCTCAGCTAGCTGTCTTCGGTGGCTTTTCTTGATCTTTTGTTTTTTGTCTGTTTGCTGTCCACATGCTGTTTTGTGCTGCTACCCTGACCGTTTTAGCCATTCTATTGGTAATGAGTCTCCTCACTACAGAGCCGAACCAAGGCTTGGTATGGTATTCGGGCAGATTTGAGTTCCTGTCGATTCAATCTGTTTGTTCACTTTTTGGAGACTCGGTCAGACCGAGGTGTTGGTTTCTTCTTCAGTCCTTGCTTGTTGATTTTTTTGTGCTGAGATAGGTCCCCTAGTTTGTTTTAAGTTTTTGTTTTATGGGCCAAGAGAAGCAGCACACACAATCAAGGTTTTCTCTTGACTGAAAATCACATATTAGAAAGTTTTTGGGCTTCCTCTATTAATTACTTGTCATCTTTATTTTCTTTGCTTATCTCCTTTTTTCTTCGCTTAACTCCATAAATGAAACCTTGTTAGGTGCAGTAACTCCAAGGACACAAGAGGTGCAAAGGGGAGTAACTAGGGGCAAAGAACTGGACTGTTTAAGCAGAGGGTTAGGCACCAAGGTAGCAATCCATATAACTGAAGGGAAGAGAAGGCCAGAGGCACATATGCAAGCCGCAAAGCTTGCATCCGAAGGTGGGATCACACTCAGGCAGCATATACCTATATTTCCACACTGGAAGGAGTACAGGAAGAAGAATGAGGATCAAATTGATAACTACATTGGACATCGAATATTTGACTTGTCTAATCTAAGTGCATTGTGTCCTTTCCATTCTCAACTCTAAATTTGATTATTTTTACTAGGCCCAATTCACCATGGACATCGACTCTAAGCCAGTGAAAGATGCATGTGTTGATATGCTGAAGCGTGGACAGCGGCAGAGGAGGTATACACTGAAGAAAAAGTACTTTGACGGGGTTCCGGCAAATCAAGTGAGGACTACGTCACCTGTGAACTGTATGAATGATGACCAATGGAGAGCATTGGTGGAGATGTGGTCATCCCCAAAGCACAAGGTATAACACATATGTTGTATTTTGAATTGTGGCTGCCAAATGAGCATGCAATAGCTGAAATATGCCATAAGTTGTATTCCAAAATAAATTATAGTACTATTTTTCATGAAAGTAGCATGCTGTAGTTTTTAGTATTTACTATTTTTATTACTCCATAATACAAAAGTGTACAGAAAAGTGTTTGAAGAACCAAACTTTTATACTCAATTACAATCTTTTTTCATGAAAGTAGTATGTCAGTAGTATTTTTTAGTATTTACTGTTTCTATTACTCCATAATACAATGTGTGATCTACAGACAAGTGTTTGAAGAACCAAGTTAATCGTGAGAAAGTTGTCTTTCAGAATGATAAGTGCTCTCTGCTACATTGCATGTGCTTATGTCGCGTAAGAAAGTAAACATCGATGCGTGGTCTTGTTTTATGTTTTCTAATTTCATACATTGTGAAAATCCATATTAACAATCCTTCTTGCTGTAATGAATGAATATGGAAATAACTTGTGGAAGTATATGTGATATGAATCTTCAAATGTTGGCTGTACTATTCCAATTTGGATCATAATCTAGTCTATGATATTGTTTCACTAACAGTTTCCATTTGATTACTTACCATTTTAGAAGCAAGAAAAGTACAAAGATACAGAGCCCACTGCAATTGATTTGTTCAAGGACACACATTGCAGCAAGAAGTCTGGTTTTAGTGAGTCTGTGAAGAATGCTATTGTAAGTCCTAGTTTCCTTTTTTTACCTCTTCTACACTTGAAAGCAAACCTAGTTTCCTTTTTTTACCTCTTCTACACTTGAGAACATGTAAGATTGAGTTTGAATGGTTATGTTGCTAGGCTTCTATGGACACAATTCGGGCTGAACCGGACAAGAAGGACAGAACCAAAGTCCGATATTCAAGTTGTTGCCCAAGTTCTCGCCACATCCAGACATTCCTTCAAAATATCGGCCTTCAATATAGCTCCGGAACAAGCTCAAGAGGTGTTGTTGCTTCACAAGTGCAAGAGCTACAAGCTCAACTTGAGTATGAGAAGCAAGAAAAGTCGGGACTTCAGGTACAAGTAGACACCTTGAAGATGCAAGCAGAAGAATCTGAGGCAACAATGGCAAAGCAATCAGAGGAGATCCAGAATTTGAAGAAGGCACAAGAAGAAAATAACAATCTCCTTCGTCAGCTCATAAACTTCAAACAGGTTCAGTTGACTCCTCCCTAAATCCCGAGTAGTCTTGTGGGTGATGGATGACTTTTGGTGAGCTATTGGAGGTCCTCTTGGACTACTTTTGTGGCTGTACTGTTTCAACTTGATATGGGCTTGAACTATTTGACATTGGGGCCTATTTTTTAGGAGTTAGCTCTTTGTTCTTGCTGGACCTATTCTTATGAATGTTGATAAATGCATATGTATCACAAGTGATGTAATGTTTCAATGAATGCAAATGTATGGCCAGCATGTTAAATTGTGGTAATTGCTTGACTGTAATGTTTTAACTATGATGATTGATCGAATGGGACAGCAGCTGCTGATCTATTGGGCTTGTCTGTAATGTGATAATCAGGTTGGGCTGCATGAAGGAATCAGCCCAAACAAAAATTTAAATGGGCCAAGCCCAAACAACAATCCCACGTGGATGTTCATGTGGCAGTGGCCTAGTCAATGTTTCATGACATTTACTATGACGGTTTCAGGTGTCATAAATGTTTATGACCAAAATATATCTGTCATTAAATTAATGACGATTTTCTCTCCATTGTCACAGAAGGTCCTTAGAGACGCACCTTCTGTGACAACAGTGTCTTTGTCACTGAAACGTCATAGATTATGTGTTGTGACAAATATAGCCCTGTTATTGACACTAATTGATCGTCACCGAAGGTCCCATTTGTTGTAGTGATTGGGCGTCATGTCCCGTCTTGCCACATTCAATGCACGCAGTAGCTGGCAATTCTTCTGGACCTGGTAGTAGGGCTTCGTTAGGCCCTGTTGGTTCCTGGATGACACACTTGGAGCTAACACACTTCCCTTTGCCAAGACCAAGGTTGATGGCGACGACATCCTTTTCTTGCTTGTTCGATCTCCGTTGAGGGCAGTCTCTCACATAATGCCCTGGGTCACTGCATTTGAAGCAGTTGAACCCATGGCCTGGCTTCCTCTAAGGGCCTTGATTGGTGGTGATAGCATCCCAGGCTAATCCGTCTAGATTCCATTGGGGACCTTTGTTCACACAGCATCCAGTGTTACTGCAAATGGGATGAGCACCCTTATCATTCTTTTTTTAGGGCACCTACGGACGTCATGTCCTTTTTCTCCACAATAAAAGCAGATGGTATTCTTTCGGGGTCCGCCTGATGTAGTGGTACAATCGCCTATCAGATGGCAATTCTTTTGAGGTTTACTTGATGTAGGGCTACTGTTATCTTCATTGTGATGGCTTCTCTTTGACTTTCCTTGCAGAGTGGGGTCATGTGATGGCTTGTACGTATGGTTGGAGTTATTGCGAGCATCAACTATTATTCTTCCTCTCTTACTTATCGTGGTAGTTGTCTTGCTTCCATCCATTGAGCCCGATCAAGAATGATTCGACTTACAGTCCTTCGGGTAGGTACGGAGAGAATAACAACAAATCGGTGATCTCAATCTTGAATCTTGATGTGAGTTGAGGCTTCTAGTTGTTATTTTCTTAGCGAGGTTGTCTCCTCCGATTATTGGAAGGTTGAGAGGTCTTCACTCGTCCTTGATTGCTTTTGTTTTGGCTATTTGCGGCTTCAATATGTGGGCCGTAGGGTTTCCAAAAGGTGAGAAGGAAAAGCATGAGACAAGCAAAGAATCACGGAGATGAGATATTCTAACCCTTTCTAAGGAGTGCACACCCAGAAGCTGGGGTAGTACACAAGCCACACAGAATAACCAAGCTTTTGAAAACAATCTTTTCCTGTGACTACGAAATACAACGCCCGAGGACAAGAAGGCAGTGCACAGGGTCAAATAAAATCTTTTGACAAGGCAACGCCTATTTGCGGAGACACACAAAAAGGCACAGGGTTCTGAACACTAAGCTTGCTGAAGGAGGCCACCAAATCTTCACGAGCATCCTTGACACCTTCGAGCTTAAGCCTTTGAAGTAAGGGGGAGGGAGAAAAAAAATCAAATTTCCTTTTTCAGACAGAAGTAGAGAAAGGAGAGCACCGAGAAGGGCTTTGGCAGCGAAGCTCATGCTTCCTAATATTATTTTGAAAATAGAGCTTTTTAGAAAACAGTTTTCAAAAATACCGAGGTTGAAAACATTTGCTTTTCCAAGGTAACCCTATCAATAATAATTGAATTTTTTTTTTGCAAGTAGATTCCCAAGTTTTGGTTTTTAAAAGCAAGTTCTTGGGAATTAAACTTTTGGATTTTCAAATACTGGGGCCCAGTTTTCGAAGTAACTTGAAATCAAACCTTTTCGCAACAAAGATATACTATATACTTTTGATATAGAGTTCTATAACAAGATTGATTTTTCCGAAATGACTTTGAAATGCTTGAACTTTTAAAATACCCCTTTTTTTTGTAAAGGTATCCTAGCATCCTCCAATATCACGATATCAATAGACTAATTTACTCCCAAAATATTTCCATCCGTAGGCTTAGAATCCATAGCCTTGTTAAACTTGCTTATACATGATTGAATCTAAAACTAACTTCCTTCATTACTTAGTCTCAGCAGAAAAACTGTTGTCTAATATTCCAAACAGTGAGTGTTGTCATTTATCCGATCCACCGATCATATAACTTCCAAGGTATCATCGATGGGTTCATTCACCAAATCAGAGTTACCTATTCCTCAAATGGATCTCACTCTCCTACATAAAATCATAAATCCAATCTTGGGTTCATCCTTCCACAATCCCATTCAACTATTTACCTGAACATTACTCCAAATTCTTTACCTTTAAATCCACCCGTACCGGTTTGTATCATGGTTTCGATATCTCTATGTTTTAAATCCACCAATACCATTCACATCTTCTACATTTTAAATCCACCAGTACCACTTGTATTATAGTTCCAATATTTCAATCCACCAGAAATATTTGTATTGTAGTCCAACCTTTTTCACCATGGATGTATACTCATCATCTGTTTACCAAGTGATCAGTCTTACTATTCGCAAATTTTCTTCCAAGCGACTTCATTGTCATAAACATCCACCGAGAATAAGATTATTACTCAAATCTATAAATCAAGGATTACTATTACTTCTCCTAATTCCCTCAAAATTTCCAACAATCCATCCAGTAGTCAAGCTATATTCCATTATCCCACCAGGGTAAACATTCACCGGGAGCCATACTGTTTATTAAAGCTGCAAACCAACAATTGTTATTAGATTCCCCTTTTTTCTAAAATTCCACCGATCCACTTATTTTAGCCAATCCAATCTCTTTTGAGTCAGTCCACTCATTTAATCAATTCAATAATTTATATCGCTCCAATTATTTAGCCAATCCGATTATTCTAGCCAATCCAATCTCTTTTACATTGGTCCACTTATTTAACAAATCTAATCATTTAAATTGGTCCACCCATTTTAACCAATTCAATCACGTAAACTGGTGTATCCACTCAGTCAATCCGATTATCAAGTTGGTTCACCCATGTAACTAATCTAGTCCTTCAAATTGATCTGCCTATTTTTCATCCAAACATTCACACTATTGATTCTCTCTTACGATTGACATGAATCCACCAGGATTTACACTTATGTCTGGGAAATCAAAGCGAATCCTTAGAATAAACTAGCAGGGAGTTAAGTTTTTGGAAAACTTTCCTTGCAAGCTTAAGTTAGTTGAAATAAGCTTGAAAATAAGCTTCGCAAATAAAATTTGGCAATTTAATCTTCCAAGGATAAACAACTTTTGTAAATAAAACTCAATATAGGTTTTATGATTTTGGCCCAAGGTAGTTTTTCAGAAGAGAACTCAGGCACGCGTTAGTTTGAATTCGGGATAAGAGAGCCTAGGAGCTAAAATGGCCAGGGCAGCAAATGGATGAGAGGGAATCATCTAAGAGAGATGAGAGTAGTAATACTACTTACATTTTGCAATTAGATTTTGAAGAAATATTCCTAGTATGAAACTAACGGCCATGCTAACTAAGGTTACGACCTACAGTCGATATGCTCTGATACCAGCTCTGTCGGACCTCGGGTTAGCAAACCCACATCCTCTGTGATTCCACCACACTATTCCCTGGATCAGTAGATTGTGCTCACAGATACATTACTGTATATCAAAAACATATCATGCGAAAGCGTAAATAATACAGTAATACTTACTCATGGGCGGTTAGGCCGAAACGATAAAATGCAGCAATGAAACTTCACACAAGTGGGACCGCAGACTTGCCCACAGCAACCAACCGGGTTCGCGACCTAGTCCATGGCCTCGCCGCCTTCCAGCTCTGTCGACCCTTTTAGGCATCGCAGGCTTGACTTTATTTCCTTTCGATCAATGATGGCGGTTAAGCCAGAATGAGTACGATGATACTCTGCAAGCCACCACACAGGATGCAATAATAATGGATGCAAACTGTCAAAGGAGGTTTGAGGTTCTTTTATTTGCTTAATGCGACATTTGCCCTAATCATAATTAAAATTCCTATGACTTGGCATTTTATAAACATGCTTTAAAGAGTTTGAAATTATGCAATAAATATAGCGGTGTCGGTTCCATCCACCGATTACATGGTTCCATTCACCTATGCTAGGTTTTGATCATCATGCCACTTTCATATTATCAGTCACGCTGGAGTACGTCCCTCCAGGAAAAATCCCAAAATCAGAGTACCTCCCTCTGATAGGTTTTTGTCCCACCCACAAAGGTTTTTGAAATAGAACTAACTCGAGGGAAATCTCATGCCCGCCCTTGACCGTGGGCACGGCTATTCGAATAGTTTTGACTCTGCAGAGTTTGTACACTTTCACCACAAGAGACGATCCGCTCGTTGCGCCACACGATTCCTTAGTCATGCGGTTGAGTAGATCATCACAATAACTGCTTCAAAATATCGAGCCCCTTTGTCATCTCACTTTATGGGCTGCTCCCACTTGCGGTGGGTCCCATACTTTGCACGGGATGTAACCACGGAAACTAGCGCATTTGGACCGCAACTCTCCACAACGCTAGCACTGCCGAAACTTCACCCCGCACTCGGTGTCCCTTTAGGCCTTCTCTTGCCCTTGTAGCATCCTCCTTTCCCTACCAAAGGGATGAGTTCCGGGGTTCGATAGATTTACTTAGCCAAGTTGCAATTTGCAGACTTGTGGTTGTACTGCTTACACGGAGAAGTCATCACAGATTAAGTCCTTAATGCATCCAGCGGTTCAGTCCACAAACCACATATTCTCGTGCTACTTCCGCACCAACCACTCTTACCACCCGCCCAGACAAATATAGCAGGTTTTGAGAGTTTGGAGAAGCATAAAATAAGTAGTCACAAAGTATTCAGTCACGTACATCCCGTGACTGTCCCAAAACAAGTTCTTATGTTTTTAGAGATTGATGATCAGGGCAACTAGCGCCCTGGACTCTGACAACACTAGCATGGCATTTAATAAGACTTATAGCTAGTAAAGTTATCAATAATATCTATGGTGACAAGGATCAGGTGATTCAAGTTCCAAAGGATGGCATAATAAATTTAATACAACAACAAGTGGGCATGTAGCTACCTTAAGCTTTGACATATATTTGCATAACAAGTTAGGCATGCAAGTTGATAGGTTAAAAGAACATAGTTTTGCATAAAATGTAGGATCAATATGATCAAAGTGGTGACTTGCCTTGCTTGGTGTACCATGGCCTTGATTGTTCCAAGTCAAAGCCTGCTCAGTCAGCGACCTTAACTTCCTAGTCGTCGCTTTTGCCCAAGTCTTGATCATGTTCGAATTCGTCGCCTCGTCGAGTCTTCCGATTCTAATATGCGGCAAAGAAAAGAAAGACCACATAAATCCAAACACTTTAAATGCCCGATTTAATTTGAATTATACATTTGTTATGATTTGAGAATAGAAGGATGATTTGGATTAGTACGCTGTAAGCACAGCGGTAGATGAACTGGGCGAAGGAATGAGGTGGCTGAGTAGCTTTACCGTGAGGGAAAATTTTAGAATAGCGAGGGGGTCAAAAGGGAAGGTGTATCTTATCGGAGATAGTAAAGAGGAACATAACCTGGTAATTTTTTTGGATGCGGAAGCTTTGTGGGAGATGAGTATAATTTTAAATATTCAGCGTAACTTCGATATTTTATGTAGCAATATTTATCCGAGATTTCAACTGCCAATTTAATGAACCATTATTTTAACAACTTAATCATATGATGGGGTTGGCCATTTTAGTCCGGTTGTTGTTATGAGCAAAGTTAATTATTCTACTTGATTAACAAACTTATTAGAAATGGCCAATGGTTGCGATTTATTGGAAAGGGGAGTTTATGATTTTAATAAGGATCTCCTTGCTAAGACTATTTCTTTTATTATTAATTATATTCAATCATTAAGTTTAAATCCCGAGATAGTGATCGGAGGTCTAAGCGCGACACAAAGATTAGTTATTACTCTTTTCCTGTTCATGAACTCCCAACCGCAAACATCTGTTATTTTAAATCTTAGCATTTTAAGAGGAATGTTAAAGTCTTTACCACAAATATTTTAAGTACTTTGTGAAAAGATATCTTCCATGATTTTAGAGACGAGTAAACCACACTTGATATTTTATGTGGCATCCTGATGATTTCTGAGAGATAATTTTAACGAGCGGGGTAGTTTCAAATTCTTGAAATGTTATATTTGATGACACACTCATTCAAATTATTACACTAATTACCTTTGTTGCCATTGTCTTATTTGTCATGGGTTTAGACAAAGATAAAATTGGTGTAAATATTTTATCAAGCTTTATTACTAAATCATTTAACCATATTATTATTATTAGATTAACTTCTTGTAAGTCCCCTGATGCTAGTAAAATAGTTTATGGCATAGATTTAGCTTGATTAATCTTGTACACAAGAATTAACTCATTAATCTTGGTTGGCATATAGCTAAACTAACCAATGTCAAGTTTCTGCTTTAGTTGCATAAATCTTTTCATTATGACTTCACAGGTGATTTCTTATTTATATTCCCAATTTATCTTGGCTAGAAATGCTTGCATGAATATTTCTTTGCATAAGATTTCAGCATTTAGCCAAAACGGGTCACAAGTTAGTATTCATCTCTTACACCTGAATTCAATTCAACCATCTAGCTGGGCCCACAGGTCAGAGGGAGACAGACAGAGAGAAGGGGGCAGCTTCGGCTGGCTTAGAACACAGTAGAGTGCAGCAGTCGAGAGAAATAGGGGAGCGGGAGTGGCGGCGGAGCCGTGCGGCGTCGCCGGCGGGGAGCGGCCGGGGAGGCGACGGTGATCAGCGAAATGGAACGCCTTGGTGATGAGGTAGCTCGGTTAGGCGGCAGCTCCGGCAGGGAGACACGATGGCGGGCTGGCGACGATGGAAGGCGGCCGGGTGAGGGGAGCCGATCGGGGCGCCGGCGGCCGGAAGGGAGAGGGAAGGGGAAAGGGCGAGCATGAGCTCGAGTAGAGTACGGGTAGCTCACCTGAGCGGTTGGACAGGCCGGAGTGAGGCCGAGTCGTGCCGGTGACGACGTTCAAGGGCGGCGGCGGGTGGCTCCGTGGCAGCTCGCTGAGGGGGAGTAGGGCGCAGGCCGGCGGTCGGAGGAGCTCCAGCACACCGAGATGAAGCTCCTAGCTCGGGGAATCGGTCAGGGGGCGACCGAGGAGGCGGCGGCGGCGGAAATGGCGTGGCCGGCCGGAAAGGGGGAAGAAGCTGGTGCGGCGTGCTCGGGCGGCCGTTTTGCAATTAACCGGGTGGGGAGGTGGCGGGCGGCAGGGGGTACACCGCGACGGGGTCAGCTTGTGGAGGGGAGGGCCGAAGCAGTGGAATCGGCGCGAATGGAGGTGGCCGGCGCGAGCGCAGAGCCACTGCTCGGCTTGGAGGAGGAAGAAGAGGGAGTGGGGAATGGGAAGGAGGCGAGCATGGGTACTTATAACCGCGAAAGGGGTCCCTGTGGCGGAGCTGTTGCCGGAGACCCGGGAGCAGTGCACGGCATGGCGGCGCGGGTACGGTGGCATGGGCGGCGGCATGGCGCAGTGGCGTTGGGGAGTGGCGCGGGGCTAGGCCGGTGGTAGGGCAGTAAAGGCGCGTACGGAGGCGAGCTACGACGACTGTAGCTGGTGGGCGCAAGACGCTGGGCCGGCGAGCGCCAGGGACCAGGGCGGAGGGGGAAGAAGCAGAGGAGGAAGAGGCGTCGGCTTCGGTCGGGTGGGCCGGGGCTAGAGAAAAAGAAAAGCGGCCGAACGGGCTGGAAAGAAAAAGAAGAAAGAGGAAAAAAATAGGACGGGCCGGGAAAAGAAAATGGGCCGGGCCTAGGAGAAATTTTTTTTAGGAGTTTTAATATTTTCAGAATTTAGATTTCGCTTTGTGAGTAGATTTTGAATTTGAAATCTTGGTTCAAATTTTTGGATCCAACAATTTAATTTTTAGGATTGTCAAGTTTTGGAGAAATAAATCTTAATTTTCCAAATTTGAATTTCTGGATATATAAATTGGATGGGAGGGATTTTATATTGGCTTCAATTTCTCTTCCTGGTTTTGAGTCTCGGGTAAATCAAAATCTGAAATTGAAACTTCCGAGGGGATTTGGACTATCTTAATTTGATTTTTAATCCTTGGTTCTTGATTCCAAGGTTTCGATTTTTATCAATCGGGCTTTTTGGCAAGAAAACAACCTCGAGCAAAATCGAATAACATCACAAACTTTGAGAACCCAAAATAACAATTAAAATATTTTATAATTTTTCGCAATTACACTAGTTTCCTATTTGGGATGTTACACACATGGTGCGCCAAGTGACTTGGGTTGTTAGCGAGCGAGGATGGTTTGGTGGGATCCGGACGTGTGAGAGGCTTGACGACAAGTCATTGGGGTCACATGAAAGATGACGAAGCATGGGTGAAGCTTCGTGGCAAAGAAGGGGGAAGCTTCGGCATGTTGGTAAATTACCCAATACCGGGAAAGTGGTGGTGTGTGAAACCATGGCATTGGCCTAAGTGGTTTAGGTCTTGCATGCGCTGAAAATGTGAAGTGGATCAAGGTTGGTTCACTAATGGGTTAATGGTGTAAGCCGCTTTGAGAAGCGTGTGTGAGTAAAACCCGGTGCTAGGTGGGGTTAACGGGTTATCCCTGGTTTGGCCTAATCGGAGGATCCATTAGGTCTTGGGTTCATTGATGAGCCTATAAAAGGGAAGGAGAGGCAAGAGCTAAGGTTTGAGAAGGTTGGCTAGGCCTTGTGGTGGCTAGCTCCTCCTCCCTCCTATGGGAGTTAGGTTAGATAGTGGGTGTGGGCTCTAGGCTTAGAGCTTTGTCTTCACGAGGGGAGTGGCTATCAAACTAATCATCTTATGTGTGCAATACATCAATCTTTGATCTACCATTTGTGTATCATTTGTCTAATTGAGTTTGTTCTGTTTTGATTTGGTTCTTCCTGTATTCCTTTTAGCTCTGTGTTCTTTGGTTGTTCCTTTCCCTTCTTGATCTGAGAGGTTGTTCTTGTTTGATCTTGTTGATGATATGACTTGTAACACTGGATGTACAAAGGAACATATAGAATTGTTTTCTGTCTCAACTCCACCAACATTTGCTTTTGGATTAGTGCTAATAATAGTTGCATATGCCACAATTTCCTTATTTGGATATTTGGCGTCATGAGTAGCATCGTGGACCCAACCTGCATTAATTTGACATAATCACTTAGCGACCAACAAGCATTTGTTGTATATATCAAGATAGCGGCACATGTTGCTAAGAGTAAGTGCGCCTATATCTTTATGAAAATGGAATCGACACTTCATATTGCTGAACTAATAAGGATAACATTAACAATAAACTGTTTGATAGCACCTAAAACCTCATCATGCAGCAATAAACTTCAGAGATAGAACATTATGGCCATCTTAATTTCATGATCCTTTTGCATATGACATAGCAGATTATCAGCTAAAAATATGCTCCTCGCCAAGAAAAGATAGACAAAGCAAAAGCTGAAATGATTGTCGCTGATGAACCGAGTGTAGGCACGGGTATTATTGGTTGCGGTCATATTTATTTGAACTGAAATAACATTAAGCATTACTAATATACGATCTTAAGTATGTAGGCACTGTATTATTGTATCTTCTTAGTAGTTGTTTAGCTAAATCTTTTTCTCGTGGAAAACTATTTAATAAATTATTAATGTGTAAGCAATCCCGTATTGTGTATAAAGTTTTTTTTGATACACACGTGTGTGTCCACTAGTATCAAGATAATGCAGCTACTAGAACAAGTGATATTATATCTATATACCTTCATTGGATGATCTTGCACATGTTTTGGACGCTTCTGGCATGTAGCCTTGTCGCGAGCCACATCCTGATGATCCTTACACATGTAAAATGAGGTATGTAATAATATATGGCACAAATATTACTATAATAAATGGAAACATTTGATTCTTATATACCTTTTGTTTCTTTGTTATTCTACCTTCGCCGGAAATCCTTGGACAAGAATCAAACTGAAATGAAGAGAAAGATAATTGTATTTATACATTTTTACAAAGTTATGTAATACTTACCTTGAATAAATTTGACATTGCAAGTAAAATATATCTTATTCAATGGTTCATTGAAAAGGTGTACCTCTATTTGTCTAGAATCTATAGCAGAGCCATGTGGGGATGATGCTTCGCTTTCCTCAATTGATATTTCCTTGTCATCGCATGACCTTGGCACTAGTTCCAATAGAAAATCATTAAATCTTAATCACCGGGCAATAATATTGACGTATAATGAATGAAGAGTATATTATTATTCATAAAGACAAGAGACCAATTGATAACCTTTTCACTAGACAAATATAGATTATCATCATCACTATATTCAGATTCACATCTTTCTTTATCCCAAGAAAGATCGAAAGGGGATAGCATTAGTTATTAAAAACTTTGTAGGTAAAGAAGTACTAATTTCACAAGCAAGACATTTTACCAATTGCCTGCTCGCTTAAGCAATACCTCCTTCGATTTGGTGCAACACATTGAACTCTCTGAAAATTTCAAACAATATTAAAGTCAAGAGATACTAAATTAGATGAAAACATGAAAATAAAGGAAATACCTTTCGTTAAAATGCATTCCTTGTTTTTGAGAATTACCATGATCACTTGTGTGCAATTCACCTAGAAAAGATAAAGAGGTTGAGTAACATTTCAATATAATATAGTTACAAATTAAAATAGACATTGCTACCATTGTTGGCTCCTCATTCTCATGGTGCCTCTGATTGCTTTTTAATTCTTCAATCACTTTGTCTTGCATTTTAGAATGCTCCTTGAGTTGCCTTATTTCCTCCAACATGTGAGTCTCTACATCAGATGATGATCCACCTAGTGTAACTACATCAATGTCCTTGAAATGACGTGTTGTTCGACCATAGACTTGTTTCGAATTGAAGCAATCCCATGCCATGCACTTGTCCAGCTTTCTCTTCTCCCAATACTTGATGTAATGCATCACCTTCCCATGCAACTCTTCCCTCGCTATTTTGTGCTAATTCTGGTTGTGTGTTCAGGAGATTTTCCAACTGAACCTATAATTAAGACATTCATACATTAAACAAACTAAAAGGCTTCAAATTTGCCAAAATCTCATGTGTATGTATCATACCATAGTCTCATTTGTCCCATTTCCCTTTTTTCTGTGAGTTGCCAAGTAAACCTTTGCTCTATGTGGCCGCTTTTTTTCAGGGTCAGCTTGTCTCTGAAAACAATATCAATAAAAGAAAAGAAAAGGAAAACATACATAAATTTTTTAAACAATGCAAGATGACTCACCAACTCTTCAGCCCAACGAGCATAACTCTTTGTACCAGCTGTATGTGTTGTCTTCTTCATTTCACGACTTAATTTGTTCTTCTCACTAAGGGCCTACAAGAAAGTAAATTAACAAAAGAATTAACCAATATATACATAAAAATTGAGGATATAATAAATAATTATCGTAAAAAATGCTAAATAGCATAAATAATGGTACCCTTTTCCTACCTTTCCTTCTTTTGACTTCCAATATTTTACTAAGGTAATCCATTGTTCTTCATCGACATCATTTGGACAACGCTGGTACAAAATAGACCTTTTTTTCTTTGGATTGAATAGTGTCTTTTTTAATGCTGCCTTGTATTTTCTCCAATCTCTTCCAATTGATTTCAATATCCATTTCTCACATGAACAAGGATAGAGAAACTTTGTCTGAAATAAGAAAGAGTTACTGATGAATGAATTTTAGGAAAAACTATACATAACCCCCTAATTGTAGTTCAGGGGGTGAAGTAGACACACTACCAAACGTCAGGGGGGTTATATAGATATTTTCCATGAACTTTACTTTCTCACATGAAAACTAGCACACAAAAACTTAAATTCACAATATAACATCTTGTAAAATTTAGCAAACCTGTATGAGCTGAATTATAGTTTTAGCACTAATCTTCTTCTAAGCGCAGCCGTCTTCGCCGCGCTCCTCCATCCAATGGTGGCCCTGGCCGTCACGCTCCGGCCTCCGGGCGCCAGGGAGGCCACGCCGAGAGTTCTACCTCCAGTGGCAGGGCTCTTAATCTTACAATCCCTACATGGACAATACTTGCTCTACTCCCTGATCTCTAGATAGGTGACTTCATGCTTATTTCTGAATGTCCTGCAGCAAAATAGCTATTGCAGACTTTAGACTATTATGCTGGCAAGACAATCCTTGATAGATTGAGGCTTTCTTAACATTTGATATAGAAATACTAAGGCGTTTGACCTTGAGTATAGTATATTTAGAATAATTAGGCATGTGGGTGTTACCAGTTTATATTTGTGCACTTAGATCTTGTGGATATAGGCTTTACCTTATAATTCACCGGAGATGTCTCGCAGTTAGTGATTCGTGTTGAGAATTTTCAGTTCTCTATTTTTACTCCTCGATTCATCTTTGTTTGAGACGTACTATTGTGCTTATCTATTTTCAAGTTAAATTGGGTGCAAAATACCTTGATATATCTCTACTAATTAAAAGGAGTTGATGGTGGTACGCTCTTTCCTCTCCTTCCAAAAACGATTCCAAGGTGGTTATCGGGTTGGGGATCTAAAATGGCTTGTGGATAGACCAACGGTGGAGGCATCGGAGCGGAGCAAGGTGGCAGCGGCAGAGATGTTATGGGCTTCTGTTGGCTACTACTCCCGCCCAACATCAAGCCGCGCGTCCTCTCGCCCTCGCTTCTGCCGCCATCCTCTTCATGACGATGACATGTCCTGATGGCACACGCAAGCCATGCGCTTCAACCGATGCTTGCAGCGGTGGTGCGGAGCATGGAGTTTCCTGTGGTGGAACAGCTATAGACCTTTGTAGTTCTCGTGGTCGATACTGAAGGAGACGAAGGACATGCAACCTTTGGTGGATGGTGGTGGTATCACAGCCGCCACCCCACCTGCTCAAGGTGTGTTCTTTATACTAGATTTGTTTGTAACTTCTTAAGTTCTATGAATTATATTTACACTTACTCCTTATGTAGTTGAGCACATGTCTGCTCTCCCTTCATCTCCAAATTGTTAGAGCAACTCCAGCAGTACTACTCAAAACAGGGCCCCTACTTTTTATTTGAGGGCTCCCCTACTTTTGAGGTCCCAATTTTTTTGCTTCTACTCCAACAAAGACCCCTCAAATCTAAGCCCTCAAATCTATTCACCACACATCGACACATGGGACCCACTCGACAAATTTCTTCGTCCCTCTCTCTTGTCACCGCCTCCCTCACCCATCGGCGGCGGCGGGATCCGCCGGCGCTGGACGCGCGTGGAAGCCGAAGAGGGCGCCGACGGCCTTAGCGAGGCGGCGGCGATGCGCGGAGGAGCGAGGCCGAGCGAGGGGAGGCCCTGGTGAGGTGGATGGAGACGGCGTGGCGCGCGGATGGCGCTTGGTTCCGCCGAACCGGCGGGAGCGCGGCCTCGGCGAAGATGGCCGGATCCGCAATGATGGCGCAGCGGCGACGAATCCGGCGGGAGGCGGCCGGATTCACCGGGCGAGGTCGGATCTGTGCGGTGGAGGCCGCGGTGGAGGAGTCGGCGGTGGCGCCGGATTCGAGGACGACGGAGGCGCGAGACGAGGAGGCGCGGGTGGCGCAGCGGCGGTGGAGGGGCGAGGCGCCGGGAGGGGCGAGGCGAGGCGCCGGGAAGGGAAGGGGCGGTGGGAAAGCGGGAGTCGGGCGAGGCAGAGGGGCGAGGCGCCAGGAAGGGGAAGGCGGCGGGCGGCGGGACGCAGGGAAAGGGGGAGCCGGGACGACGGTGGAGGGGTGGAGGCGCGAGGAAGGGGGCGGCGGGGAGGCGGGGCAGGGAAGGGGGAGTCGGGACGGCGGGGAGGGGGCGAGGCGACGGTGGAGGGTGGAGGCGCCGGGAAGGGGAAGGGGCGGGGAGGCGGGGGACGGCAGGGGAGGGGGCGGCGGCGGCGGAAGGAGCAATGAGGGAGGCGGCGGGGAAAGATGCAAAGTAGGGGAGGGAGAAGTTTCACAGTGCGGGAAAAAACAGAAAATAAGGGGGAGGGGGAGCCCTAGGAATGAGGGGTGGGAGGGGATTTGAGGGCTCTCAAATTTGAGGGCTCTAGTAGGGGCCCCGCTGAGTTGCATTTTTGCCTCAAGCCCTCAAATATGAGGTTTGAGGGCTCAAGTAGGGGCCCCGCTGAGTTGCTCTTAGCTTTCATTTGTGTGTAGATAGAAATTAAATGTTCATAAATTCACTCAATTCTCAATGCAAAGTGTAGCAATACTATGTATATGTGGTTTCCATAACACTACAGATGCTCGTAAATTCGCTTCCAAATGAGTGGGATGCAGAAGTCACATGGTAAGGATTCTTAGCTTTTAATTGTAGATGTCATACCAAATTCTTGGAAGGTGCTAATTAGTGCGTTATTGCTTTTCTGGTTGACTTGTTGTTCGCTGAAATGAATTAAGGGAGGGACTAAATGGTATATGATAGAAGATCCAATTTAGATGCAAATTCACTTCTTTCAAATATGCATAAGAACGACCACCACTTATTTTCTTGAAAGTCAGACAAGAAACATTACACTTTTGTTAGCGTAAGAAAGTTTCATTAGCGTGTGGCAAGACTACAAGATTGTACAATAGATAAATGTACGGATGGATTCAAGAGACGTCCCCTGCGGTAATCTATAATTGTAATAAAAACATAGTAGTTATTTTGTATAAAGTATGGATTTCTGTTGCAACGCATGGGCACAGTACTAGTAAAATAAATAAGATTGCTGATGCAGAAAGTGTCGAGAAAATTAAGTCCTAATTATGCAACTAAGCAAAATCCGTAAGGAATTAGTCAACAAAATAAATAATACTAGAAACTTAAATACCTTGTGCTACTACCTTCACGTGATGGCTTTGAACACTACTTGTTGAATGCGTAGCTTTTTAGATGCGCCTTATTTTCTCGCTGACTGAGAACGGCCACGACGCACGCTTACATGAGTTCACGACGAGCACACGAGAAGGCGCCGACCAAAGCTTCGGATCGCCACCGAATTTGAGACTCGCTAACGCTCAAGAGAAGTCTCGAAAAAAACTATCAACACATGCATGCTCACGAGAACTAAATATCTATCAGCACGTAGCCATCATGCATGCAATGAATCTCTTTTTCTATTGTTCGCTCAATCACGGCGCACCTTCTCTTTTAGATCAAAAACCCCCGCATCCTTTAGATTGGCGGGTGGCCAGATTTTTATGGCACTTCCAAAACCAACTAACACACACGTTCAAACTCCTACGCCAAGTCGTATACAACTCGTATACGATGCCATGCATAAAAACATCAACTTTGCATACATAACTAGATAATAGATCTATTTTTGTTTGTGGTGGTCTGTCCCTAACTCACGCATCCAACAGGTATTTTTCAAGTTGGCTCGGCCGAAAGAATCGTAATGTCCGAGACCGACTAAGAATAACAAAAAAGGGAGAAAATCACAACGCCTGAACAATACTTGACTCCGCCAAACGCACGAGACAACATCAAGCAACATCACGTGGATGTGATTTCGCCACCGGTCGTTACGGACTCAAAACAAAACCTTTCTGATGACTAGATAAATTTTCCTTCCTTTGATTTCTTTACGAGTTGGCTCCACATTGGATGCATGTCTTTGTTTGATGACTAAATACTCTTTCCGTTGTTTTCTTCACGTGATGGCTCCAAGTCTTGCATGCATGTCTTCTCTTTTTGTTGTATTTTTCTCTTGATATTTCTTTCTTTGCTTTCCAATCAAAACTTTTAATGATGTCTGTTGCCTCCCTCTGCACAGCTCTTTTTGTTAATTGTCTCCCGTTCAAACATGAGAACAAATAAAATACTAGTATTAGGTAGAACTAGTTTTCATGTAAATTAAAACCCAATTTAATTAAGAGCGATTTCACCTGTTGGATTAATCTTTTTAGCTCGTGCTTGCATAATCGGTCCATCGTGATGTCCTCATTATTTTGTACACTTAAAATGATGGACGATGCACTAGTGTCATTTAGACTTTCTAAACGCATCTTCACTTTAGGCTTGTACAGATCGAGTATGTGCCTGCATATAATTAAATAAAATAGTAGTAGCTCAGATATCCAAATATAATAGTTAAAGACCCAATTAAATTAGAGCTCACCGATAATATTTAATGCGGCTCAATAATTCCTTACAGCTTAAATAATATATTTAACCGAGAGGTGCAAGACATAAGCGTATCCGCGTCAACATGCAGTACATATTGTAACTAGGACGAAAGGCGCACAATAAGTGTATAGCAGGCCTACATGATGTTCAGTGAAAGAAAAGGAATTTTACATTCTTGCAGCAGCAATTTTCTTGGGAATAGTCTCTAAAAGTTCTAGTGTCCTAGAGGAAGCTAGAACCAAGTCGATTGCAAGTGCCCTAATTACTAATGTGTTTGTGTCCTAGTGGTATGAGCACTGGCTGCCAATCAAGAGGTCCCTAGTTTGATTCCTAGGTGGCTTCCCATTTTTTCAATTTTCATAATTTTTTTGCTGCATGACTGGATAGCTAAACAAAAGTCCACGAAACAAAAGAGTTGCAATAGAATACCATATTGCAACGAAACACACTACTCTATAGCAACAAAATTTACACGTGGCAATATAAATATGTTATTGCATCGATTTAGTTTTTCGCTGCAATACGCACCTACCACTTTAACGCCGCCGAAGATTATCCCAACGAAAAACACCGTGGCAATAATATCACCCAATAGCAACGAAATTATATATGGTTGCAATAGTAGCAAATAATTGCAACGAAAATCAACACTAACACAACAAAAGAGTGTCGTGGCAATATATCCAATCTATTGCAACACGTTTTCAAAATGGTTGCGATAACACCTACCTATTGCAACGACATTTACGAATATCGCAATGCAATATAATAGTGGCAATAAAGTCCACCTATTGCCACCGTTTTGGAAAAGCGTTGCAATAAGCCCTACCTATTACAACCAAATTGGTGGCATTGCAATTTCTTTCGTGGCATTAGGCCGAAAATCTAGTAGTGAATATTTCATTTTGAATTCAAATTAGGTTTACTGTTATACACACATTTTACATGTTTCATTTATGTATTACAACATAGTACAATCTTTGTAACATGTGGGATCATACTCAAAGCCATCTTGGCTATTCTATTCCCACGGGCATGGTTTGGTTATCTTTTCGATATTAAGGTTTCAGTTTTGTGCGCGCTTTCTCAAATCGCAAAATGGTTTCATCTTAGTCTTGGATTTTTTTTATTCAAGATTGGAGTAGGCTCTTGAGACCTTAACCAATTTGCGTACAAAGTTTCACATACAAAGTCTATTAATCACAAGATTTGATGTTTTTAGATCTTGTAGTTGTGCGTTGCTATGTTCGTCGGAATCATTTTTGACCACGGTCAAATTTCAGTTCACATTGCATCTGATTTCGACCGCTTGATGATTTCAGATCTAGTGGTTGTGCGCCTTCTCTGCTACTTCTAGTCATTAACGACTGCACCTATTTTCGATCGTTCAATGGTCATAGAATAGTGTGGTTGTGTGCCTCCACTACTAATCGAGTTGCTTTTGACCGCAGTTGGTTATGAGCGCTCGATGGTCTTCGACCAAGTCATACGACTGCTTTGTTTTGAGTTCGTTCTTTTCTCTCTCAATCTTTTCTTGATCTAAGAGTTTTGATTTGGTTTCTTTGATGTTCTTTCTTACTGTAACATGTGGGATCGTGCTCAAATCCTTCTTGGATATTCTCTACCCACGAGCAAGATCTACTTATCGTTTTTAGATCTCGGTTGTGTACGCTGCTTTAATTTGCGAAAGGTCTCAAATTTATGATGGATTTTTCTATCCAGGAATGGAATAGCTTTCTAAGACCTTAAGAAACATGCGTACATTGGCTTCACGGCTCTGGATCTTTCAATCAAAAGTTGCATGAATGTTGGATCTTGTGGTTGGGCTGAAAAACCCCGTTCCCTGTTCTTCCTTTGGAAATAGTAGGACTGCAAGCCTCGTAGCAGCAGTACTGTAGTTTCTGTTCACCGACCACTTTGGTTTCAACCGTTCACTGGTCGTTGACCTCACTGGTCGATGTTTGGTTTGTTTCGATCACCTTGGTTTCGATCGCTCAATGGTCGTAGATCACTTTGGTCATATTTTGAACTGCTATGACCACACGTTGGACATAGACAACGTTGGTTTCGACCACGCTGGTTTCGACCATGTTGCTTACGACCATGTTGGTTTCGATCACGTTGGTTACAACCACGTTCGTTTCGACTATGTTGGTTTCGATCACGTTGTCTGTCTTTCGACCATGTTATTTTTCTCTGCTTACTGATTGTGTTCAGTTTGTCTCTGGTTTTTTCCGACTAGCAATCGTAACCGACCATGTTGATTTCTGTCTAGTGGTCGTAATTCGACCACGAGGTGCTCTGATCTGGTCGTGGTTAACTCTGTATCCCTCTGTTATTTCAAGTAGACCTCATATCCTAATCTTCATAACTTTGTAACTATCGGAGTAAAGGATTTGTAAATATTTGAGAAAAATTTAAAGTTACCATTCACCCTCCTCTATTGCCTGTTCGGTCCTACAGGTTTTGACCCGATTTTTCGCGGTACAAACACATGAACAGAAGTACTTCCTCCCCAAATCAGCAGCCTTCCTCGTCTAAGCTTCTATCAGCAGCACAGACAACAACAGCTAGAGCAATTTGGTGACTCTTTCCACACGAACTGCAGCACGGACGTTCCTTGGCCTACGTTGCTTCAACTCCAAATCAGTAGCAGCCAACTAATCTCCCCCTTGATCACAGCCCTGTACGGACGGAACGGCAGTAGCAGCAATAGATAGATGTAAACCTTCCACTCGTGTACATGGCAGCACATGAACGAAAGAAGATCGATTGATCAACACGTGAAAAGAATCCCTAATGAATCAATCTCATGCAGCAAAGGTGATTCCCATATCAGAAATCACGAGAACGCAAGAACGACTTAACCGTCGACATGACAATTTTCTGTAGTTTATTTTTAAAATAATCTTAACCTAAAAATACAAAAGAGTATATGACTTAAGGTTATATAGCTAGCTATCCCTAGCCTCTCAAGCCGTACACCGACTCATATATGAACCGAAAACAAATACACACACTCATGGCTTGGACTCACGCACGTATAGGGGTGAAAACGGGTCGGGTTATTCCCGACCGATCCGGTACCGAATCCGATTGGTACCGAGTCCGACTAGTACCGAATCCGGAGAAAAAAATATGGGTTAGGATATGGTAACAGTAATATCCATCCGAATCCGAATATCCGTCCGAATCCGATACATCTTCAAGTTTGATTTCAGGTTAGTGCTACTATTTGACGTTCCATTTTCTTTTGCAATGGTAAAATAAAATCTTCCACATCAGCTATTAAATAGTAACATCAAGTTAGTGCGTCCTACTCCATTTACTGCACTGTATGCATTCCTTACAAACAAGTAGGGGTGCAAACGAAATGGGTTAATCCCGACCGATCCGACACCGAATCCGATTGGTACCGAATCCGATTGGTACCGAATCCGGAGAAAAAATATGGGTTAGGATATGGTAACAGCAATATCCGTCCGAATCCGATCCGTTTTCACCCCTACGCACGTACATGCATGTGTATTGACTCATACGCACGTTTATAAAGTTGGTCGGACTCAAACGCACCTGCATGCGTATACACGGACTCACGTGCACACAAAGCTACATGCGTGTGTGTAGGACGACACAGCTGCATGCGTGCGTACAGGACGACTAGAAAACACAAACCACTACTCTTCATAAAAAACAATAACTGGTTTTTCTTGAGAAGTTTCTCACAAAAACCAATCAGTATATCTAAGAAATCACACACTACTCACACTATGGTGCCCCTGTTATTTATACTATATATATATGTATGTATGTATATATATATATATGTATATATATATATAGTATAAATAACAGGGGTACCATGGTGCTCAGATTGCATGATTGAGAATTTCCATCTATAACTAATTAGATTTTCCATCCATGATTGATTCAGCATGCTAAATCAATAAATTCCTTTCCAAATCGATGCTTTTTCGAATTAATAAATATTAATTGGTTTACGTGATATATTATATATCATTGCACTTGCACGTATCTAAAAGCAATCTAAAAATAGAGAGGCTTGATGCCCAGACACTATGATACCACATTTCAGCGTATATATATACACACACACTTTTGACCACCACCTCTCTTCACATGAAATTTCTGCATGTGCGCAAAATCCCCATGGCCGACCACACCTCGCTTCGTCTCTGCCATGGTGATCGTTGTAGTACTTGTACTTAACGCCGTATCATGGCTGCCCATAGTTTTTGTTTCCACAAAGAAAACATGCATGGATAGAAATGAGCTAGGGAGAGATCAAGTACAACTAATTTTAATTAAGTTATTTATTGGTACTCTAAAGGATGATTAGGGTAGTCCCAATGCAGAAACCACTTAAGTAGTTTCTATCTATGCCATGTCATATAGACACTATTTTAGACACTATTGTCTCCAATGCATCATGTCTATTTATAACCCAAGCAATTAATTAAGCATCAAAATCTCTCTCTCCTCTCCACCAATCATAATTTTTCTCCATCTATCATGAAGATACCACCATCTCTCCAATGCAAAATTTGGTAGTGTCTATTGCATTGGTTTTCTCATAAAAACTAGGTCTTGCATGAGACCTAGTTTCTTCCTCTTTTTCTTCTCTCTCTTATTTAATATAGCGCCACATCATCTAAAACTCCTACATGGCAATCTAATTAATGCCATAGACACTATCCTATGTGGAGCACTGGGACTGCCCTTAAAGGCTAGCTGTTAATTAACTCCTTTTGGCTTGAGTGCTTGTTTGGTTAGAGAGAGATAAAATCATGGAAGAGAGACTCTCTGGTGCATGTATATCCAATGCAATGCATCACCTTTCCCTGTGCCCTCGCTGATCCCGCCTCAAAACATCATGCATAGAAAATTTTGAAAAAGACATCGTGCAGGTGGTCATAGAAAATTTTGGAAACTCTCTGCGTAAAACTAGTCATATATATAGTCGTATATATGTGAGCCACCGTGAATTGGGCTGAGTGTCACACTAGTGGTGAGGGATACGCCTGACAACATTGTGTATTACAGATAATCTGCCCATGCAAATACGTACGTACGTGCGTCACAAAACTAGCAGCTACTATACACATGCAAACGTTGCAAAGTACATATATACTGGCTACGGAAGCATGCGATATATCGCGCTAGTTACCATGTGGACCGAAGCAAGTGTCGATAATTTATAAGAGGGTTTTTCTGAATAAATCAAGAACTCGTATGTATTTCTCAAGAAAGTGAAGGGTTTTTCTGGAAAAATAGAGGACACATACGTAATTTCAGAAAATTCACGGGCTTAATTACATAAAAGAGGAACTCTCGAAAAATTGAGGATCTATATATAATTTCGAAAAACGGAAGGTGTTTTCACGAAATCACTAACGTGACGGGTCTTTCGCAAAAACTAAGGATATATATGCAATTTCACAAAAGAAAAGACTTTTTTGCAAAAATGTCACAGCTCCCCCAGGAGCAATCCGGGGAATAATAGCGAAGCATACGCTGCATTCGAGTCACCAAATTGTTCTCCCTCATCTCAAGAATAGATGTCAGCATCTGATGATGAATGCATGGTAGAGAGACAGAGATAGCTATGCCTGTGGGCACTCGGAACTAAAAGATGACGCAGGAAGGGCGCAAACAAGCTGCATGCACAGCCATCCTCCCACCAACCAGAGAGAGAGAGAGAGAGAGAGAGAGAGAGAGAGAGATATCTGATCTGATCGATGAGAGCGAGTAGCACTAGCAGTGAGGTGTGCATCAGTGCATGAGACCTTGACATGATCCGTCTCGTTTGCCATCTCCGAGCAAAGTAGACGTGCGGAGCCGGAGTGGACCATAGGGGGGCAAAAAGAGACATGAGTTTGCAATGATTATATGAAGTGTTGATAAAAATACAATTTTTGGATTGATATTTTGAAAAGAAGCTATTTTTAAAACTTTGATGTACCTCTATGTATGAACGTGAGATTGCAGGGTTTAATAGTTCAAATCATGTTTTCCCATTGATCCCCTCCATGAAAAAGCCCATAGTAGTAAAAGTGTTGTCTTTTATATGATGGGTCATGACATTTACTAATACAACACCCTTATGTTCCTTTTGCTAATTTGTCATTAGTCTACCATCCAAGCTGCTATAAAAATCTTCATATCACAAAATACTTGTAGTTTGGACTATACTAAATAATAGAACAATGGAATATGATTCATATAATTTTTTCGCTGGGTCGCCCCATGGCACTACCGGAAACCAAATATAAGGAACAAGTGCTTGGCACCCTAAACAAATAAACAGACGAAAATTGTGCACAAGTGCACTAACCGTGGATAGTTACAAATTATACTAGGTTTTATCTTGTAATATTAAAACACGATAGAATCTAGTAATAATAAGATGAGTTATGGGTTTTGAATTAATTCCTAGGCATTTTAGTTCCATCCATGCAGCATATATGCTTGTTGGTAGGAATCAATACTAATTAAGCACTGATCCTTGATAAAAGGTTAGCTTGAACCATACGGAGGTAGGGCTGTAAAAAAAGTTCGAGGCTCACGAGTTGCTTAAGCACGGCTTGAGCTCCAAATAAGCCAAACTCGAGCTTGATCCCGAGCTCACGAGCTTCAACGAGCTGAGTTCGAATAGCTTGCGAGCCTCTAGCTTTTCTTATAGCCCTAGATACATATTAACTCTTATCGAGTTTACTCGAGCCGAGCTCGAGCTTTTTTATTATTGATAATTGTGTATATTGAATTATTTTTTACTGTTATTGAATTTACTCGAGCCGAGCTCGAACTCGAGTTTTTCTTATTATTAAAAATTAATGCATATTAAATTATTTTAAGCTGAATTGGATGGCAACTCCATTGAATTTCTGCATGCATTGATTTCTTCCCCTGAAATCAATAAGAGTACCAGACTGATCTTGAAGCATCCACTACTACAGAAAATGTCATTAGAGACAGTTCAAAAATATCATCATAGATAGTTTGGTAAGCCATATGAGTTTATGGGTCAGTAATGACATGAAGTCATCACTGACGATTTTCAATCCGTCTGTGATATTTACTATCAAAGATGGCTATTAACTCATAACCATCTGTAATAGTTGACTATCACGGACGGTTTGTAGTAGAAACCGTTTGTGATATGTCAGTCATCACAGACAGTTCGAATTAAAAACCATCTGTGATCTTTTCAATTATCATAGGTGGTTTTAATAAGAACCGTCTGTGATATTTCTACTGATGATTTTTTATCTTTCCATTTTCTTGTCTTTTTCTCTACTCCACAGAATGCCTTCAATGGATCATCACATTTACGTCCTTGCTTCGTGAACTGAAACTTCACTGTGACCGATCAACCACAGTAGATCTACTAAGGTAGAACGACCAAGAAAGAATGACCACGGCAGAATGATCACCGTAGGGTGACCACAGCAGAACGATCATCGTAGAACGACCATGGAAAATCAACCATAGCAGAACAATCATTGCAGAACGACCATGACAAATCGACCACCGTAGATCGACCACGGCAGAAGCACTGCGAACCGGAACTTCATGTACTCGTCGAGGCTGTAGGGACCATACATCAAAGGGTCATCAAAAGAGCGGAGCATGCCACCTCCCTTAGGCATGGACTGAATAGAATTGAGTAACGCTTGCACTTGCTCGGTGTCCTAACACGGTGCTTGCAGGATGGCACCCTCCCGTTCGTCATGGCCTGCAATCACATTCACATGCTATAGTCATCGCCTCGTCTTCTTGAAAACCTTCAGATGGAAGGGACAAAAGGTTGGATGGGGCTTGTACGTATCGTGAGTAGATCGCTGGTCTTGACAAAGAGGATGTCTGACTCAGGGGCATAGTGAGCCAACTCCCATTGTTGGCCTGCATCTCGAGGCCCTCAACATCGTGCGAGGTGGGAAAGGTGATAAGCTAATGTTGTCTTGATCTTTTGATGAGAAAGATAATTTCAATTGGACGATGATCAACTCTCATGATCCAGACTACGAATGCAACACGTATGAACCAAGTAATCACTGAACTAATCACCAAGTCGTTATCTACCGTGCAAAGACCCGATTGACCTGATCACGAGGATCAATTCCTGCAAGCAATCAAAGAACAAGCAAGAACAAAGTAACAAGCAATCTGAATTGCAAATATATGAATTGAGTTTAGAAAGGTGGGGTTATGCAGGGGTTCTTTACAATTGGTCTAGTCGATACAAGTGAAGAACAAGAGTTTTCACAATACAGAAACTAAGCAAATGAAATCAAAGAAAACTAGAAGGATGCGACCTTCTTAAATAGGGGAGGGAAAGCCGTGCAAAACTAAGAAATAAGAAGTGGTACTATTCATGATACTGTTCATATGGACAGTATGGCCGTGAATAGTACAGGCCAAGAGAGGGGGTGCCTTCCCCTTGGGCCCAAGTATTACATGGCCCAATTTGACCCAAACAGGTGATGTAATAATTTTTTTAGTGATTGCGGTAAGCACAGGAGCAATTTGGATGTGAGGCTAATCCATTGGAAAGAGGATGAGATAATCTTTCCATCGAGTACTCATAGTCCTCAAATGGACTCCATATGTGAAAGTTATGCATATTTGAAGTTGGTGATGTTTTCGAAGCTCAAATTGAATCGTACATGTTTGTCTTCATGATCAGCTCCTAAGTTCTTGAGTAAAAGAATATCACATGAATTAGGTAGTAGCATATTCTTATTAGAAGCAAAATGCACTCTTGGAAATGAAATTACCTGATAGTTCAATTGTTGTGCGCAAACTCTGGTGATTGGACCTTGCAAGTGCATAGGTTCAGATCCATTGGTTGTATGCATAAAAATTGTCTATCCACTCAGATAATCCAACTGCTACAGTACTCTTATGAGTACAAATTACTACCATGAATGCTATAGTACTCTTACGAGTAAATTACAGATGGTTCTTGTTAAGAACCGTCTGTGGTACCTCACAGATGGTGTTCACCATGAACTGTCTGTGATATTACCTCTTCATAAATGGTTTTTAGTGCTAGCAGCAGCATAGACGGTCTCTAAATTTAAACCATCTATGATTGTATTTAATACTGACAGTTTTGGTAAATCATCTGTAATGTGGCATCTAGTATTATCTTTTTTGTAGTAGTGATCAAGTGCTTCGTTGTTTGTTGAATCGCGAGTACAATAAGGATGCACTCATGAACATACACAACACCACACATACTCATGCACTCACACATCTGTGTGGGTGCGTTCAACACACACACACGCACACTAAGATAAGGTGGAGACCCCAAAGCCTCATAGAGTGCGAGCACGCGCTTTGCCCACTGAACACACCTATGTACATATGTACTCGGAGTGGCACTATACATGTAAATAGCACCTAGAAGGAACTGTTCATATAAACAGTGGCCCAAAAAATGAGGTGGCCTAGGCTTAAGCTCGGGCGGTTGAGTTGCATGATAGCAACTCTGTCAACTGAGCTAGGCTCAATCCTTGGTGCCACTACAACAAATATGAGGTTTAGTGACGAATACTCCTTAACAGCTGAAAAAAATATCATTAATAAGCAACTTTGTGTGACATATATATTGAATTTGCCATCAAACAAAGTAGAGGCAGTATGTCCTAAAGCTTTGTGAAGTTTGGAAACATTTCATCATTAAATTAGGTGACATTTTGTCACAGATTGTGAGGGCAGGACCTTGCATGCGCGCCAAGATGTTTTGTGACAAATTATTTTTTTTGTGACGCTTGTATTTTTGTCATGTATCTTTATAATTTTGTATGACCAATGGTTATTGTCACAATGAGACCTGATAGCAATTGCATTCATGCAGTGATGTGGAACATTTTCATCACAAAATGCACAAGCTGTTAGAATTGTAGTTGTCAATTCTTTAGTGACGTTAAAAAATGTTCATCATAAATTTGACTATAGTCAAATGAGTAAAAAACTAACCAAAAATGGAATTTTGCCACTGCACCAGAAGTGTACATCTGTTTGCGGGTTGCGTTGGGCTCTACTAGTACTAAAAGTTCAGAAGTAACTTAAACCTAACCCTAAGCACTACTTGGTACCTACCCACATTTACGTCTAGCCATGCTGTCCAGCAGAAATCTCTGCTGTCATCTTGTTGGTCTTCCTCCACTGTCGACGGGTACGACTCCCTCCACCTGCGATGACTTCATCGGCCACCAGCGGCTCCACCCTCCACCTCGGCGCTAACACCAATCCGCCACCTGGTCTAGCCTTCGCAGTTCCACCCTCTGCCTTAGTGCAAGTAGAACACCGAACGCCTGTCCACCCAACCACTGGTGAGCGGTCCAACCGGTGCCCACAGTTGGCCCCCTCAAGCACTCAGCCCACTCCACCCCCCGCAACCCGGCTCTAGGCATCCGGCAGCGCTGCATTGCCGTCGTCCTGTCATCCAACACTCCAGCTTGTAATAGACACTTGATAGAGTAATCGCCTAATGGCCCTAAATCCTAATGTGTGCTTGTCTGTTTGAACTCAGTCATGCATTTTCACCTTCCAGCGCTTATCTGCCTCACTGGTTGTGTCCTCATGTGTGCTTGTCTACTTCACTGGTTGAATTGCTTGATCTAATGAGTGATGAGCATTATTCATTGTCATATGATGTTATGAATTGATTGCTGGTATTAATCATTGTCACAATTGTGAATTGTAGACCCATGTCATTGTCATATGAGTCCTTCTGCTTGTGTAGGCTTGCGTAGTTCTGTGCACTAGTATTATTCATTGTATATGACTATGTCTGCTTCTAAAAGGATAAATGTTAGTTGCTTGTACTTATGTTGAATGGTTTGATTTGTGATTAATAGTTTGTAAAGTATGATTAATAGTTTAATACAACTAATTAGAATTATATGTTATCATTTGTTAGGATTGTATGCATACTATGATACATTTAGAATTTTGTTTCTCAGATCTTTTCGTATTAGTCACTACAGTATGTGATGGGTAGGTTATTTCTCTTGAATTGCCATTCAAATTGGGAAGTACTATTCTTGTCAAAAAAATTGAGAAGTACTATTGGTTGATCATACAACTTAGTAGGTTGAGCTATTCATTTAGCTCAAAATAGTGAAGGGCAATGGGAATTGTAGCATGATTAATGCAACCTTCTTGATTTGGTAATTAATCAATGGAACTCTTTTTTTTGGCATGCATGATGATATGTGCATATTTTCTATTTTTTAGCAACGTGAGACATTGATATTTCTTTTACTTGTATTTGTGACAGATGGACAGATCTTGGATAAATGCTAGACCATTTTTATTACCACATCTAGCAATGGTGTTAAAGACTTCATGAATTTTGTTCGAGAACAATTTGATGGAAATGATAAAATATGTTGTCCATGTCGTCAATGTCTTAACCAAATTCTAAGGCATCAAGTGCATGTGGAGGATCATACATATTAATGGCATGCCATGCACATACACTAAATAGGTATATCATGGTGAACCACTCAATAGTGAAGTTCATGAAGATATTGAGCATGACAATCAAAGTGTTGGTTGTGTGGAACACGATTCTCATGATGGGTTTGGTGTGAACGAGGGTGAGGATGACAACATTGGTGGAATTCTACAGTTGTTAGGAAACTTGTACATATCTGCAAAGCAAGGTGGAAGTTAGTCAATGTTTGCAACTATTTTAGAAGAGACCAAGTGTGAGCTTTACCTGGGCTGTATTCATGGTCCGATAGTAATGTTCATATCAAGTCATACTATTAAACCATGAATACAACTTTTAATGCACTTATACAGCTATTGTCATTAGTATTCTTTTGTTCCAATACACTTCCGAGGTCATATAATGAAGCAAGGAATCTGCTTTGTGAATTGGGACTTGGATATGAAGCAATCCATGTGTGCCTTAATAACTATGTTCTATTTCAGAAGGAGTACACCAACAGTGAGAATTGCCCAGTATGTGGTGAATCAAGATGGAAAGACACAGATGGAGAAAATGAGGTTGTGTAGAAGGTATTGTGCCATCTTTCATTGATACCAAGACTGAAAATGATGTCTGTTTCGAAAAAATAGCAGAGGACAAACAATGGCACAAATTGAAGCGACAATCTATGGAGAATTAACTGACACATCCTACTGATGGTGAGTCATGGAAAGACTTTAATCAAAAATATCCATATCTTGCATGAGATGCAAGAAACTTGAGACTTGGCCTTGCTACAGATGGTTTTAATCCATTTGGCAACATGAGCAGCTCATATAGCATGTGGCCAGTATTTGTTGTGCCTTACAACTTGCCACCATGAGCATGTATGGATCAATGTAACTTCATATTGTCCTTAGTCATCCCAGGTCCTAAAGCTCTAGGAAAGTATTTTGATGTATTCTTGCAACCTCTCATAGAAGAATTGGTTGAACATTGGGAGGGCGCTAGTACTTATGTGCTTTTACCAAAGGAATGTTTGAACTGCATGCTACAATTATATGTGCGTCCATGATTATCTAGCATTGAGCATTTTATCAAGTCTAAGCACAAAAGGTTATTTTGCATGTATTTATTGTGATAAAGATCCTTATTCACAGTCACCGAGGCACAAAATTGGTTTTCTTGGCCATCTTTGTTTCCTTCCAATGGATCATCCTTGGTGAAAAAGCAAAGCTTTTAATGGTAGGCATGAAAACTGAAAGAAGCCAGGAGAATTCTCTATAGAGGAGCTTCTGGAGCAGCTAGAAAAAGGTTAGAGATGTTATGCCAGAAATGCATCCTCATAATAAGAAAAGAAAGCATATAGAGAAGGATGTACCAATTTGGAGCTGAAAGGTTTGTTTGTTTGTTTGACTTGCCGTATTGGTCAAATTTGAAGCTGCAACATAATCTGGATGTAATGCATATTGAGAAAAATATATGTGACAACCTTCTTGGGATATTTCTTACCATTGAGGGGAAGACAAAGGATACTATTAATGCTAGGTTTGATTTGGAGGATACTGGCATAAGAAAGGAGTTACACTTGAAGCACAATGGCGATACACTGCCACTAGCATCCTACACGATGAGTAAAGAGCATAAAATTGCTTTTCACAAATTCCTAAGATATGTGAAATTTCTAGATGGTTATGCTTCTAACTTAACAAAATGTGTTATTGCTGATGGATGCAAGCTGCAAGGATTGAATACTCATAATTGTCACATCCTTCTTCAACGAATTATACCTATTGGGATGCGGGGAATCATGCATAAGGATATATATGAAGCAATTGCTGAGTTGAGAAACTTCTTTAGAGAATTGTGTTGTATAACTCTGAAGTTAGATGTCTTGTAACGACTAAGAAAAGACATTCCAATCATTCTGTGCAAGCTTGAGAAAATATTTCCTCCGGATTTCTTTGATGTGATGGTTCACTTGGTTGTTCATTTAGAGGTCTTATGCAGTACGGATGGATGCACCCAATTGAAAGATGACTTTATACTTTGAAGCATTTTGTGAAGAATAGGGCAAGACCAGAAGGATGCATTGCAAAAGTATATGTAGCTAACGAGTGCTTGACATTTTGCTCAATATATATGGACGACATTGAAACCAGATTCAATCAGGAGGGAAGATAAAGAGATTGTTCAGTTTGAAACACTATTTGTGGTGATCTCTATGTTTCCATGCATGATGTTAATTTACTTGGATCCTCCACTCTTAAATATCTTCCTAGCGAATATGACAAGATGGTCTGGTATGTTCTGCATAATTGTGCGAGGTTGACCCATATATGAAGTACACACTCAGTTCTACACTTGTTTTATATGTAAATGCATGCTATTTACCTATAATGGTGAAATTGGAGAATGGTTTGCAATCTATTCAGACAAGAGCTGGAGCAAGAAGGTACTCATAACATTAACAAAAGGCTTGAGGAGGGATTCGTGAATTGGTTGAAAAGCCATGTGAGTGTTCTTTACAAATTTCAAGTAATGTTTTCTATACATTACATGACCCTGCTGCATATTTTTTTGTAATAGATTGCAAGGTTGCATCGTGAAGATGCAACACAAGTTAGTGATGATTTGTATGCATTGTCATGTAGTCTAGATAAGAGACTTAGGATTTTTCAGCATGTAATAAGAATAGTGTTCATTATCATACGATCGATCGTGAGAAACATAGAAAGACAAAGAATAATGGGATCATTACTAAGGGTACATATAATGAAGAATGCATTGATTTCTATGGTTCCCTTATAGAAATTATTGAGCTACAATATAACTCTGATAAGAAGTCAATCGAACAGTTGTTTTATGTCGATGTGAGTGGTACTGTTTGCAAGGCAAGAAGACATGAATTATAAATGATGGGTACTTCACAATCATCAATATTGCAGGTCATCACAGACGGGTTTTGATCCATCTAAATTTATGCATTTTTTATAACGGTTCTCAAACCGTCTGTGATAAGTTACAACACAGACGGTGTTTTGAGAAAACCATCTGTGATATAAGCTCTTTCTACAACCATTCCTTAGTCATAAGTCTTTCTGCAACTACATGGTCGTAAGTCCTTCTATGACCACATCGCCGTAAGCTCTACTGTGACCATGTTGTTGTAAGTCGTTCTACGACCACGTAGTCGTAAGTTATTCTACGACCTAGTGGTCGTGGACCTTCTTGCGACCACTCTATCTCCAATCGACTTGTCTAACGACGTCCTGCAACATTGTAGAGCCGTTAGATAAGGTGGTTAGAGTGTGCATTTATCTCTAATAACCACACACAATCTCTCTCTGACAATCAGACAATTATCTCCTGAAGCGTTAATGTGTCTTTTAGTGCAGGACGACAGTCGCCGTTTCGTCAACTATATAAGAGATAATGATGGAGAGAAGAGAGATCGATGGTATCGAATCCTGACTCAAGTTAGAGATAGTGCTAGACATTTCGTATTACTCTCAGTTGTAATCAATTTCTCTAAGTAATACCACACAGGAAGTAGGGTTATTATTCTCCTAGGAAAAGACCCGAACCTATATAAAATTCTCTGTGTCTTTCTTCTGCATAACATAATCTAGTCTTCTAAGAGATTCCCTAAATCCAATAAATCATAAGTAACATCGGTATTAAAATACCAACAATCCTAAAACTGAATTTCAAAATAATAAATAAATAAGCAAGTTGATTCCTCGTACGAACTCCGAATTAAAATACCTAAATAGAAAAATTCGGAATAAAAACAATAAAAATTGGCCGGTGTGTATCAATTCATCAATTAAGGAGCACGTTCTATCTTTTGTAGGACTTGGGCACGTTATTTATAATTTGAAGTTAAATTTAAATTTTATATTTGATTGTACTTTCCACTTAATAACTTTTATATTTTCAATGTTTTATCTTATGAGATGGAGAATAAGAACCTTATCTAAGAAGCTAGCTGGTGCGAATGCTAGGATTGCCGGCTAGTGACCATAATTTTGTAGTCATTAACAATTATCATAAAAGAAATTATCGGTTAAAGTTCAATCTAGAAGACCCTGCCAAATTAAACCGTGCTTTATAAAAATTGACGGAGGTAGTATATACGTTCTCTGTTTCTTCTTAAACATTTTTCGTGTCTCAGTTTAGACTGATTTACTTCATAGATGGATTGGATGTAGTTGGCCTGTGCAGCTGCACTAGATACCAACCAAATTTTCTCAAAAAAAAAAAACAGATACCAACCAAATCTACAACTAGTGAAACCCTCTGCAATGCTATTAGGCCAGCTACAATTAGGAGTGGCAATTTTTCCGTGAGGGCGCGGATGATCTCCCCAAACGGGAAACAGGGGCGAACCCCATTGCGCTAGCGCGGCGGGGGTCACAAAAATATTTTTTTATAATAATTATAGTTTTTTAAAATAGAAGATTGTATTTTTATATATTTAAACTAAAACCTGAATATATACGTTGAAATATACATTTTTTTAAATATATACCTAAATAATTTGAAAGTAGTAAATAAAATCATATTATTATTTTAAAAATAATTTATCTTTTTTAACTCCCACAGGAACAGACCCCATCCCATTGCCACTCCTATCTGCAATAACAGAATCACTGCATATGTAGTCCTCTGGGTTTTTTTGGCATCTCGTCAACAGATCGAGGAGACAGCTGGTATTGGCACTGTTGCACGCGGTATTTACAAAACTAGCCGTATGTGTACCGTAGTTACAAAAATAGCACTTCTGTCGTCCAGTGGGCAATTTTTCCGTGACGGCGCGGATGATCTTCCCAAACGGGAAACTGGGGCGAACCCCATTACGCTAGCGCAGCGGGGGTCACAAAAATATTTTTTATAATAATTATAGTTTTTAATATAGAAGATTGTATTTTTTTAATATTTAAACTAAAATCTGAATATATACGTTGAAATATACATTTTTTAAAAATATACCTAAATAATTTGAAAGTAGTAAATAAAATTATATTATTATTTTTTAAAATAATTTATCTTTTTTAACCCCCGCAGAGAACAGACCCCGTCTCGTTGCCACTCCTATCCGCAATAACAGAATCACTGCATATGCAGTCCATGGGTTGCAGAGTTCGTGGGCCTCCTCTGGGTTTTTTGGCATCTCATCAACAGATCAAGGAAACAAAGCTGGTATTGGCACTGTTGCACATGGTATTTACAAAACTAGCCGTATGCATACCGTATTTACAAAAATAGCACTTCTGCCGTCTAGTGGGTGGGCGACAGCGCCGGCGAGGCGACACGTGGCGAGGTCGTCGGCGGCAGGTGCCTACCGCCCCGCCAGCAGACGGTAGGCAGCCTGCCACTCGGTAGGCGGACAACAGGCAGGCCTGTCGTCCGGTGATGGGGCAGCAGGTGATTAAGCCGTAGATTAGCCGGCATAATTACCTGCCGTAATTTTTTTGTATTTAGTGCTTGTTTGGATTTTCAAATATACAAATGAGCTCAAAAAAATACAAAAATTTATGTACAGTATCCCAACATAACATACCTCATAATTTAATTTTTGGGTACTTTTATCAATTGTGAATATTGCACAAAAATTCATAAAATTTTGATAATTGTGTGAGTTTTCATATATAGCAAACGAGCTCCAAAAATTACGAAATTTTATGTGAAACCTCCTAACATAGTCATAGTCATTGTATAATGTTTTAAGAATTTTATGTGATTTAAATTTACCATGTTTATTCAGGTAAATTTAATCATGAATTTACGTATATTTCATGATTTTTTTACAATTTTATACATTAGGAATACTTGTACAAGTAAAAGTAATTGCAGCAGTAGAAAATGCATCACACTGGATGCAATATGGCTCACCCATCTGAGCCACTATTATCTCCTCACCGCGTCTGCCACCCCGTACGTAGCCTTGTCTTCCGTTGAACACGAGCATGTCCCGTGGGGTACGTCAGTCAGTCCAGAGTTTGTGTCTTGGGTCGGAGGAGGTATGGAGACCGTTCTGTTTGCTCAGTGGCTAGCGGTGGTCTAGTAGGCTCATGTACAGTAGGCTGAGTCTGGTAAGGATCGATGTCCTCCAGCTGAGACATGCCGAACTATGAGCCGCAAACAATATTGTCGTGAACAAAGGACTCTAGAAATCCCCTTGTGGTGCAAAGGAGCTCTCGCCTGGATCGTATGTGTGGCAGTGAAGCCGAAGGAGCTCTGCCCACCGAAGTATCCAAACCCTGGGTATGCTGTAAATGCTGAGCTCTACCATGTATACGCTGCAAACCCTGGCGCTGTGTAGTGCTCTCTGGAAGCATCTGGGAGGCTCGTATTGTCATCAGTGGACTTGTCGTCACCCCAACGTTGAATTGGAGGCTGCAAGAAGAAACGATATTAGTCACAATAAATATTCTGGATGTACAATGCAAATCTCATACCTCCCGACTGTGTAGCAAAGATGAACAACGGGGAGCGATAGTCTATGCAAGTGGTGCGGACATCAAAAGTGAAGCATCTCAACGACAGACCTATGGCAGGAGAACGCCATGATGTTAGTGGAACGCAAGGCCTAATAGAAAAACAAAATATAGGTTCGTATGTAAGTTACCTCCTCATCAGTACAGCACACAGATGATCGGTGGCTAGTACTACGACGCCAGGGTTAGTGTCTGGACGTCGTACAGACACTGCTCCATGACGACATCGAGGTGCGCCCTGTCCGTCCATGCCGTCATCCACTGTTGCTACAGCTTGCGGTAGGAACCTGTTGTCCAGAGGGGGCACGGCCTAGTGCAAATTGAATTGCCGCATCACGCGTTGTGGCACGTAAGCCTCCACCATGTACGAGAACACCAGATGGTGTGTCGTTGCCCATAGCTCCGCATTCTCCAGGCATTGCAGGGACAACCCATGCGGTGATACACGATGCACAAAATCTACAGTTAATGGACCCCATATGACGACGCTGCGTGCAACGACTCAAACTCATTGTGCCATAGCAAGTAGCACCTCGATGGTTTGCCCTTCGCCCACCGCAGACAGGCAGCAGTCCATTGGATGCCCAAAGTGGGCATGTCTGTTAGGTCGGTAAACTCGCCAACGGGTGCACTGGCATCACGGTGATCAGACATCCGATAGGGAAGTGCTCCCAACTATAGCTGCAAGAGCATGTAGTAGATAGCCAGATTGGAGGTACCAGCAATGGCGTGCTGGCAAGCGTCACATAACCCCCGATACGTGGTGCATAAAACTGCTGATCCCCAGCTGTATCGAGGCATCACCCCAAACTCTACATCAACCAAAGACTCGACGAGGCTAATGAACTCAGCGTTGCAAATATTGCCGTGTGGTTGGAAACATGCTCCAACTAAAGAGCTAAATGAGGAAGGCGATGAGGTGCCTCCTGATGACCTCCGGCGGTGCATCCTGTGAGCACACACTGAAATTGTTCAACCAAGTGCAGGGAACACCACATGTAGTCTCTGGGATAGGTCGGTCGAACCGGTCCGCCAGCCTCTCCTTCCAGTCGGCTGGTGCAGAGGCTAGAACAAGTGCATCACCCCAAGAGGGGGACCAGTCAAGAATACGACATCCTTCAAAGTGACTGTCATCTCACCCCCACTGAAAGTGGAATGTGTGCATCCCGAGCCTCCACCTGTCTACCGGTGCCATGAGTATGTTGCTGTCGATAGTGAACTCGTGTCTAGTGGAGACCAGCCTTGCAAAAAGCAACAAGCCCATGGCTCACAAGGTTGGGATGTAGTGCTCGTCTAGTATCCACGGATGCCTCCCCTCCCAACCCCCCAGCTTGCAAGGCGAAGAGCTAGCCGCATCACCCGTCATTCATAAGTGGCAACGGTGTTTCTCATCGTACAAGTGTTCGAGAAGTTCTGGTAAAGTCATACCTTCTATTACATAGGACTGATCAAATATTAGTGCAAAGATTAATAATGACAATAAAATTTATTTCATAATGCAAACTACATTAATTATGACTAACTAAATAACAGTAGTTATGACTACGACTATGGGAACCACAATGAAAACATGCTATAAAAAATTACTGTAGGACCGGACAGGCAACAGAGGGGGGGTGAATGGTGCCTTCAAATTCTCCCCAAGTATCCACTTAATTCTCTTCTCCAATAGCTACCAAGCTATGAAGACTAGAGTTGAAGTCTTACTGGAAAAACAGAGAAGCAGTCTGAGCAAAACAAGAAAATCTGAGCTGGTCGAGATCTGACGGCGTGGTTGAAAATTACTGTGTGGTCGTAAGTCCCAACAACATGGTCGATAACTGACCGAGAGATCGATGTCCAACTACTTGACAGAAGAACAACGTGGTCGGTAGTCGATGACACCCGAGACCAGAACAACAAAGAAAAGATACCAACGAACAGACCGTGGTCGGAGACCAGCACTGTGGTCAAAATGCGACAACGTGGTCATAGACACAACAACGTAGTTGAAGGCAGACAATGTGCTCAGAAACTGGGCTCGTGGTTGTAATCCGACTATGTGGTTGATACCCGACAACGTGGTTGTAAATCGCCCTAGTCGACAACCACCGAGACTAGAACCAATGTGGTCGTAAGCCAACAAGTGGTCGAACAACCGACGTGGTCGAAACCAGACTGCAACTCAAAAGATCAATGTGGTCGTAACACCTACGTGATCGTAAGCCAATAGGTGGTCGAACAACTGACATGGTCGAAAACTCATAAACAATTGAAAGACCAAATGCTATCAAAGATAGAGCAATACTATTTGAGACTCGACTGTGGTTGAAACCAGCGTGATCGTAAAGGCGATCGAGACTTTAGACAGTATCCATCGTGACTATTTCAGATCTGAAAGAAACCCACAGATCTTCCAGCGACCGAAAGCTTGAATGTGGTCGAACACAAAGCGACGTGGTTGGAAACTTGACCGTGGTCATAAAACTAGTTACGGTTGTAACTACAACGGAAGAACAGAGGAAAGTAGAAAGCGCACGACCGCCAGATCCAACTCCACAGAACTTTTGATTCAAAGATCAGCTAGCCATAAAACTTTGTACACAACAAGATTAAGGTCTCAAGAGGTTGCTCTAATCTTTAATTGAAAACTTAGCAACCAAATTGAGAGCTTTCTGAGATTTCACCAAAGCGCACAAAAACAAAACTGAGAGGATGAAAAGATAATCAGACCTTGCACATGGGAATAGAACTGCCAAGATGGCTTTGAGTATGATTCCCAAACATATAGCAAGTCAGATCATGAATAGATCGAACAAGAACATTCTCTCAGAACAGATAGGGAAAGAAACGACCAAAGAACAGAAAAGAAACAAGAAGAACATAGATATAAAGGGCGCAACGATCCAAGCCAACTCAACACCAAACAAACAACAATACTCAAATAGAAGATCAAATATAGATATATTGCTCTGATGATTGGTTTCGCAGCCACTCCCCTTGGGAGGACCAAGCTCTAACCCTAGAGCCGCCACGCACTCACTAACCTAACAACCATGGAGGGAGGAAGAGCTACCTGTCACTAGACCCACTCATGGTCTGCCTCCAGCCTCAACTAACTCTTGCCTCCACTCCCCTTTTATAGGCTCACAAACGAACCCTAGACCTTAATGGATCCAACCATTAGTCCACACTGGGGATAACCCGTTAACCCCACCTAACACCGGGTTTTACTCACGCACGCTTCTCAAATCAACTTTCATGTGGCCCCAATGACTTGTTGTCAAGCCTCTCACGCATCCAGATCCCACCGAACTGTCCTCGCTTGAAAACGACCCCAAGTCACTTGGCGCACCATGTCCTTTTCCACGTGTATGACGGCACTCGACATCTTGACCATCTGGACCTTGACTCCTCCATGAGCCTAGTCCCGGTCCTCCTACATCTCACCATGACCTAGCTTCGAAGTCCCGCAACCAACACAAACTACCAACATAAACATAATCAGAATGTATCCACGTGAACAATCTCAGCAAGCACTGGTCTAAAACAACTTATGAGTACTCTGAAGCACAAGACATGAGGTACTCGAAGCCCTTGAAGTCCCACCAACAGTCTACGACCACTCAGCAAGTCATTATGACCATCACACAGGTTGCTACGACCATGACATCTGCTACAACCATGTAGTAGTCGCTACAACCATCGCTCAAAGTAGCTACGACTTTAGCAGACCTGGTCGCTATGACTTACGATCACACAGACAGAGCCCTTCGACCATCACTCACAGCCAGTAGAGTCTACGACCACCGACCACGACCAGTAGAATCTACGACCATTGACCACGGCCAGTCAGATCTACGACCATCGACCACGGCCAGTCAGATCTATGACTATCGACCACGGCCAGTCAGATCTACGACTATCGACCACAGCCAGTCAGATCTACGACCATCGACCATGGCCAGTTGGATCTACGACCACGGCTAGTCAGATCTATGACCATCGACTATGGCCAGACGAAGCTACGACTATTGACCATGAAGTCATAAAAGCCTCTACCAACCACCAAGTCGTAAAACCTACTGTCGACTATAAAGTCATAAAATCTAGTACCGACCACCAAGTCGTTAGATCTAGTACCGACCACCAAGTCGTAAAATCTACTGCCGACCACAAAGTCGTAAAATCGACAGACGACCATAAAGTCGTAAAATCGACAGATGACCACAAAGTCGTAGAATCGACTACCGACCATGAAGTCATAGAAATGGCTGCCGACCAAGAATTCGTAGAATCGGCTGGCGGTCACAAAGTCATAAAATTGATTGCCAACCTCAAAGTCGTAACGGCTCCTATAACCACGAAGTCGTAGGGGTGACTGCCGATCAAAGAGGTGAACACAGAGGCCGTAAAACCAGCAAACTTCTGCACAGACTTCAACAACCAAACTCAGCCTTTACACAAACTCTAGAGCAGAAGTCAATTATTTATTACAACTATAGGGTGACCTCCACATGGTCTCACAATTACCTGTCTTTCTAGAGAAGCAATCAGTACTACCGCATCCTTAATGAGTTATGCACTGTCTTCTCAAAACAATTAGCTACACACTCTTAATTTTGAGAGTACCTTGCAACAAATGGGATAGACAAAATATTAGTGCAAAGATTGATCATGACAGCAATATACTGCAAGTCAGTGATTACATGCATGTAACTACATACGAATACTTCATTAATTACCAATAATTTGATTACTCATCTGAAAAAATTATGAGCCAATCCTTACCGTCGTCCTTACCACTTAATTACTTACCACTAACTCATTACTTACCCCTAACTAATTGCCACTACAGTACTTATGAATACTTAATTATATATTTCCATTCAATAACAAATTATAGGTACTGTACGTACACAAAAATAGTACAAACTATGTCTAAAATACTATGACCTACTTATATCATAATACAAACTACATTAATAATGACTAACTAAATAACACTAATTGACTAGGATTACGGGAATAACGTCGAAAACATACGATAAAAAATTACCTACCTTTCAAGAGAAGCAATCAGCACTACCGCGTCCTTAATAAGATATGCACTGGCTTCTCGAAGTAATAAGCTACACACTCCTAATTTTGAGCGACGACCACGACAATGAGGCTCTGCAATGAGTGACCAAGATGAGCAACAACGAGCTACGAAAAGTTTGTATTTATAGCCGAGCGAAAAGTGAACCCGGTGCGCTCACCCCGTATATTGAGGACCATTCTCACAAGCAGCACTTCGGGTGAGGGGGGACGGCATGCTAACACTAACAAATATGCAAACGAGGGAGTGGATGAGAGGGACGACACAGACACAACGATATTAGTGCGAACGAGAGAGCATGCGAGGGGGCACAACACACACAAAGTGACAATTATATGAATGACATAGCAGGAAAGAAAATAGAGCATGATCGGGCCAATACATGCGCGAAGCACAGAGGTCAGCCACTTGAAAATATGCCTGAGCATTGTTAAATTCATGATTAAATTAACTTGAATAAAAGTGGCAAATTCAAACTACATAAAATTCCCAAAAAAAATACATAATAACTATAATTATGTCAGGAGGCTTCACATAAAATTTCATAATTTTGGAGCTTGTTTGCTATATGTAAAAACTCATAAAAATATCAAAATTTTATTAATTTTTAAGCAACATTCACAATGGATAAAATTACCCAAGAATTGCACTGTGAGGTATGTTGTGCCGGAAGATTGTACATAAATTTTTGTAATTTTTTAGCTCATTTCGTATATTTAAAAATTCAAACAAGTATTAAACCTGAAAAATTTAGGACAGGTAATTAAGCTATCTAATCTGCCGGCTTAATCACCTGCTGCCTCCTCACTGGACGGTAGGCCTACCTGCTATCCTCTCGTCAGGTGACAGGCTGCCTACCGTCTGCCTGCCGCCGCCGGCCTCGCAACGTGTCGTCTCACCAACGCTGCTGTCCGTCCATCGGACGATATAAGTGTCATTTTTATAAATATAGTGCATATACGGTTAGCTTTATAAATACCATACGTAGCAGTGTCAGATTCGGTTTTTACTCTGAACGAGTCGCTGTACTTCATGGGTGAAGATGACCACGTACCTCTTCTCCACAAAAAAATAATGAAGAAAAAGGGAGTGATTACGTGTCCGTCCGACTTGTTTTTCTTTTCAACTTTCAAGGGAAACTTCCGTCTGAATTGAAACTTGGAACTAAGAATGCCCATATGTATTTCTTTTTTTTTCTAATAAGCATGTTTTTCAACCTTCTACATGGACCGACCGCTACGGAAACTTATCCCATTTGGGTTTCTGGGCAGCTGGCTAGCTTATATAAGGCATGTTCTTTTTAACATCTAAAAGTTGATTTTTGGTTTTTCTATAGTACTAACTTTTAAACAAAGTATCTTTTCACGATAAAGTCTACTAGTTAATTGTAGTACATACTATACCGACTTCATTTATATCGGCAAAAACCGCACGTGAGTTTCTGTTACTCTATAATCTCTTGCACGAACAGCTCAAAAGTCACAAGCAGCAGCCAAAAACCATAAGTTTCAGTAAAAAAGAACAGACCCATTCATACAAGCAATGAACTTCGCCCAATTCATCGTTCCGTCCGGTTACATAAACATGCCGTTTCGAATGCTGATATTGTCCCGAATACGTAACTTTCACCACTAATTTTATTATAATATATTTATAAAATTTAATAAAATTATAATAATATAAAAATATTTTTGAGACAAATCACTTTCATGTATATAATATAAATATTTAAAAAATATCGATAGCCAAAGGTTTCACCGCATGTATCCGGCATCCAAAACGGCGTCTATTTGGATTATCTCGAAACCAAAAGAATTGGCCATCGTTTTGGCTAGTGATGATCATCACATCAAAACCAAAAGAATCCATTTCATTTCGTTGTTTCATCGATGCTAAGCTAATAGCTATGCGTCTCTCTTGCCCGTTTTAAACAATTCCAGCCGACCAACACCAGCGGCTTTATTAGTTTGTTGCCACTCACCAAAAGAAGATTAATAAAAAGGAAAAAGAAAAGGACGAAACGCACCGGCCCGATCAGCTCAAGGGTTAGCTGCCGTAACCGGAGTGTCTCCAAGCCATTCACAACCCCATCCGCACCGTCCATCCCTGATCGATCTTCCCTTCTTTCGCCACCTGTCCCCTGCCCTGTGCTAGTCGTTGGGCACGTTCCAGTCTGCGTGGTCCCCGCTGTCCTGCCTACACGGCCGGCGCCCCAACGTTCGGTAGCCTATGCTACTCAAACCGACACGTGGGTTCTGTAGCTCACCGGACCCACGTGCCAGTGAGTGGGGGTGGACGGCCTGCCCAAGTACTCGCAGGTAGAAAAATATTAGAAAGAATTCAAACTTCCAGCTGTTGCTTAACCAGAGATACTTCATACAGCCATCGACCTCAGTTCTGCAGTAGCTTTTTGATTTTTGGCGGTGGCTTTTATATGATTATAAAAGATATTTAGAGAGTAAAAAATATTCGTATTAAAAAACTACTCTATTTAAAGCATCTCCTACAGTGACTTTTACAAACTATTTATAAAAACTACTTTAAAAAATCACTCCAAAAAAGTTAACTCCTAAAGTTAAAAACCTGAAACTATTTGGAACGGCACCGTGTCCACTACCCTCTTGGATTGGGATCCTCTGAACTTGGAGGAGTCAGAGGCCCACGATGCCATGACTAGCCGTTCCATTAAAGAAGAACGGTGCAGATTTAATGCTATAGCAGCAACACTGAATACAATATTGCTGCTATAGCATAAACACGAACAGTATTTGCTACAGTGCTTTATAGTGTTCACGTTGTTTTGTATTTTTTGTGTCAAACATTGCTCTTGCAAGTCAGATGATCTGGTTCCTACCCGCTTGGCCTATCAATACGCATCTCGCAGCAACACAAATCTCAAAGCACTTCACCTTCTTTGATCCTTCCCCTTGAAGCCTAGCTCCGATTAGCTTCATGAGTAGCAGTAGCCCAAGCAGCAATGGCCCGCCTCGCCGTCCTCATCACGCTGCTCATCACCGCCACTATGGCCGTTATAATGCATGCCCCCGACAAGTCCCACATCCCGACACTGAAGCGGGCGCCCTAGGCTCTGCCCAAGATGGCCACGCTGCCCTCGCTGCTAGCAAAAGCCTCGACTGCCGTGTTGGGTTGGACTCCCTCCACATGCAGAAGAAACTCAAAATCAGTCCATAAAAATTGGAAGCTTGTAAACCGTTGATTGCACTCTAGACCAACGATTGAGATGCCTCCTCCGTGGTGAAGGGACGAAAACCCAAGCCCCACCTTCACATGCTGGTGAGAGGGAGGCTGATGAGGTAAGAACAACACACACCCACACAACAAAGAAAGAGAGCAGAGGGAAAAGAAGAAGAAGAAGAGATATGTTCCAGCTCGGGTGATCCTATGCAGTCTTCATCAAGACATCGATCGGGGCAGCGAACGTCATCGGATCGAGCTCAAACTTGGTTAGCGAATTCTTGACTTGATGCTCTTCGATTTGTACAATTGTATTGAAGATTAGAATAGAGGAATATCAGATTTTAGATCAGTATTTTCAGTTTGGGTTGCAGCAAATTATGTACTATGTAGTTTTAGTAGATGATCTATTTGGGGCTTGAAATGATATCCGATTTGGCTGAAATTTTGACAGCTTGTTAGGGACTCGTGGATCCACATTTCTGAAAATTTTCACTTGATTGGATCTGCTGTTTGCAAGATATGAAGTGATAACTGAAGGGGATAGAAATTGTATCTTCTCTGCTTAGCTGTTAGTTTACCTCTTGTTAGTTGTGTGTGGTAGTTAATGATGATACTAAAATTATATCTTGATGATGCTATTATTTCTGTGATATACCTCTAGATGTTCTAGAGAAGACTCCTTGTACCCATTGTCGATTATAATGAAAGATTTGGGAGTAGGTTGTACAAGCCCTGTGGTTTTTTACTCACATCGAGGAGGTTTTTATGTAAATCACTGGGTCACATTATGCATGTTCTTATTATTAATTCCACTGCTTATCTATTGGTTGAAGTTATCCTCATTGGTTCACTATAAGTAGAGGTGCTGAAATTTTGTTAACTACAATGTTTAGCCCCAACAAGTGGTATTAAAGCTAATGTTTGCTTTGGTGATTGTCTTGTAGTGAAAGATGGAAATGAATACTAACATAATGATATCTCTAAATTGTACAAATTACCCAGCTTTGAAGGGTAAGATAGAGGATTTTCTCTATGTGAAAGAGTACTACAAGTCGATTTTTGCCACCGAGAAGCCGGATGACAAAACTAATAATGAATGGAAGGTACTTCACCATCAAGTTGTGGGTTCATTCGATAGTGGGTCGATGACAATGTGTTGAACCATATCAGTGATGAGACACATGCACGCACCTTATGGCAAAAATTGGAAGAATTGTATGCCAGGAAGGAAGGCACCAATAAGATGTTCTTGACAAGCAATTGATGCATTTGAGTCACCGAGATGACACTACTGTTGTTGATTATGTAAATGCATTTCAAGTCATTATAAATTAGCTATTTTTTATGGGAATTTCATTTGATGATGAGGTCAGAGCTTTGCTACCACTTGGTTCTTTGCCGAATACTTGGGAGACTCTCAAAGTCACTTTGTACAATCCAGCTCCAACTGGTACTGTCTCTTGGAAATTTGTTAAGACCAAAGTGATAAATGAAGAGTCAAGAAGACTTGCTAAAAGGGAGAGTTCCTCCTCACAACCCAAGGTGTTGTTCACCGAGTCACAAGGGAGAAGCAAGAGCCGAGGTTCAAAGAATTCACCTAAAAGTAGAAGCACGTCAAGAGAAAAATTTTCAGGTGTTGAGTGCCATGAGAAGGGACACATTAAAAGGTTCTACCGGAAGCACAAGTGGGAGAACAAGAAGAAAAAGAAGGCATAGAAACAAGACAGTGACAGTGATGTTGGTCACATTAGTTCAATGATTGAGGACATAATGGTAGTCATTACTGAAAATGATGATGGCAAGATTGGTTCCATTGTTGAAGAAAGGATCACTGTTGTTTCCGATGATGCAACCATCAACCTTGTGGGTGATAATCACATGACATAGATACCTGATAGTGGTACTACCATACATGCTACATCTTATAGAAGGCTCTTCACAAATTATGTCGCTGGTGATTGGCATTGTGAGGATGGAAAACAATGATCGTGCTCAAATCATTCGAAAGGGAGATATGCATTGGAGACAGCTAATAGCACCTACTATTTCTCAAGTCTGTAAGACATGTTGAGGCATTGCGGCTCAGCATAATTTCAGTGAGATTGCTTGATAATGTGAAGTACTCTTGTAGATTTAAAAATAGACAGTACAAACTCACTAAGGGCAGCATGGTATTTGCAAGAGGTAAAATGGTTTCTCTCTTGTATCATGTTTATGCTAAACTCTCTAGTGTTTTTGTCAATATATTATAGTACATGATCCTTGTGTTCTATGGCACAAGTGGCTTGGGCACATGGGTGAGAAGAGTATGGTTGTGCTAGTGAAGAAGAATCTCCTGTCAGGGATTTCAAGTGTACAATTGAAGAGTTGTACAGATTGCTTAGTGAGGAAGCAACACTGGGTTGCTTTCGAAAGTCAACCTCCTCACAAGAAGCCAGAGTTGCTAGATTTGGTGCATTCTGATGTGTGCAAGATGTCAGTAATGTCAATTGGTGGTGCTAAGTACTTTATCACGTTCATTGATAATTTTTCTAGGAAAGTTTGGGCTTATCCCTTGAAGTCCAAAAATTAAGTACTGAGTACATTCAAGCAATTCTAAGTCTCAATTGAGAGAGAAACTAAGAAGATGATAAAGTGTATTTAGACTGACAATGGAGGAGAATACATTAGGCCATTTGATGCATATTGCAAAGAACAAGGGATTAGACAACAATTCACACCTCTAAAGACAACATAATTGAATGGTGTTGCTGTGAGGATGAACAAGACATTGGTGGAGAGAGTTCAATGCTTATTGTCACATGCAAGGCTACCAAGTCTTATTGGGGTGAGGCTTTGATGACTGCAATTTATCTTGTTAATCTCTCACCATGTTATCCTTTGTAGAGAGATGTTCCTAACAGGGTGTGGTACAACAAGGATGTCTCCTATGATTACCTGAAAGTGTTTGAGTGCAAGACATTTATTCATATTCCTCAAGATGAATAGTCTAAACTTAATACAAAGACACGACAGTGCATATTACATGGTTATGGTTTGAATGAGTTTGGTTACAAGCTATTGGTCCTATAGCAAAGAAAGTTGTCAGAAGTCGTGATGGTGTGTTTATTGAAGACCAGACAATTGAGGATATTGTGAAGGCAAAGGTATAAGTTCCTCAATAGCAAGACATGGTTGATTTAGACCCAGTTCCTGCAACTCCAGCTCCACAACAGGTTGAAGGTGATGTTGTAGATGATGCACAAGACAATGTGCATGTTATAGGTGGTGAGAATGCTCCCCAGCAGCACAAGTTTGATGCTGAATTTGATGATCATGATCAACAACCACCAATACTAGATGTTCCACTTAGATGATCCACCAGAGTTTGTAGACCTTCTATCAGGTATTCCTCATATGATTATGTGGTATTATTATCTAATAGTTTAAAATCAAAGTGCTTTGCAGAAGCAATTGAGGAGATTGATTCCTTGCATAAGAATCATATATATGAGCTGGTGAAGTTGCCAAAGGGAAAGAAGGCATTGAAGAACAAGTGGGTCAACAAAATCAAGAAGAGCACATGTCATATCTAAGATACAAGGCGAGGCTAGTTGTGAAAGGGTTTGGCCAGAGAAAAGGAATTGATTTTGATGAGATCTTTCTTGAGGTAGTGAAGATGACATATATTCAGGTGGTTCTTGGCATTGCAGCTAGTCATAACTTAGAGGTTGTACAAATGGATGTGAAGACAGCCTTTCCTCGTGGAGACTTGGAGGAAGAGATATACATGGAGCAGTCTGAAAGGTTTGTTAAGAAGGGCAAAGAAGACTATGTGTGCAAACTGAAGAAAAGTCTTTATGACCTGAAACAAGCACCAAACAATGGTATATGAAATTTGAATCTGTTATAGGGGGAGCAAGACTACAAGAGGTGTAGCACTGACCATTGTATATTCTTTCATAGATTCTCAAGTGATAATTTTATCATCTTGTTGCTATGTGTTGATGATATCTTAATTGTCAAGGATTTCTCTAGGATTGCAAAGTTGAAGAAAGAGTTGAGCAAGTTCTTTGCTATGAAGGTATTAGGTCCAGCAAAGCAAATTCTTGGTATAAGAATTAAAAGGGACAGAAACTCCAACAAGTTGTACCTGTCAAAAGATAAGTATATTGATAAGGTTCTCTCAAGAAGTTTCATCTGGACAATGCAAAAGCCGTGAGCTGTCCACTTGCAGCTCATTTCAAGTTAAGCACCAAGTAATATCCTTCTACTGATGAGATGAAGAAGGAAATGCAGAATGTTCCATATGCCTTGTTAGTTGGAAGCATGATGTATGATAGGTGTGTACAAGACCAAACATTGTTTATGTAGTTAGTATAGTGACTAGATTTATATCAATTCTGGAAAACCGTGTTGAGAAACTGTGAAGTGGATCATAAGATATCTTAGGGGTACCACAAAGATGAAGCTTTGCTTTGGAAAAAGAGAGCCTGTGTTAGTTGCATACACGGATGCAGATATGGCTGGAGATGTTGATAGCAGAAAATTTACTTCATGGTACCGAATTACACATTCAGGGGGAGCTGTGTCATGGAGAAGTAAGTTGCAGAAATGTGTGGCATTGTCTACAACTGAAGCTAAATTCATTGCCGCTACAGAGGTGAGTAAGGAGCTATTATGGCTGAAAAGGTTAGTTGGTGAGCTTGGTTTTGATCAAGACATATATGTATTGCTTTGTGATAATCAAAGTGCCATTCACTTGAGTAAGAATTTAAGTTTTCACTTAAGGTCGAAGCATATTGATGTTCGTTACCATTGGATCTGAGATGAGTTGAATTCTAAGCAAATGTAGCTCGAAAAAGTCCACATCGATGATAATGGTGCCAATATGTTGACCAATGTAATGACAATGGAGAAGCTCAAGGCATACCACCAGTTTGTTCGCATGGTTGAAGGAAGGTGGTAAGAACCTCCATGATGTCAGGAGGGGGAGTTTGTTGGGTTGGACTCTCTCCACATAGAGAAGAAGCCCAAAATCAACCCATAAAATTGGAAGTTTGTGAACCATTGATTGCACTCTTGACCAAAGGTTGAGATATCTCCTCCTTGGTGAGGGGAAGAAAACCCTAATCCCTTCCTTAACATGCTGGTGAGAGGGAGGCTGGTGAAGTAAGAACAACACACGCCCACACAACAAAGAAAGAGTGGAGAGGGAAAAGAAGAATAGATCTGTTCCAGCTCAAGTGATCCTATGCAGTCTTCATCAAGACATCGATCGGAACATCTAATGTCATCGGATAGAGCTCAAACTTCGTCAGTGCATTCTTGCCTTGATGCTCTTTGATTTGTACAGTTGGATTGAATATTGGAATAGAGGAACATCATATTTGAGAGCAGCATTTTTAGTTAGGGTTGCAACAAATTTAGCACTATACAGTTTTAGTAGAAAACTCACACATTGCACAAATTCATGGTGGAAGAAGAATAAATAGAGAAGAACACAGGAGAATTGCTTCGTTGTAACTACGTGACCAAGTTTTCTAATTTTCTCTATTCTCTTGCTTTTATTCACTTTCTCAAATCAAAATAGTTGACAAGTCTCCTGATTATATAGGATAGTACTATCTGATTAATATACATATTCGGACTTTAAGTTGGTCATGACTTCAACTTAAATAACACAGAGACACACTCTACTGCGTCTCAGCTCGTACTCACACATGCAACAACAAGATTATTCTAATAATCACTCTCGTAATCTTGTTATTTGTTCTTCATAGGCTGTCAGTCTCAACTATGACTGTCCAACTAGTAGTCAACTCAAGACAGCGAACACATCTCCTCAATATCCTGAACAACTCTACTTACTGGACTCAAGATGATGAACACATCTGCTCAACTCCCCGGACTCAAATTAGCTTTCATGATTCGTTAGAGCTGCACTCCATGGCTGATGATATTTGACAATCCTTTGTTCCTGTTGTCTGCTCCTTCCTTAGATAGAATGGGCATCGGAACCTATCATTGCCTAGCCTCGCCACAAGCTTGCTAGCCTTCAGGTCCATGTATGACTTCTCAGCATAATCATCGATATCTGTATAATCACAATGCTCTTGCTAATTAAGTACCCAGCCACCTCGAACCTCTAGATCCATACTCGATATTGTCGAGTTTGTCAAGCGCCTTGACCACGAGGCGCCTTAGGTCGTTGCTCTCCCTTCTGCTCATAGTTGAAGGCGGCGAGCACGTGCATCTGCACAACGTTGTACACCTGGGGTGGATGGAGCCAGAGATGATGATGCACTGCTTGACATCGATCACCAGCGCGCGATCATCGTAAGAGACCTTTGTCGTGGCTCTGATACCAATTGTTAGTCTAGATTTAGGAGAAAACTCACATATTACACCAACTCACGGTGGAAAAAGAATAAACAGAAAAGAACATAGCAGAATTGCCCCAGTCACAACTGTGTAGCCTAGTTTTTTGAATTGCTATATTCTTTTACTCTTATTTTCTTTCTCACATCAAAATAGATTACAAGCCTCCTGATTATATAGGTTAGTACTCTCTGACTAACATACGTAGTCAGGCTTTAAGTTGGTCATGACTTTAGCTTGAGTAATATATAGATACAAATTCTACTACATCTCGGACTCGTACTCACACACGCAACAACAAGATAATTCTAACATCCCCCTCCGGCGGCACTATAGCTTCGGGCCACGCCCATGGAGAAGAGCGCCACCAGTGCCGTCTCCGCTACCCCCAGCTTCGTCAATGGCGTGGTGGCCGTCGCTGTTGTTTCTAGAGTGGTCGGTCCAGGTAAGTGACATCATTCTAATATTTATCATACTTTTAAAATTATTCAAATTATCGTTGAAGAAAGTATAGAAGCCCCTATCCTATTCTTTTTTTAAGATCCTTTAATTTATTTGTCATTCGAGGCTGAGGGCGATGGATTGACATGAGCTGTACGCATGTTTTTTTTTACAATGGAGGTGATTCGATTATTTTAAGGAGAAGATAATTTTCCCTATATTATTTTATTTTGATTAATGATTATATATGGCTTTACACAACAGCAAGGGGAAAAAAAAGGAAAAACCGATTCAACCAAAAAATTGAAAATTTGTACTTTATTCTTATTTTCCTCTTTAGAAAATGGCTAAATCATTAACCAACCATTCTACGAATATTCACAGGATTTTGCTGTCTGTACTGACAGTACATGCTTGGAGATCTCATACTTTTCCTAATGGTTACTGTTGTGCTGTGCCTTCCCGTCGCCGTGCTTGCCATGACCGACAATCGGTTCGATCATCGCCATTACGTCCTCCTCGATTTCGTCAACCTGCAAAAAAAAACATTTTGGCTTGGTGAATCACGTAGTATAATACAACCGTCAGTCTTTGACTCGAACTAGTCAACTTCCATCAGCATGTTTATCAGTTAACTTCCACAGACATGTTTATCAGTTTATGGAGTATCTTGTGTAGCAGTAGTAGTAGGGATGGAGTAAGTTACGGTCTCTTTTTTAGCTTTTAAAAACAACTTTTTAGTTTTTCTATAGTAATTAATTTTGAAACGGAGTATCTTTTCAAAACCGAGTCTATAAATTAATTGTAGTATACACTATAGCAACTTCATTTCTATTGGCTAAAACCGCACGTTAATTTGTGTTACTCCGTACTCTCTTTCACAAGTAACCTAAAAATTATAAACCACAACCAAAAGTTATAAGCGGAAGTCAAAAAAAAACAGACCTACAAGGACAGGAAGCAATGGTAAGACAAGATTTGGATGTTGCTTCAAGTCACAGAGCTCAATCAGTAACGAAGGGGAGAAAATGGCAGTTGCTTATGGTTGCAAGATGACCCCGGAATGCAACGAAAGGTAGTGGCAGAAGTGACAGCCTAAGGACTTTTTGGCATATATAGCCTATTTTGTAGTCGTATTTGCAAAATAGCTGTACACATATGGTATTGATAAAAATAGCACTTCTGTCGTCCGGTCACCGGTCGGCAGCTGCTGTAGGTGACACGTTGCTCGGCCACCGGCGGTAGGCGCCTGCCGTCCACCAGACGGCAGGTGGCCTGCCGCCCCACTACAATACGGCAGGCCCCTGCCGTATGGCAACAATACAGGAAATCCTAAGAGTTGTTCTTCTATTATCAGCGAGAGTTTACTTTGCTGTCAATGCAGGTAATTAAGCCGGTCAACTAGGCAGCATAATTACCTGTCTAAATGTGTTATATTTGTTTGAATTTTTAAATATAGCAAATGAGCTTAAAAAATTAAACAATTGTATACGCTACTTTTTGACATAACATACATCATTGTGTAATTTTTTGCCAATCTCATCCTCTCCGAATGTTGCTCAAAAATTCATAAAATTGAGATATTTGTAGGAGTTTTTATATATAGAAAAAGCTCCAACAATTATGAAATTTTTTTGTGAAGCCTTCTAACATAGTCAACCTAATTGTGTAATTTTTTGAGAATTTTATATACTACAAATTTTCCATGTTAATTTAATCATAATTAGTGATATGCGATGCATCTTTTGTAATGTGTGACCTCTGCCCTTCGCACATATGTTGACCCATTGCAAGTATATTTCCTTTCCCGCTGCGTCCTTCGCACATATGTATGCAGAATAATTTAAAATGATATAATTTTATTTGCAAACTAGGTTCAACATGATCAAGACGTGTAACTTGCCTTGCTCAGGGAATTAGTGAAAATCATCATCAAAGAAATCCTCAAAATCGTCATAGTCTACACGTGAAAATAACCCACTAAATACAAATAAAATCCAAACAAATTAAAATAAACTTCAAAAATTCAAAAAAGTCCATAATAGATAGTTTACAATTTTATAAGAATTTAGAAACTTGAACGGGTCCAGTCAGAACTAGAATGAAGGAATACGGGCTTTTGAAAGTTAGAATTCTTAAGAAATGTATAAAAGGAAATTTTGGAATTATTTTTTTGAAGGAAAAGTGGTCGGAAGCTACAGTATTTTGTGAGTAGTTAGCAGCCAAAGGTTGGGAGTGAGCGGGCACAGTCGAGCAACGTGGTCAGTAGTCAAAAGCGGCAGCGGTCGGGGAAGTCTGTAGTTGGGGGCTGAAGTGTGGTTGAAAGCAGCAATGTGATCGGGAGTGACTGTGGCAGTCGAAGAAGTTATAGCGGTCGAAGTCTATATGGTGGTCGGAGGAGCGGCTGTAGTCGGAAGCTTTAGAGGTCGACACAATAGTGGTCGGAATAAACAGTGGTAAGAAGCAATAGTAGTTGAAGCTATAGTGCTCATTCGAACACTGTATGTGGTCGAAAGCTACAGCGGTCAGAGGCTTTCAATGGTTGGAAGTTTAGAGTGATCAAAAGTTTAGAGCGGTCACATGTTTAGAGTGGTCGAAGATTTATAGTGGTCGAAAATTTATGTGTGGTCGAAAGCAATACTATATCAGTACTGTAGATCGTACAGAAAAATTAATTTTTAATACCTACTACAGCGATTGTACGGTAAAATTAATTTTTAATACCTACTACATAGCTCCGTTGTATTGACAAATAATTTTTAACAGCTGCTTACTGGTCACAAACCGTGGTCATAAGTTGGTATACGACCACGACTTACTACGACGGTTCACAACCATGACTTATGACCACGGATCACGACTACGGCTTACGACCACGTCTCACGACCATGGCTTATGACCACGTCTCACGATCACGGTTGGGTTGTTACATAAATCACGCTATGCAACTATGATACAATAAAATTTCTCGAACGGTTGAGATTAGATCAGCGGTGATGGATACAATCTGGGACGAACATGTGTCACTTTTAACTTTTAGAAAAACTAGAATGCTTCAAAAACACTTAGAAAAATAAAAAATAAAGTCTAAAAATTCCCAAAAATTCGTGAATATATTCTAAACTTAGGAAAAATATTTCCCACTTAAAGTTGGTCTCTATATTTTACAAAAATACTTTATAGTTTTGAAATTCATTTTAAAATTCTAGAAAACTCACAAAAAAATCCATATAAAAGCTAAATGCTTTTAAAATAATTAATTTGAAATTTCACAAAAATTGTTAAAAAATTACCCAGTCATGTAAGTTGTGTCGGAAGGCTTCACATAAAATTTCTTAATTTTTCGAGCTCATTTGCTATGACATAGTCATAGTAATTGTGTCTAAAAATTACGAAATTACGTATGAATTATATAATTACTATGAATATGTTGGGAGGTTTCCTATAAACTTACGTATGAATTATATAATTACTATAAGTATGTTGGGAGGTTTCCATAAAATTTTGTAATTTTTCCAACAAACCATGCGTATACGTACGTACCTTGTGGAGTATGTCTCGTGCAAGATGAGCCTCCTCCGCGACTTCCTTGGACGCGTGCTCCGCGAGCACCGCCGCCCGCCTCAGCCTCCCGTCCTCCGGCAGTTGCTCGGCCACCTCTGCCGACAGCTTCTCCGCCGCGGCGGCCATCTCCTCCACGACCTCCGCCGCGTCCTCCACCATCTCGACCTCACCTAACGGGGAAACAAACAATTGCAGCCACAAAATTGTTCATTCTGTTTCAATATTCGGAGCTGCTTGATTGATTTATTACTTCGTATTCGCAAGAACGACGCCCATCTGGAGTGCAAGAACGGCGCCGCGAAAGCAACAACGGAACCAATTGCCAATCTTGCCCTGACAAGAATAGGAAACAAAAGAGAAGGAAAATGAGAACTGTTTAAGCGCAATTCGCCAACGTTTCGACCTGCAATCCGTACCAAAACCGCTACGAACACCGATCGATCAAACTCGTAGGAATGACCCCGTGACAGTTAGTCAATTACCAGGTGAAGAACGGCTCTCGTTCTTGGCCCTGCTGGCGCGGCAGAGCTGCTGGTCGTCTTGTGCCAGCTGCACTGCTGCTGCTGGTTTCTCTGCGAAAAATTCAGACGTTTTTTTTTTCAGATCACCTGACAGATCCAGATGTATCAGCAGTTCAACACAACAGTGACGAAATCCACATATACAAGGACACACGCAGAGCAGCAGGAACTCAACGATCTCAACAGAATTCATTCCGGCGCTTGGGACATATGTACGTACATGTACTCCTTTCCTGCGCCGCGATGCGGGCCAGACGCCGAGAACGACCTCCGTCGATGGAATGCCGGGAAGCGCGCCGCCGCCGCCGCGGCCGGCAGATTGTCGCGTCCTAGGCGGGTGGTGCAGCGGAGCTTCTGGCAATAGAGCGATGCGAACGACCTGACGAGGGACGACATGCTCGATCCGTTCTTTGCTCTGAACCAACTGCTGGCGATAATATGATAGGGTAAATGTGATGATGTCTAATGTATTGACCGATATATATAGGTGTATATAAGTATGAGACTATGTACAGTATATAGATTGTCATTTTACGCAAGCTGAAGCTTAGCAATATTCTTTAGCTTGCAAGCCATATCTGACTGACCTGGTGAATGGATCAGTGCACGGCAGTACATGCGCGCACACACTCATAAGGGCTTAGCTCTGCGAGTACCGCGATCCATGCTGTAGCATCTGACTACAAGATGGTTGATAACCGCTCAGAGTCGATCAGCTCATGAGATACAAAGCCATTGCCAAGGAACTCGAACTCAAGTGTGCTCTACCCGACAAGTTTGTGGTCGGATGTATTATTGCGAAACTACCTTCTTCATGGAGGAATTTCGAACAAAGACTCAAACACAAGAGACAAGAATACTCGTTGAGAATCTGATTGGGTCTCTTGAAATTGAGGAGAAAGCTCGAAAAGGACGCTGTGTCTAAGGGTGATGGAGGGCGATCTAGTGCCAATGTGGTACGAAACCTCAAGCAAGAACAAAGGGAAATTTGTTAAAGCCCAACAGACAACCAACTTCAAGAAGAAGAAGAACAACAACAATCGTGATGATAGAACTTGCTTGTGTGCGGTGAGCCTGGTCACATGGCCAAGAAGTGCCCACAACGCAAAGGAAAGAAGGCACCGCAGACAGACTTCTAAGTCCGCCAACGTGACCATTGGCAAGACCGAGATGGGACTGGTATGGTAATTTACCCATCGTTTTTTCGGCTAGTCAATCTACCAATTGGTGGATTGATACAGAGCTAATGTACATGTGTGTGCTGATATTTCGTTGTTTTCTTCTTATCAGTCGCCCGAGATTCCTCCGCCCTAATGGGGAATGGGTCACATGCTATCGCTCATGGTGTTGGCACGTAGATCTGAAGTTTACTGGGAAAGATCGTGGCACCAAGAACGTGCAGCATGTCCCTTCTATAGACAAGAATCTCGTTAGTGGCTCCCGCTATGTAGAGACGGGCTTAAGTTGGTATTTGAGTCTAATAAAGTAGTCGTGTCTAAACATGGACATTTTATTGGTGCCTCCTACGATGCTGTCGTACCATATTCCGATTCTGATCCTACGTACGATTAGTATTATGAGATAATGGCCCAGATCTTGCGGTCTACATAATAACAATTTTCGTGGTTCGATAATCCTATGATCCCGATCCTACTAACACGAAAATAATCCTACCTAGGATGTCAATCCTTGGTGTTGTGCGGCTAATTAAGCTATCTAGTGTCGATCTGGCAAGCTTGTAAGGCCAGGCTGAAGCGTCAAGCAACCGGGAACACTCAAAACACGGTGATGGCACTTCACATGTATGTCAGCATCCATCAGGTTGCTTGCCTAAACCTGAGCTAGCCTTGCAAGCAACAACGGTTGTCCACTTTTGGTGGGCAGCGGGCTAGAGATGCACGTACGTTTAATTAATCTCTCAACGTCGATTTATTGCTCCTTTTGCCTAGATCTGGAATGAATCGATGCCTAGAATTGATTTGAGTAATTTCTTTAGTTTTGATTTGAGTAATTGTGGTACCATTCTCAATGGAGAGTTTCATGGCGTTGTTTCCAAAACTGCCACATCATGTAAAATGAAATGAAACATGGATGAAACATCCATTCTCAATGCATAGTTTCATTCTATTGTTTCATAGACATTTAATTTCATGACTCATATAGAGTTGGTAATCGTGCTAAGAGAGTTTCATCTAGATGAAACTCACTTCTTCTCTCTCTTCTTAAAAATGTTGCCATATCATCAAAAATGCCTATGTGGCAGCCTATTAAATGCAGATGAAACTCCCACTGAGACTGGCCTAATTGAACCAAATGATGAAATGGTATCTTCTTGAATTTTTTCCATGAATAGATGAAGATGTATATTGCCCTACTTCTTGCATTTTGCAAAGTTTTCTGTACAGTCTGCATTGTGTGACCCGATCTGACGTACTGATGGCTGTTCATACTAGCTTCTACTTTTAGAAACAGAAGTCAATATAAATACCCTAACTTCTATAAACCATTTCTATTAGTTACTACTTTTTACTTTTACATATTGTAATGTACGTTATATTTTGTTATATCACAATTTTATAAGTCGCATAGCAGTCCGAATGTTGTATTATCTTTCGTTACACCGTCTTTTTTATATAATGCACTACTATTTACCAGCCACTACTATTCATCAACCGCAGCTGAAAACTATCAGCAAAAGCTAATATAAACAAGCCCTATTTTTTGTTTGTATCTTGCAGCAGGTTGACCTTCTTGATAAAAACGCATTGGACGAAATCTTCTCTTCACACGGAAAATGTCCCTTTGATTTTTGGAATCAAGTTGCACAGAGCTCAGAGTTATCAACGTTCAGAGATATGTTTATGTGTTTGACGTGAGAAATCACTTAAGATTTCAATGCGTGGGGATTTAGGTTGCAAGTGTGCTAGTGTACTAAAGTACACAAAATGAATAAAACACAAGAAACAAAAGGTTAAGAAAGTGTGCATTTTATTAATTATCATGGAATTACAAAATACAAGTCCCTTATTATTATTTGTGCTCTATGACTTGGTCTCCCTTATTATTATTTGGTCTCCTTTGCTTCTTAGGGCCTCGAAAAACTCCCAGTTAATTAACCTCATGAGGTGAACTTGTGAGATAACTTCGATTAAGATGTGTGCTGATCATTATCTTCAGACTTCCCTTTGTGCTCTCTATACATGTGATGAATGGTTAATGTAGATATAGGTGCTGGCATAATCTATAGTCTCGTTGGTCTAAGGTGCCTTTGGTAGCATGGCTTTTGCACCTGCCACACCCACCCATGTTGTTCGGCCTCGTTGGTCGTGAATGGCGACAAGAAAGATAGGTGATTGTGGAGCATACAAGGTGTATGCCAAGTTTGGCCGATCTGATGACATGGCGGTGGTGTTAGGGTTCGAGTAAGAGTAAGATTGATGGGGATAGGCATCAAGGTGTTGGCTTTGTCGTTGGCAATGGTGGGGTTGATGGCAACCTTGGGGTCAACATGGATAAGATTCGGCGATGTTACACGTGGTGATTGGTGGCGGCAAACTCCGTTGTCACAAGGGTAGACCATCCTCATTTTGGTGCAGGTATGCAGTTTGTAGGACCCGACTCTAGTGTTGTAAAAGCGCACACGGGTACACTCTGGCTTCGTGAGGTAGAGGGTACAACTTGAAAAGGAGTAAGGTTGGTGGAGATGAACGCTGGGGTGTTGACGAAGTCAGCGACGATTGGCGAGACGAATCCAATGTAGTGGAGGCACACGTAGGCAAACTCTAATGTTACGTGCGTAGACCATCCTCACTTTGATTAAAAGATGACCAAACAAGATAGATTTAAGCTAGTTATCTCACTCGATTAAGTTGCTACAAATGCACAGCCTTGTCAATAGGGATCCTGATAGGCATAGCACCTCAGACAGCATAGACACGAAACGATGAGGCATACAAAAGCGCCGCTTGGCAGCCAGAGCGGCAACTTTGCTGATAAGGCTCTCAGCGTCCACGGCACCCATGCGGGAGCTCTACACTAGTGTCACAAATTTCGTTCCTTTCGGTGCCCAGCATAATAGATTTCATTCGGCTAAAATTTGGCCGAATTTAGCCCTATTTGAAATTTGTTAAAATTGTATTCAAATTTTGGTTAAATTTCATAAAAAATCTGATTTTTTTTTTCGTCCGAAATTCGATTTTATTCTTTCGCTTCTTTCGCAGCAGCTTTTTTTTTTTTTTTGCTTCTGAAAGATTAAACTCTGCTCTAGACACGTATGTGTGGCAACCTTCGGTCGACGGGGCACGGCTAGTCTGCACATGGTAAACGGCCGCCGCCGACGTCACAGTGCTACTAATGTTGTAGGGGCTGCAGATCCATGTCGGGAGTAGCCGTGGCACCCACGCATGCATGTTAGCAAACTGTCTCCCTGTACAGATCATGGAAGTTGTTGATGGCATGATGGCTTGGCTGCTCGGTGGCGTGCATGGCAGCTCTAGCAGCAGGCCAATCAGCACTGGAGCAGTGGCCTAGGTGTGTGATTATGGCCGCGATGACCACGGCGGCACGACCAGTCGACCACGGACCGCTCGATGGTGAACTCCAGAATGATGATTTGGCTCCGTCGTCGGATGGCGTGCGTAGTTGTCAGCAGCGTCCTCAGCACGGATAGCCGGCCACCTTCCGTATGACATTTCCCTACTACATATAAAAGAAATGAAGAAAAAGAGAAACAGGTTAACCCAAGTAACCACGTGCACCATCGGAGATGAAGCTAGCCACGGCCCCTCCTTTGGGCAGCCTTTTCTTGCCTCCTGAGCGTTCTCTTCAAAGGAACTCCTTTACTTGATTGTTGTGGCCAGGAATAGTCCTACAACAGTTAGTTATAGAAAAAAAACACACAATTTATAAGTGTGAGAAATTCCACACCCATTCAACTAGATTTTTGGAAGAGAATATTTAATACTACTTATAAGACTGTTGCTTTAAAGTTTGCATGCAGCAGCCCGTGGATTTAGTTGTATTCAGACTGTTTGGACCTAGGACACAGGGAGTAAACTCTGTTGGATCTAGACATACGGCTAGACTTCGATCTAATAGTTGCCTATGTGTATACGAGTGTGAATGGTTGATCTCTCTGTATTTTCTTGCCGATGTTGTGTGTCCGTCCGTCTTTCTCTCCCGATACTTCTTCGCGTGGGTTCTGGACAGCATGCTATCAAGGGCCTTTTATAAGCACGGTCAAGAGCCAGCGAGCAGCATACACCGGCTCCTGGCTCTAAGCATAGCACCAAATCACTACAACATCTTCCTGATCAGTAGGAGCATGATTTAATTGCTAATTGTTTCCTCTTGAATCTTTGTCCTGTATTTTCAAGAGATTTGACCAGAACTATTTCGATGAAATAGAGATATACTGGAGCAAACTTTCCATGGCAGAGTGATACCGTGCAAGCAAATATTTTCATCTCATCTTGGAGTACACGTTTATAGTGTTGATCGGCTGTACGCGTCGAGCAAGCTCCGATTGTCTTGCAGGCCTGGTCGGTTGTATTTTTGCAACCTAAACGAGGAGGATTTAGTGTTGATTCACTAATGGGTTAATGTGTATGTACGTTTTGAGAAACATGCTTGTGTAAGTGTAAAACCCAAAATTGTGTTGGGCTAATGGGTTAGCCCATGTAAGTGGATAAAACCTAACTAGAGGGGCTGGTTAGGATTTCTCATATGCCTCTACTATAAAAGGGTGGAGAGGGTGGTTTAGGATTAAGCCATCTATGCCAAGTAGAAATAGGAGTTAGGGTTCTTGGAGAAAACTTTATGGGAGATGTGAGAGACTCTTGTGGCTGAGCTTTTTGTCATCTTTAGGCTTTATATGTGACTAGAGAGTGGATATAAATATTCATCTCTAAGTATCAGTAGAGATCAAAATTCGTTCAAGTATTTCCCTCTTGTGCTCAAGTAATGAAATTTGATTTGGCTTGTTTTTTATGTTTTCTCTTCTCCCCTTGATCTTGTTGTGTGGCAAGAATATGTATGTGATGAAGATATATCTTGGAGACTATATCTCATCCATCTAGACACTTGTATTTACAAGTTCTTGTGTTTGCCCAGTTTTGGCTCAAGAAGAGGTGATTGGAGTTTCTATGTTGTGGGCGCCTTGGCTTGAGTTCGTGTTGTGATCTAGCTTACTATAACATGTGATAATCCATCTAAGATTATCTAAATCATCAATAACTCACGAGCAAGAGTAGTTCGAGATTTATCTCTTTTGACCGGTTTTGGTGCACTCTTCCTTCGAATAGGTTTTGCAATGATTTTCTTGATCATTGATTGGAATAGGTTTCTGATATTCTAGAGAAGATGCATGCAATGTTGAAGTCATTTGGATCAACCAATCAAAAGTTACATAGATTTTTGGATTTAAAATAGCATTGAAATTACTATTCATTCCTAAAATCACTGTAGCAGTGGTCTGACTGGTACAGTAGCAGCGGTCTGACCAGGGGGTACTGTTGCATCCCCTGATTTTGCTATTGATAGCAGTCTGACCGCCATTGAAATAGTGGTCTGATCGGCCTGGAGGTCAGATCACCCCCTTCATGGGAGTCTGACCACCATGCATATAGAGGTCAAACCATCGGGGGTTGTCAAAGCACATTTTGCTATGTTTTGATCATATCTTTCCTTGTAATTATTTGTCTCTGATCTTCATAGCTTCAATAGTTACTTGAGTGAAGAGTTTTGCTTTCACTCAGGAAAGATTTTGAAAAGCCTCAAATTGAATTTGGGCTCCTATTCACCCCCTCGAGTCGTCATATTCGATCCTACAAGTGGTATCAGAGCGAGGTTTGCTCTTTGAGTAATCTTAACTAATCATAAGCATGGCAACTAGTGTGAGATCTTGTGTGTCTTTTGATTCTTCTTCTTATGACTCTTTAGCAAAGGGGTTAGAAATTGTTTGCACTATGTGTGGAATGGTTAGCTATTTCTATTGGTTTTGTCCTAGTGACAGGGATGCAAAGCTTTTGGAGTCCAAGGAGGAAAAGGAACCCAATGGTATGTGTGAAGTGACTATAGAGGATGATCATGGGATGCCTTTTGAGGATGATCCCCTACTCAAGCTAAGCAAGGTGAACAATAAAAACTCATCTCAGAATTACTTACTCTTAAGTTTGAGATGAGGGTCCTAGTGAAAGAGAAGACTGGTATGTTTAATGAATTTGCTAGGTGAAAATCTTCTTTGCCATGTGAGTGCTTGCATGTAAATAATGATAAATTAAGAACTGGTCTTAAAGGCTTGAAAACTAAAAATGAATTTCTTAAATTAAAAGCTTCTATGTCATGTCATTCTCGTGTTGCCTTACATCATGAGTTTGATAGTGCTAAGTTAGAAACAGTCAATTTTAGATCCTTGTCTAGAAATAAACAAGACATTTTGTACTAGTGCTTGCTGAAATTGAGAAGTTAAAATTGGGTTATTCCATATGTGTAGAACAACTTGAACTTGCTAGAGCTTAAAATAGAAAATTGAATTTGAGCTTTTCCAATGATCTTAAGCAATTAGATAATGCTAGGGTTGAAATTGATGGGTTTAAGTCTAGTCTTCCTAGAATGTGCTTAGAAACTAAGAAATTACTTGATGATGATTTATTCTCATGCAAGAACTATGCTAGCTTATTAAATGATGTTTATACTTTGCATTCCGTGCATAGTATCAATGCATCTTCAATCTCTTGGACATCTTTCATTGTCTTGAAGAATAAGCTTGATTCGAGTGCACGATGATATGAGCGTCAAGTCTTGTGACCCTTGTGTTACTTTTCAATTTGAGATTGATGTTTTAAATGTTGATCTTACTTCTTTACAATCAAATTTGGATTCTTTCTATGCTTCTCTTGAGTCACTTGATATTGGCACTTGTGCCATTGCTTTGGATAGTTCTTGCTTGACTAGTGATGCTTCTTGTGGCTCTTCCGATGTTGTCCAAGGGAGTTCTAAAGATAAGGGTGCTTCTTCCTAATATGATACTATATCTCTCAAAGAAAAGTATCATTGCACCTTTGTAAGAAGGATGGACACATTGTTGAGCTTTACTTTCGTCGTATCAAACATGAACGTTGAGTTCATCGTTGAGCAAAAACAATGGGGACTTTATGCTTGTCCGAAGGGACCTCTCTTTTGAGCAAAAATGGTGTTTTGTCCTCCCGGAATGTGTCTCTTAGTAGATCTTTACACCATTGCTCATTTTGTTGGAAGGATAGACATCATGTAGACTTTTGCTTTTGTCGCACCAAACGCATGCGTTGAGCCCATGCTTCTAAGTCTCTAAGTGTGCATAGTCTTTCTCATGGCATGAATACTTATGAGTCTAGCATGAATGTTTGCTTTATTAACGGCTTATTTGACACCTTTTCTAGTGGTGTTGGATGGAGTTGTAGACTTGATTATCATGATTTTGGTTTTAATCCATGTGTTGTCCAAAGAAAGAATTTTCGTTGTTTCTCAAGTGGTGGACCTCGCTTTCCCCATCGAGATGGATACCCACAACGAGGAGTTGTGAGTTCTTTTGGTGCTTCTATTAGTTCTCATGTTGGTGCTTTCAAGCATGGCATTAGCCGCTTTTACAGAGACGGCACTGATTTTTCTTGTTGAGTTGTCCACTTGCAGCGTGCCTCCAAGATTGGATTTTTTTGTATGAACCATCCAATGTATCATGCTAATTCGCATACTTCTAGTATTGGTGTGTCTAGGTTTTGAGTTCCCAAGCACTTTGTTCTTCTCATGTGTAGGTATCGATATATGGGATGGAGAATATGTGCTTGATTGGGTTTCGGTATTTTACTTCATCACACGATTGGAATACTTAATGATTCTCCACTCTCTTTGATAGTCCCCAAGAGACATGTGCTCTCACATTTGGCATTTCCACCTACTTTGTGAGATATCTTATATCTTCATACCCTTGTATTCATGTGTTATCATAATTGGCATGTTGTGCTTATACATATATTTATTTATATCATATTGGCATGCATTACTAATTTACATTCTTACCATGCCTTTATGTGTGTTTTGCTTGTATATCTATATGCTAGTTAATTGTTCATCTTTTGTGGATATATGATTTTTATTCTTATGCGCATGCATTATTCTTGCAATATCCTATATCATATTTTTGCTAGTATTGTGCTTAATGTATTCATGTGTTTGATTGATATCGTTGTAACATGTATTTGTATAATTATCTCCATGTTATGTTTTCTATTTACATAGTAGTGTGAGATATCATTGGTAAATACTTGAGCTTTAAGTTCTTGGTATTAGCATGTGGTATTCTCAAGCTATTATCTTTCTTGTTATGTTTTTTCATGTTTATATATGCATAAGCTAAAATTTGATCATGATTTTCATATATACTTTAGCTTGGCTTTTCATCGTGAGCTTGTGTTATCTTATTATATTCACATCATACTTTTGTGATATCTTGTTCTAGGTATCCATGTATCCATTAAATATCCATGTTAGCGTACCATACTCTTGATCCATGTTAGCATAATTTAGACATGATTTTATGCTTACATAATGTTGATAATACAAGTGGTATTGCTAATTATGGATACATGAGCATTGCCGTAGCATTTCTTATATTCTTTGTCCTTGATTGTACGTTTGTCATGCTATATGCTTTGTTGCTTATTTGCTTCATTCTTTACCATGGATATAAATAGAATTTGATCTATCTCTCTAGCATATAGTGTTCATATTTTGCTCGTTGCCATGCTATGTACATTCTTATTCATGCTCAAAATTATTTGCTTATGGTTATATGAGCATTGAATGTCTATTACCTACCTCTCACCTTGGATTATAGCATTTTTGCTTGTCATGCGTCTTGGAAGTGTATCTACATATCATTCTTTACTAACCCCAGTTCCAGAGCATACACGACTTCTTTTCTAGTGATATAGTCTTTACATGTGGGATAGGAGACCAAGTGTGCAATATCGCAGTTGGGTACCAGGGAAGCGGTCAGACTTGTTGGTTCTAGAACTTATGAGTCTTCCTCTTTCTTATTCTAGTATTTAGTGATGGCTATCAATTTTAGGATGCAACTTGGCTCAGCTTCGACTATTTCGACTACGTCAATAGTATGACGCATGTTCTTACTTGAGCTTTGTTAATTCTCTACTTTCATATTCAGCATTGCATAGCATTTGGGAGTGTCAAGATTTTTAGGTCAGTTCAGAGTATTGAGTGTCACACCTTCTGTCTTGTGCCTTTCTTAGGCACTTCTCTTCTTCACTAGGATCTTTAGAATCTCATACCCTATCTAGGTCGAGTTTGCTTCTTCTTTCCCTAGCTTCTAATAGTGGGGTGGCTAGTGTGGTAGATTCACTCCTTAGCAGTATGTGTTCCTTGAGCTAGACACCATGTGGTGGAGAGGTTTTCCTTCTTGCAAGAGTTTCGCTTTTTCTTGCTTTTATCTCTTGCTTTTTATTTGCATGTAGTTCCTGTAGATAGCGGGAGTTTTAAGTTTTGCTTCCTTTTTGCATCATGCATGCATGGCATTGTTTGTAAACTATGCATTTAGATATGAGCTTTGCTATTACTCATTTGTGATGTAATCTTGACTTAAATATTGCTCATTGCCATGTTATGCCTATTTAGCTAGCTTTGTTATGCTTGTGTATGTATGATTAAATCTTTGCCATGCTAGCTTAACTTGTCAACCTGAATTTAATTTCACAAGTGGCATCAATTTTTGCAATTGATATCTTTTAAGTTTGTAAGTATCAATCTTTTGACTAATTGCTCTCTAGTGATCCTTCTATGATCTATGCCATGCCAAAAATGATATATTGAATTTTGAATCTCTTATTGAGTTTTATTAAGTGCTTTGCTAGTTCTTTGGAAAAGTATGTCTTGTTCATTTAACTAGTGCCTAACTTGATAAAAATGATCTTTTTTTGTGTGAAAAAACTGATCTCATCAATTCTTTCTAATGAAACAGATTGCCATTGCACTAGGCGTGAACTCAGAGGGAGTTTGATGACCAAGACCACTCCTTTAAACTTCTTGCATGGGATGGTTGTAGTAAGACTTGAGATCTAGCACATGACTCCTAATCTAGGACTTGCTTTCCTAACATAAGGCCGAATTGATTTCTAAAATTTCAAGAATATTTTTTTATCTAGTACTTGAGCACAATTGGTCAAAATTGAACTTCTAGGACTTTAAATGATTCAATTTGAGCTTCTTTGTTTCATTTAGCCTTCTTGACATGGCTTAGCTCATCCTTGGATACCCTTAGTTAAACTTATTAATTTTGAAGCCTTACTTAACTTGAAATCAAATTGAATGCTTCAAGTTATGCTATCATACCTAGATTGGTTACATATGTGATCGTGCAAAACTGCACACCCGCAAGTGCACGGGTTGCCGCTAAGATAGCAGCGAGATGTCGTATTCTCCACAGGGACTAGATTACTAGTGTCATAACACTTAACCAAAGCTAAATCGCACGAACATGGAAAATGAAGAACAACTGCGGAAATTAAACAACCTACAAGCTCGCTATCAGATCTGCAAAAGAGGTGGAGTAATGAGAAAGGAAGAGCTGAGGGTGCTAAGAATAAGAGTTTCTGGACCGGAGAAGAGAAAAGAAGAGAGAACCAAGAGAATCTAACTCTACTGAGAGAAAACAAAAACAAAACAGAGAAGAGAACAAGGCTAGAAGACAAGATGACCAACAGATGACTACTGAGGAGCTACAAAATCTAAGGACAGAAGGGACAAAAGAAAGGACTACAGAAAGGGAAGAAAACTATGATTTAGATTGTAAGAGAGAAGAGAAGAGGTCTGGAGAATTCACACAGCAGAGAGAAGAGAGGAAGCGATTAGAGAAGAAGAGCATGCTCGACAGATAAGAGAGGCTACCTAGAAGATAGAAATCTAAAGAGAGAGGGAGACGCTGGAAAGGGACTAGGAAGAGAAAAGGAGACGCTTGAGAAACTATCGAGGAGGAGGCTACTGCTAAATCTATCACTCAACAAACAAAACATAGATTTAACGCAATGAAATGAATCTAGTAGTGCATCAAATAAGCAAACTAAACTACTTCAGAGAGCAAGAAAGTGCATCCATTTACATGAGACACAGTAAAACAACACATCTAGACTATATTTTTTTACTTTTTCTACTAACGGATCTTAACATAACAGCAAGCACAAAAATTAACCCTAACATGAAGATTAAATCTTACAAGACAGATAACGGCATCATCACAGAAAGATATAAAACCTACAAGCCGAGGCATCAACTTTATGAATAACTACTAGATCATCAAGCAACAATCATGAATACTTAATAACCAGCAAGCGGGATCCTCATATCCAGGCACAAGAACATACTGAACAATACTTAATACCAACATCCATAAAAGCATCACTCGCACATCACAGATCTAGCAAAGTAACTAGCTCAAGAAAAGCATAAGCATTACTAAGACAAAGATCATGAGATAATACAACCAAGATTAAGAGCAGATGAAGTTGATGACGATGATCCGAAGGGGAAGCAGGTAGAGGGAAGCAGATCCGGCCAGATGAAGAAGCAGGGACGCAACAAATGTGGAGAGGACGCAGATCCAAGCCGAAGAAGTTGTAGATCCGGGCGCAGTGATAGCAGATACGGCCGTGGAAGGGGCAGATCTGGCTCTGGGCTTTTTCCTCCTCACTTTCCAAGATTCGGCAGTGGGGGATTGAGCAAGAGTGCAGTTTGATGGGGGATGTAGAGGGCTAGATAGAGTAGGAGTGCCGGGTGGAGCTCGTCGCGGGTGGAGGCCGGTCTCCGACGAGGGCCATGTGGAGAGATGAGCAGCTGGTGGAGGCGTTTTGGAAAGGGGAGATGAGCAGACCATGGAGTTTCCAGGCGTGCGGCTTTTGGGAGATGGGAGGCGAACCGACAGGGGGGTGATGAGGTTACAGGGAAGGTGTTTGCGGCTTGGGGTGACCAGCCCTCCTCTTTTGTTGAAGATGCGCTCACCCCTTTTATACCAGCGGCGCCCTCTAGGGTTTCCAGTTAGGCGCGGGGGCACAGCTAGGGTTGCTGCACAATTGCATTTTGGTCCTCCCCTTTTTTCTGTTTTGCAACCCTAGCTCCTCTTCTAGTGTTGATTTTCTGTGGATTATGCGCTTGGTTCGCGCCGACCTGCAAGGGATTTACAAAACACTGTAAACAGTCCAAAAGGATGGCAAAATGTATTTAATTAATGAATTTATGGCCAATTTAAGCTACTAACAATAGGATACTAATATGACAATTTACTACAAATATGATGCACATCATACCCCCAAGCTTAAACATTTGATTGTCCTCAAGCAAATGATATAATGATATCGAACCCGGGAAGCCAGAAAAACATGAAAGGATGTAGGTGAATGTTTGCAGCTAGTCAAATTGCACTCAATAATTCAAATAAGACTGTCTGACCTGATTTTTACAAGCTGTTCAAGATTAGAACAAATATTCCAGCAAAGACATCAAAGTGATACTAGAGTTTTTTACCAAATCAAGTTACTCACAAGTGCCAAATTGCACTAATTAATTACATGGATCCAACCAAGATTGAAAAGCATCGAGACTAGATATAACAATCAAGAATAGGTATATCCAAGGATCATACTAAGGCATTTTACTATTTTAGATGAAGAGACTAATGCTTGCATGAAATTTATGAAAAAGCCCACACTTGAGCCATGATACCTTACTTTTGTTGATTTTTAACAAGTTTCAAACACACCATGGGCACAAGGGCCACTTATTCCAACCCTTGGGCAAGTTAGCCACTTATTCACACACTCAGACTCATTTGGGCATAACTGCCACTTATTCTAGATGTTTGCGAACCAATGTGACAAAGTCACTTATTCAACTCACTCACACTTTGCATCCCAAAACAGAATATAGATTTTTTTCTTTTAGATTTAGCATCATTAACCGGTTTTCATTAATGCTAAGTAACACGTGTCCCGAGACATGGAAACCTAGATAAATCAACCATGTTATTGGCTCAAGATAGGTCTACCACTTTCACAAACTTTTCATTCAAGCGAAAGTATCAATATCTAAAATTAAGTATTATGCCCAAGCATGAATTCTAGGACATGATCATTCTAGAAGTGATAACTAGAATCAATACAGTCCGCAAAAGGTAAAGATACATGTGTAACTTGCAATGAATCAAAAACTATAGGATCACAAGATTTCTAAGCCATCAAGGACAATTAATAAATTTCAATTTATCCAAGATTGGACCACATGGAGCAGAAATCAGAATTGATATCAGCTTTGATTCACTTAAATAATTTTCAGTGTGACCACTCTAGTCTGTACCAAAACAGTCACATATTACAGACAAAGTATTCAATCAGCAGAATATAACAGCACATAATAATGATCAGGGCAGTCACATTTAATCATCAGTAATCTAGCATGAAAACTGTACTGGCCATAAATCATCAACTACACAATCCATCAACTTCAGTGCCCATGAGTGTGACAAGAAGAATATGCGAAAGAATCATCCATACATGAACAGGTCTTCCCCCAAGCTTGAGTCAACCATACACTCTAAAATAAACATTTAGTGTTTGAAGCAGCTCACCGGGTGCAAAAGTTGAATTAAGCAGTATCACATCATCCCCTAAGCTTCCTGCCATGCTTGGATGATGGTTCAGCATGTACCTGAAATGGAAAAATAAAAAAAGGAAAGGATAAACCGACAAAAGATAAAATAAAAGAGGAAAACTGAAGTAAAGCAGTAAAATGCTCATGTTGCCTCCTGAGAAGCGCTTGTTTTAGGTCCTTAGCTTGACCAACAAATGATCATCATGTAAGCTCAAAAGAAATTGGAGGATCAAGGTCAGGACTAACTTGATCTCCAACACTGTCCTCATCATTAGGTTCACAAGTAAAGGTTCCCCAACAAAATAATGTTTCAATCTTTGCCCATTAACCTTGAAAATGCCCCCAGATTGACTCTCAACCTCAAAAGCTCCACTATTAAGCACTTTCTTGGCTACACAAGGCCCAAACCATCTAGACTTGAACTTTCCAGGGAACAAATAGAACCTAGAACAGGGTGGAAATCACGCCTCAAAATGTGACGATCATGAATCTTTTTAGCTCTCTCTTTGTAAATCCTTGAGCTTTCATAAGCATCAAGTCTCAATTCATCAAGTTCACACAGCTGCAGCTTCCTATGTTTTCCTGCTAGACCCATGTCCATGTTGAGCTTTCTAATTGCCCAATGTGCTCTATGCTCAAGCTCAACAGGAAGATGACAAGCTTTACCATAAACCAACCTAAAGAGGGACATTCCAATAGGTGTTTTGAATGCTGTCTTATAAGCCCACAATGCATCAGGAAGCTTAAGGGACCAATCTGTCCTGGATTTGGACACAACTTTCTCAAGAATTTGCTTTATCTCTCTATTGGAAACTTCAACTTGCCCATTAGCTTAAGGATGATAAGGAGTGGTTACCCTATGATTATGGACTCCATACTTAGCTAAAAGGGCTTCAAATTGACTGTGATTGAAATGAGATCTACCATCACTAATCACAACACGTGGGATTCCAAACCTAGGAAAGATAATCTGCCTAAACAAACAGCAAACAGATTTTGAATCAGCATGAACAGTGGGTATAGCCTCAACCCATTTGGACACATAGTCCACTGCTACCAGAATATGCTTGTACCCTTGAGAGGAGGGTAAAGGTCCTATGTAATCTATTCCTCAAACATCAAAGATTTCCACCTCAAGGATATCATGCTGAGGCATCTCATGTCGTCTTGACATGTTCCCTACACGCTGACAGGGATCACAAGACTGAATGAATGCATGAATATCCTTAAACATGGTAGGCCAATAGAATCCAGCTTAGAGCACCTTAGCTTGAGTCTTAGCAATGCTCGCATGACCACCATAGGGAGCAGAATGGCAGTGAAAAATAACACTATGAACCTCCTCATGAGGAAGGCAATGTCGGACTACCCCATCTGCACAATGCCGGTACAGATATGGGTCATCCCAAAAGAATTGACGCGCCTCATGAGTAAACTTCCTATGCTGCTGGTAGGAGAGTCCAGGAGGTAAAGTGTTGCAAACCAAGTAATTCACTATATCTGCATACCATGGGGTGTGAGACTTAACAAGAGAAATTTCTGAAAGTTGGTCTCCTGGAAGAGAATCTTCAATAGGGAGCATGGAAATTGAATCAGAATGAGGCAATCTAAATAGATGGTCAGCCACTAAGTTTTCAGCCCCCTTTTTATCTCTAATTTCCACATCAAACTCTTGCAACAAAAGAATCCAACGAATGAGGCGAGGTTTTGCAGCCTTTTTACTCAAAAGATACCTAATGGTTGCATGATCTGTGTACACTATGCACCTTGAACCAACTAGGTAGGATCTGAATTTGTCAAAGGCAAATACTACAGCTAGCAGTTCTTTCTCAGTGGTTGTGTAATTAATTTGAGTGTCATCTAGAGTTCTGCTAGCATAGTAAATGACATGCAGAGCCTTATCATGCCGCTACCCCAAAACAGCCCCCACAGCAAAGTCACTAGCATCACACATGAGCTCAAAAGGCAAATCCCAATCAGGAGGTTGCACAATGGGTGCAGAAATGAGAGCAGCCTTGAGCTTACTAAATGCATCCATGCAAGCCTTATCAAAAACAAAGGGAACATCACAGCCCAAAAGATGAGTGAGAGGACGAGCAATTTTAGAAAAATCCTTAATGAATCTGCGGTAAAAACCTGCATGCCCCAAAAAACTACGAACACCCTTCACATTGACTGGAGGGGGCCTCTACTTTGCTCTATCCACCTCTATGCCTCTAGAAGACACTAAATGACCAAGGACTATCCCATCTCGAACTAGAAAATGACATTTCTCCCAATTGAGGACCAAATGGGGCTCAAGACAGCGCTGGAGGACAGTCTCAAGATTGGCCAAGTAGCTCTCAAAGGTCTGCCCATAGACAGTGAAATCATCCATGAAAACTTCCATGATTTTCTCAATAAGATCGGTGAAAATAGACATGACACAACGCTGGAAAGTCCCTGGAACATTACAGAGCCCAAATGGCAGCCTACGGTAAGCAAAGGTCCCATAGGGGCAAGTGAATGTGGTCTTATCCTGGTCTGATGGATGTATAGGAATCTGCAGAAAACCTAAATATCCATCAAGATAACAGAAATAAGAATGACGGGCCAGTCTTTCTAGCATTTGATCAATGAAAGGCAAAGGGAAGTGGTCCTTGCGTGTGGCCTTGTTGAGCTTTCTATAGTCCGTACACATGCGCTAGCCCATGGTTGTCCTTGTGGGAATTAAATCACCTTTTCATTGGCAACCACGATCATGCCTCCTTTCTTAGGCACAACATGAATGGGGCTGACCCACTGACTATCTGAAATGGGGTAAATGATGTTGGCACCAAGAAGCTTTAGGATTTCTTTCTTGACAACCTCCTACAAATGAGAATTAAGCCTACACTGGTGCTCACAAGTAGGCTTAGCATCATCCTCAAGGTGAATGCGATGCATGCAGGTAGCTGGATCAATGCCATTCATATCATCTATCGAGTATCCAATGACAGCTCGATATCTACGAAGGATCTCAAGTACTTGATCAGCCTCTAAAGGTGTCAAATGATCACTCATAATAACCGGAAAGGTCTGATCTGGTCCAAGAAATTCATATCTAAGATGTTTAGGAAGTGGTTTCAGCTCTACCTTTGGGGCTGTGGGCTGTCTAAGGTCATGGGTGTGAGAAGGCTCTACAAGAGCATCAATGAGTGCTACATGATAAGAATCTGCAGCAGTACACTCATTATGCATAGTAAGCTTCTCATCCTCTCTTGATGCTTCATCCTCAACTTCTTTATATGTCTCAAAGACACATTTATCAATCGCATCCAGAGAGAAACATTGATCTGGACAGTGAGGAAGATGAGTAGGGTGCCTCATATCAAATGCTAGCTTCTCTTGACCAAATTGGAGAGTAAGCTTGGCATCCTTGACATCTATGACAGCACCGGCAGTGGCTAGAAAAGGTCTCCCAAGAATGACATGTTCACTTCTATCCTCCATCTCTAGGACAACAAAGTCCACAGGGAAGGCAAAAGTGCCAATAACAACAGGGACATCCATTAAAATACCGGCTGGGTGACGATATGTGCGATCAGCCAACTGCAATGCCATGGTTGTTGGCTGCAGATCGCCCAAAGGGAGCGCATCACACACAGATAGAGGGAGGACACTAACACTAGAGCCTAAGTCACAAAGAGCACGAAAGTTCTTGGAGCCTATGATGCACGGAATGCAGAAGCTACCAGGGTCCTCTAGCTTAGGAGGTAGCTTATTCTGAATGATCGTGCTACACTCCTTAGTTAGAGTGACCACCTCAAGCTCATCCATACTCCGTTTCTTGGTGAGTAACTCCTTGAAGAACTTAGCATACATTGGCACATGTAGGACAACATCTAGAATAGGAATAGTGATCTGAACCTCCTTCATCATCTCTAGAAACTTAGCAAACTGCTTGTCCTCATTTGTCTTTTCTAACCGCTCAGGAAATGACATTTTAGGCTTGGTGGTAGGGGCAGCTGCTGAAGTGGATGATGAGGGGGCATCATGTGCTAGGGATGGTGCACTAGAGCTAGGTTGGTGCAGATCCTGTTGCTGTGAAGGTTTGACAGGCTGAATAGTCCTAAAAACAGGTGGCACATACAGGGGTGGTGTTGGAAGGAGAGGTTCAGATGTTGTCTTGCCACTCCTGGTGGTAATTGCTCCACAATGGCCACGAGGATTGACCTCAGGCTGTGCAGGAAGCCTCCCAGGGGTGTTGGATGCGGTTTGTGATGCTTGTAGACTCTCCACACGACTAGTCAAATTAGTCAATTGAGTCTTTGCATCATTATATTGAGCTTCCATCTTTGCTACATGTGATGCAAGGAGTTGTTCTATTCTGGTTAACTGATCTGACTGAGGAGTGGGAGGATTTTGGTTGGGAACATGCATCATTGACTGCTGGAATGAAGCATGCGAAGGGGCTTGCTGCTGCCTAAAGCCTTGTGCTGATGTTCCCACAGGGAAAGATGACACACTAGGATTGGTGTTCTTGTAAGACAAGTTTGGATGACGCCAACCTGGGTTGTAGGTCTGAGAATATGGCCCATGTGATTGAGCATAATTCACTTCAGATGATTCAGCTGTGGAAGTTAAAGGGCACTCAGCTGGAGTATGCCCCTGAGTTCCACAAATCTGACATCCAGTGGCTATATGGGCTGAAGACGAGGGCATGAGCTGAGCCATTTGATGTGTGAGAACTTGAATCTGTGCAGATAAAGCATCATGAGAGCTCACCTCATAGATTCCAGGGCGTGGAGGAGCAGAAGCTCTCTCACTGGACCACTGGAAATGATGGGAGGACATACTCTCAATTAAAGTGAAGGCTTCATCAAGAGTTTTGTTCATTATGCCTCCACCTGCTGCAGAATCTACAAAGGCTCTAGTGCTGTGAGTAAGTCCTTTGTAAAAAATCTGCAGCACCAGCCACCTTTCAAGACCATGGTGGGGGCACATCCTGAGCAGGGTTTGATACCTCTGCCAGGCATCATACAAATTCTCCCCCTCAAACTGAGAAAACCTAGTGATCTGGTCACGTACTTCAGCTGACTTTGAGGGTGGAAAATACCCCTCAAGAAAGGCATGTAATAAGTGCTCCCAGGTATCCTTAAGGTGCATGGGGAGAGAATGCAACTAGGTCTTTGCGCCATCTCTAAGTGAGAAAGGAAACAGTGAAAGTCTAATGGCATCTGTTGAGACTTCATTGCACTTCAAGGTATTACAATACTCTAAGAAGGTGCGGATGTGTTCATTTGGGTCTTCAGTGGAAGAACCTCCAAATCGAGATTGCTGGACCATTGTAATGAGTGCAGGTTTTAGCTCAAAATTGTTTGCCTGAATGACAGGTTGAACAATTCCAGGGGCTATACTTTGGTCTCTAGGAATCCAAAGGTCACGAAGAAGAGGCTGAGGGTTCGGGTCACCCATTTCTTCTTGATGGGAGAGTTGATTTTCTTTATTTAGCTTATGAAATGTTCGCTCAATCTCAGGGTCAAAAGGAGCCAATGGCTGATCTCCACTCCTGAGCATAAGCTGAGAATTAGAATCTAAAAGGAGGGGAAGAAACTAAAGAAATGACTTAGTCTATGATCTAGTGTGAACACCAATATCTAGTCCCCGGCAACGGCGCCAATTTCTTGATCGTACAAAACTGCACACCCGCAAGTGCACGGGTTGCCGCTAAGATAGCAGCGAGATGTCGTATTCTCCACAGGGACTAGATTACTAGTGTCATAACACTTAACCAAAGCTAAATCGCATGAACATGGAAAATGAAGACCAACTGCGGAAATTAAACAACCTACAAGCTAGCTATCAGATCTGCAAAAGAGGTGGAGTAATGAGAAAGGAAGAGCTAAGGGTGCTAAGAATAAGAGTTTCTGGACCGGAGAAGAGAAAAGAAGAGAGAACCAAGAGAATCTAACTCTACTGAGAGAAAACAAAAATAAAACAGAGAAGAGAACAAGGCTAGAAGACAAGATGACCAACAGATGACTACTGAGGAGCTACAGAATCTAAGGACAGAAGGGACAAAAGAAAGGACTACAGAAAGGGAAGAAAATTATGATTTAGATTGTAAGAGAGAAGAGAAGAGGTCTGGAGAATTCACACAGCAGAGAGAAGAGAGGAAGTGATTAGAGAAGAAGAGCATGCTCGACAGATAAGAGAGGCTACCTAGAAGATAGAAATCTAAAGAGAGAGGGAGACGCTGGAAAGGGACTAGGAAGAGAAAAGGAGACGCTTGAGAAACTACCGAGGAGGAGGCTACTGCTAAATCTATCACTCAACAAACAAAACACAGATTTAACGCAATGAAATGAATCTAGCAGTGCATCAAATAAGCAAACTAAACTACTTCAGAGAGCAAGAAAGTGCATCCATTTACATGAGACACAGCAAAACAACACATCTAGACTATATTTTTTTTTTACTTTTTCTACTAACGGATCTTAACATAACAGCAAGCACAAAAATTAACCCTAACATGAAGATAAAATCTTACAAGACAGATAACGGCATCATCACAGAAAGATATAAAACCTACAAGCCGAGGCATCAACTTTATGAATAACTACTAGATCATCAAGCAACAATCATGAATACTTAATAACCAGCAAGCGGGATCCTCATATCCAGGCACAAGAACGTACTGAACAATACTTAATACAACCGAGATTAAGAGCAGATGAAATTGATGACGATGATCCGAAGGGGAAGCAGGTAGAGGGAAGCAGATCCGGCCAGATGAAGAAGCAGGGACGCAGCAAACGTGGAGAGGACGCAGATCCAAGCCGAAGAAGTTGTAGATCCGAGCGCAGTGATAGCAGATCCGGCCGTGGAAGGGGCAGATCCGGCTCTGGGCTTCTTCCTCCTCACTTTCCAAGATTCAGCAGTGGGGGATTGAGCAAGAGTGCAGTTTGATGGGGGATGTAGAGGGCTAGATAGAGTAGGAGTGGCGGGTGGAGCTCGTCGCCGGTGGAGGTCGGTCTCCGATGAGGGCCATGGGGAGAGATGAGCAGCTGGTGGAGGCATTTTGGAAAGGGGAGATGAGCAAACCATGGAGTTTCCAGGCGTGCGGCTTTTGGGAGATGGGAGGTGAACCGACAGGGGGGATGAGGTTACAGGGAAGGTGTTTGTGGCTTGGGGTGCTTGTGGTGACCAGCCCTGCTCTTTTGTTGAAGATGCACTCGCCCCTTTTATACCAGCGACGCCCTCTAGGGTTTCCAGTTAGGCGCGGGGGCACAGCTAGGTTGCTACGCAATTGCATTTTGGTCCTCCCCTTTTTTCTATTTTGCAACCCTAGCTCCTCTTCCAGTGCTGATTTTCTGTGGATTATGCCCCTGGTTCGCGCCGACCTGCAAGGGATGCAATTATTGCTGTCGAATCCTTGCCTGCAATTTACAAAAGAATGGTACCTCCCCCAGTCTCTCATGCAAAATCTGGTAAGAAGCATCTTGATAGAAGAAGCAATCAAACTCAATTAAGCTTCCAACCTAATGGAGATGGCTAAAGTAGTTGTGTAGTTCCTTGGCGATACAATGCTGAAGAGGTTAGAGCAGCATTTATGTGCCTGATAATCGTAGATTAGATGCCTTTCATTTTTTCAGAGAACAAAGGTTTTATTGACTTTATGTCCAAAGCTTCTCCTCGGTTCAGTCTGCCATCTAGAATAACAATGTATAGAGATGTTCTCTGCCTTTATGAAGTTGAGAAAGCAAAGCTCAAAAAGTATTTTAAGGACTCTCATTAAACTGTTAATTTTACAACCAACACATGGAATTCTTCGACTCTTTAGAATTACATGGTTATAACTACGCATTACATCAATATCAATTGGAAACTTAAGAAAAAAATACTTAACTTCTGCTTGGTGAAGTTTATCGAAGTTTATTATACAATCCACTTAGGTACAAGAGACAAGGTAAGGCAAAGAGGGGCAAGACCTATGGTGGGTGCTGAGTGATGAACATGCCTCCCTGACACAATAGTTAATAAGGTGGCGACCCCTATGGTGGGTGCTAGGTGATGGATATGCTTCCTTAGCATGTGTCAGGTGATGGAAAAGCCTCCCTGACACAAGGGTCATAATCGTGCTAACTAGATAGAGTTATAATATACTAAGTAGAGAAAATACTGTGAACTCTGACTTGTGCATCGCATCTAAGAAAATGCAAATAAACCTGTTGCAGTTAAAGTCAGGGTGGATATGGGTGAAGCGATACAAGCCTGCACAGTGCTAAATAAATTATGAATTCATACCTGTGGTGGACCATGTGAGAAGGTCCTATTTAATGTTGTGATGAACCATTGCAATATTTCTGGAGTGGTTATTCGATTTTGCAAAAGATTGCATTTTGTTTGGGCTATTTTCTGGAAATTTTAGTATAAGCGGTAATGCTAGCTTGAGAGGAGCGGTAGTACCGGTTTTGGCAAAAATTGAGGATTTGGCATTTGAGTCATAGATGGAGTTTGGGTGACTTGGGTCATGGCATTAAGGTGGCATGATACATATTTTAGCTAACATGGGTCAAGCATGAGCGTAGCCCAGACTGATCAAAGATGCCGGGTGAGATGGTGAGCTCAAGCATGTCACGAGAAAGGCGGGAAATGTTGAAAGCGAGTTCAAATGGCGGGTTTGCACCATGTGGTTTGGTTAGTCCAAGTGAGCCGTGGTTCGGTGGAACCAGAGTAGGAGAGACTTGCTAGCGTGTGGCGAGCCAATGGTGAAGCTACGTGTTGCAAGCATGGCTATTGCTTGCATTGGAAGGATATGACCTGGTCAAGAAAAAGTATTTTGGTAGTTTGGCTAAAATACCGAAATCTATTTTGGATCAAAACCACGGCACATGAATAGTGGTTTAGGTTAAGGAGAAGCTAGTTTGATCAAGATAGATCAAGGATAGACATGTTCCTAGTCATTGGTAGCTAAATTTAAATTAGATTGTACTTAATCTACTCTTAACAAATTTTATATTAAGTACTATTCTTATAATATAAAATTATTATTTAATTATTTTATCTTTTGATATAGAGACTGCTTACTTTATCTAAGAATCCAGCCCATGTGAATGCATGGGTCGCGGACTAGTAGCTATAATTATTTGAGTGATTTGAGTGCTAATGCTCGCTGACCATCAATTAACAAATTTGATAGCGTCTGATTGAAGTTCAGTTAGACATGATGTGAATCCTCTATAGCATTGATAGGGTTTTGTACTTCGTGCAATTCATTATCTATAGGATTGATGTAAATCCTCTATAGGATGTACGTACGAAAAATAATTTACATGAATGCGACAAGTGCAAAAAATTTGAAAAAATTATGTACAAATACGAAGGAATAAGATATCAATACAATTTAGATGTTAAAACTAGGGTAGCATAGTCTTTTTACCACCAATCCTCCCTTTCAGGGTTTTAGGAATCAATCTGCTACCAAACGCTTCCCTCCGTAAGATCTAGATTCTCAAATAAGTGGATTATTAGATAATTAAGAATAGGAGCTGAAAAATCTAAATCTAAAACTCTAGTAAATAGGCTCTAAATATGTTCATCTCGGACAAAAATATATACCATCCTCAGAAAATTTTAATCGTGTGCAGTTGATGACTAGCTGATCGATGGGCCAATGTTGAGATCTCTGGCCTCCTTCGGAAGAACCAAATAACCAGCTCCATTACAACGCACGCCGCCACAAACTAAACGAACGCGCAGAGAGAGAGAGAGAGAGAGAGATGGGTGGGGGTGTTCGCAAAGGAGAAGAACAGCTAGCACATGCAGATGCTACATCTACAAAAACAAAACGCCAACCTGGCACCACCGAAAACAACATGTGTTTCTTCTTCAACACAGCATCCTCACCACGCTGCTCCACCCATGCGCCCAGGGGTGAAACTAGAATAAAAAAGACCTAGATTCATCACCTCACCCTATATAACAATATATATAGTTTTCAAACAATATTATTCTAAATAGTAATACATTTAGTAATTTTTAGCATCAATATTTTAATATATCTGATGACAACGTATGATAATAAAGAAGTAGTGATCGAAATATTTACCAAAATAAAAAAATCTTGATAATAATATTGATTACTTATAGCAAATACTTATAGCAAACTAAAGAAACTAAAGGCAAAACTACAGATAAAAGTTGGCTAGCATTACTAAAATACATCATTCAATCTCAATGTCCTGCTAAAGAGAACAAGATTACTTAATGTTTTCAAGTAAAAAAAGTAAATTATCAAATTTAAGTTAATGAATTATCTTTTAGCGTTTACATTCTTTCAAGTTCATAAGGCGACGAACCATAACATCATTAGTAATTTTCGTCAATTCTTATTTCTCCACATAGCAAATAAATATATTATTCATGAAATTATCACCGATTAATTGAAAAGTCGGTTAGATATTTATATGCTCAATAGTTTAAAAACAATATAAAAGAAAAATATGTTCAGTGATTTACTTACTTGATATTGCGGTTAAATACTACAATTTTGCCTCCTATTTGCAACGAGTTAGGCTGGTATTCCAAAAATCAAAATTAAAATCATAAGTCTTAACCCTACAATTCGACAAAAATCAATCAACAATCATCACATTGAAATCCTAACTCATAAATTAGAATAATTAAGAGAAATTTAGAGCAAAATACATACTGAGCAGATGGACTTAAGCTTCTTTCGACCGGCGAGGGCGTGAAGCAATATGTACCAGGTGACGCCACGGTGAGATGGTTGGTGAGGGCAGCAGTGCCGCCAATTTCTCCCATTCTCCGGTGAATGGTCGTTGCCTAGCTGAGTGCGGTTGTGCGGCAGATGTGGTGCATATCTTTTGGCCAACCATGTGAGACGAACAAGCGTCGAGGGCTGCTGTGAGGTGACATGTTTCAGGATTATCAAATAGACACCGTGGCCTATTGTGATCATCTCTCTTACACTAGCTCAAGGGCTGGCTTGGCCTGCTGTAGTTGCCTAATAGACTGAGGAAAGTAGAGGATTCTCGTAAAGTACTACTAAGTACTAACTACTAAGAATTTAGGCTGCTAGTGTATTCTTCATTGGGTTTTAAGGAAAGAACTGGATGCATTGAGTTTAATTTAGAGGGTTCATATATAGATTGAAAGTGCTAATCCCTGCTAAATTTTTTTTTAAATCCGATGTCCTGTGACACCGGGATCCATTAACACTTTCGCCCTTGCATGCACCGCTAGATGAAAGACCCCGGCAGCCACCATAGCCATCTTCTTCGCGCCCATCACCATTGCTTCTCTACTTTCCTGCCTCCGAAGAATTGAACAAGCACAAATCCAATGACAAGCGGAGAAGATAACTTGAGTGGGATGCGAAGGCCACTTATGATTGAAACATGCAGAGTTTCTGGTTTCCCAATATCACCAACACAATGCTGCCGTTCCAGCACCAATTAGTAACCTCAGGGCAGGATTCCGCAACGCAAAACTACACGACCACGGTCCAAACATGCAAGTTCAATTATACGTGGTGATCATTTGGGTTTTTTTTTGGTTTATGGCTGAAAAGCACTGTAGCTGGCTGAAAAACACTGTAGATGACAGAGGCTTATTTAGCATAATTAAATTTAAAAAAATTAAAGAATATATGTTAACCCATTACGTATAATAGAAACAAATACGGGAAAAAAGAACCGTCAAAAAAGCTCAACAAAAAACCAAAAGTTCAAAAAAAGACGAAATTTATGAATAGTGAAAAATAAGCCGAAAGTTAAAAACTGAAGCCAAAACGATCGCAGCCATGTGAGCAAGATACATAATTTTGGTGCGATGCTTGTTTTGGCGTTTGCCTCTAGACCTGGGGTAGTGGTGCTTTTCTAGTTGTTTATAGCAGGGACTCTTCTCTTGACTGTGGTGAATGGCAGAGCTCTGCTCCTGGTTCAAAAAATAATAATAACTAGGTGACCATATAATTTAATCTCACCAGGAAATGAAAAATGGACTGCAGGGAGAGGGAGCGTACAGGCCGACGGGCACCACGGCCGAGCCCAAGAAGGTTAGTTTAGTCCGCAATTACCAACGGGCCCGGCACATCTCTGATATTATCTGCTGGGCCATTTTTGTCACGGTGCTCTTTCTACTGTTAAGTTTTCTCCTAAAAGTTGCCTGTAAATTTGAGGAGAGGAGGGAATTCGTGGAAAGAAATCCACAATCCTCGAGTTCTCTGGGTTTTGTCAGAGAAAACCTGTTAATTCTGCCAAACTCGTACGGTTAATGCAATGCTTTTTCCCTCCGGCACAATCGGCAGGCAGGCAGGTAGGTAATGATCACAGATTAGTCATGCGGCCGGGTATCAAAGCAAATCAAATCAAAGTGTCAAATTTCATTGATGGTGTAATCTGTAACAAATGTATTCCTACAGTGGATGAGCAATAAAACCTCTCCTTTTACCCTCCATTCCACTAACAAATTTTGAGAGCTATTTACAGATGGATGGAGTAGTATTGAATGACGTTTTAAACCTACAGACAAATCGAGAAAAATACAAAATTACCGTTATATCCAATGAAATTCATATATATTACCGCTAAAATAAATTTAGGCCCCGCTTCAAACAACTTTAGCTTTTGGTTTCTAACTTCTCACTTTAAAATTTCGTCTTTTTTAGTTTTTTTGGTTTTTTGAGTTTTTTATTTTTTTTTCCTTTTTGTATTATCTGTAATAATATAACTTTTTATCTTTTTTATTGTTGAAAACTTAGTTATTAAGAAAAAATTAATAGCCGCCACATTAAGTAGGTTCTAATCTTTTTGATGGTGTGGTCAGTGGATGCCAAGTGGATGCAGAGGTTACTTTTTCGAAGAATCTGTCCCTACCGCCTAAGCTACCCACCCTAGTCACAGATAAATGAAGAGATTGAACATGGTGATAAAATATACTTTTTCGGACATGTGGGCAGGCTGCACTGCTCACTTTCTGGGGATTTGCTCCCACGTCAGAGACACACAACATGCATGATGCTCATGTGGCAGCACCTGCAACAAGCATGCATCGTACGAGTCCTCATATATTCCATGTGCTTTGTCTCTACTCTCATCTACTGTACGTGTAAACCATTAATTGATCTCCTCATCGTAAATCGAATGATACGAAATGCTCTTCAGGTGTTGCCTGAATGGAACTTCTCTACAGTCCATAGCAATGTAACAACACCTTTTTTATACAACAAAGCTTGTCTTAGATGTTGCAATCTAGTCAGAGCATTTCATTTCATATAGGACAGCTAGCTACACTTCCAAGCACTGCCCAGGATCACTTTAATTTAAGTTCTCTCAGAAAAACAAAGAGTATCTTCAAGTAGATCCGCTGCGGTCGAGAGTACGTTAGAACAATAGACTGAATGTCATGGTGTTGGTTTTGGTCCCAATCAATTTATTATTAGAAAGTTAGAGATTAGTTTTTATTTATTAGAGACATGATTAGAAATATCATATTAATTTATATTTGTTAGAGATATTATTAAGATCAGATTCTATTTATTAGGGAGAGCCCATCTATATAAATGGGTTGCCTTATGCTATTGGAAACAAGCAAGAAATAACAAAGTTATTCTCATCTATAGTTTCTCCCTCTACGCCGACGCCGCCTAGCCATCCTCTCGGCGGTGTTTACCCCTATGAACTAAGATTCATAACAACTTGGTATCAGAGTCTCCTCCGACACCCTCCACCATGCCAGGGACAGAAGGGAGCAATGAGGTAACAACTCTGCAGAAGGTCCTAGAAGCCATCAAAGATCTGTCCCTCCGCGTTGACAACAACCATGCAAGCTTGAGCAATCGTGTGGATGAAGTTCACAACAACCTAACCGATCTCGCTACCCGCATCCTGGCTTTGGAAAACCGAGCAATGAACATCCACGCTGGTTTCCTTCCGCACTTATCTGTGCCGAGAACAAGCCAGGGCACTCCGGCCCAGCTCCTACCCACAAGCCTAGCCACACCACCGCTTCCAATCACCACCAATCCAAGAAATGGCCGCCGCCGAATTGAAGGCCCTCACTGCCTCGCCGTCCTGGCCGTCGCGACCATCTCGGTCGTCTCCGCAGTGGACACGTCGACACCCAACCCCGTCGCCGCCGCCTACATCGCGGCACCTTCCCTAGCCACAGACCTCGTCGCCTCCGCCGCCGCTTTCCTCTTCGTTGGGTAGCCGCCACCGCGGGGGTTCTTCTCACCACCGTTGGATCCCACCAGGACCGAATCCAGCTCATGCACGTCACCTCTCTCGGATACGGCCTTACCCCACTTAGTGTTTCATCACTGTCGCCGTCGGTGCCCTCTGCCTTACTCGCCCATAAGGCCGACACCTCCCGATCTGCTCTGGAGCCAATCACCGTCGGTGCTCTCCACCTGCCGTTGCTACCACAGGGCTCTTCGCCTGCCATCGCCTTTGGAGCTCTCCGCTTGTCGTCGCCGCTGCAACTCTAGACCATGCGGCTCCGCTCGACCCCAAAGCAGGCCCTTGCCGCTTGCGGGGTCATTGCTTCAACTTACGAGCCACTAGAGTCGAGCTGCCAGAGCCAGAGCCACTTCCTGCCAGTCATCAAAGCCGCTAGAGTCGCCGCCCCTTTTTCTTCAGTCAAGTCTTAGCCTCTTAGGTATGATCCGATCAGTTAGTTTTGAAATCAACAGCAGCTTGTTAAAAAACAAGCAAACAAAAAAGAAAAATTTTAATTTTTTGCAGGTACCATTTAGCCGAAAGCGCTACACTTCATCGACGTGGAACTGCAACCATAGCCATCGCTTAGCAGTTCAAGGACGAGCTGCATGTTCGGGAGGGGTTTAATGTCATGGTCGCGGGCCTTGGGCCCAATCGATTCATTATTAGAAAGTTAGATATTAGTTTCTATTTGTTAGATATGTTATTAGAGATATAATATTAGTTTCTATTTATTAGAGATATGATTAAGATTAGATTCTATCTGTTAGGGAGGAGCCCATCTATATAACGGGGCTGATGGATGCTATTGGAAGTAAGTAAGAAATAACAAAGTTATTCTCATTATAGTCTCTCCCTCTCTCTTTACACCGACGCCGCTCGGCCATCCTCTCGGCGATGTTTACACCCTATGAACTAAGGTTCATAACACTGAATAACTGAGATTGAGCTTGAGCAAGAGATTTCTAATCTGTGGCACTCTTGATGATGCATTATGCATGATCTATTTATTTATGATCGAACAGCTTCTTGGAGCTTACGCGGTTTCCATAATTAGTGAGACTCAAACAATCGTGGTAGATTTGTGTCGAACCTGATCATGTTTTTTAACCTGGTTTACTCGTATGCGACCATCGGCATAAATCGAATTGCAAACGCCATAAAAAGTATATATAATATATGAACTAATATGTAAATCTATCTATCTATCTATATACCATATATATATATATATAGACACACACACACACGCACATGGCTGTCCTAACGAGTGTGTGGCGCACCGTGCACACTAGGAAGTTACTACTATTTGTGAGTGAAGTACAAATACATATATAATTACTACCCAGTTGTGTACTGATAGTAACTCTACATGTGTTTGACAGTAAATTCACAAACAAACGGTAGTAACTTTATGATGCGTATTTTACACCTACACATAGAATAGTGATTATATATATAGTATAAATGACAAGGGCACCATAGTGCCCAGCCTCTATGATTGAGGCTTTCCATCCATGATTGATTCAGCATGATAAATCAATAACTTCCTTTCCAAATTGATGCTTTTTTGAATTAATCAATGTTAATTGGTTTACCTGAAATATTATATATCATTACACTTGCATGCATCTAAAAGTAATCCAAAGGTAGCAGTGTTTGATGCCCAGTTTGATGCCCATTTTACATATATATATATTCCATATTATATATATATATATATATATATATATATATATATATATATATATATATATATATATATATATATATATATAGAGAGAGAGAGAGAGAGAGAGAGAGAGAGAGAGACCTCTCTACAAATTAGAGGCTCCACATGAAATTTCCATGTTAATAAAAAGAAAAATATCTAGCCATCCATGTAGTGTACTCGAGTTATAATGACTTAGATTAAAGAAAAAGTTCGTGCCAAGTACAACAAAAGCTAACTAAAATTTGAAATAAAAATTAAAATTAGCAAGTTGATTTACATATGAATTTAAAAGTAAAATATATAAGTATCTAAAATTCAGAATAAAAATTACTAAGTAGATTTGTATACGAATTCCAATGTAAAACTAAATTTCAGAACAAAAATAATAGAAAATTAGCAATTTAATTTCTATACAAATTCCAATTTAAAATCCCTAAGTAGTTTAAATTTAGAATAAAAATTAGCATTTGTCTTTGCATATGAATTCTGTCATAACCCTTTAAGAAAAAACCATATCATATAAACTTAAAAAAAGCAAATTCAAAATAAAAATGAAAGGAAAATTAGTGAATTTAATTTTATATGATTTCAAAATATTAAATTTATAGTAATAACTAAAAGAAAATTAGAAATTTGATTTTTTTAGAATTAAAATTTGAACAATATTCAATTTAAAATAAAAGTTAAAAATAAGATGTGGTTGTCACGAGTTATAATGGCTTAAGCTAAAAGAAAGAGCACATGTCTCAATAGAAAGTAACTAAAATTAAAAATAAATATTAAAATAAAATTAGCTATTAGATTTATATACAAACTCCAAATTAAAACCTCCAAATAGCCGAAATTTGGAATAAAAATTATGTAAAAATTAGCAGTTTGATTTATATGCAAATTTGAACCTAAAACTAAATTCCTTGTTAAAAAATAATAATGTTAGCACACTACTATAGATAAGGTTATACTGGATGTTTCATCACAGACGGAACCATCCGTGATATATAATTATTATAGATAGTTTCTTATTAAGAACCGTCTATGAATTATCATAGACCGTTCGGATTAAAAACTGTTTGTGACCTATACAGTTATCACATATGGTTTTTAATAAGAACCATCTGTTATAATTCACAGACACTTCTAAGAAAAAACCATCTATGATAATTGCAGACGTCATAGACAGTTTTTAATCCTAACTGTCTATGATAATTCATAGATTGCTCTTAATAATAGCCGCCTATGATATCCGACATATCCCAGATAGTTATTTTTAAAAACTATCTATGGTAATAAACTTCTATATATACAGGGCGAAAACCTAACTCACTATACTCCTGTGCACACCTAGATTTTTCAACACGCCCGCATACCTTCTCAGCTCCCCTCCTCTCCACCTCCGGCACCGCCACCTCCTCCTCGACTCCCCATCGTGTGGCCCCTCCTCCCAGCTCCCTGTCGCCATCGCCTCCTCCTCGGCTCCCTGTCGCACGGTAATCTGTGTAGCTCGCTGTGTGCGTTTAGGATCTGCAGCCAACACTAATATATTTGTCATCCTTCTCTATTCCTATTGCACTTCCTCACTTGAGAATATTGCTACAGTTTGAAATAGTTGATTAGGAATAATATTACGAAGCAAGGAAACTCAAGTTTCACTTTTTCCAATCGGCCAAGCTCAAGGTGTGCATCATGTTCATATCCATATTGATTTCTGATACATTTTCATACTTATGTGAGTGCCATGACATGTATGAATGGTTGATATGTACATAAGTGTAATGCTACATTTTTATAGGTGATCCAATTTAATAAAGACAAAGAAAAATAGAATATTTGACATGTATAGATAATACAACTTGAAAACTAAAATGCTACATGAATGTTACTACTGTTCATAAACTAGAATCATAGGATTGGCCCAAATATTAGTATGAATAGGATTTTCTTTATGTCAAGTATGTCCTTGAAGTTATGACATTTCTAATATCCACCTGAATATAATCCTAGATGATTATCACTCTATGATCAAGGTTCTGTAAATATGATTGATTAATCAATTCTAAGTACAGAAGCATACTAGTGTGATTCAATTTGCTATGCCTAGATTGTAGTATGCTCTGATGACCAGACCAACTGAGCAACTAAGTGAGAGAGCTGAGGCATATCGAAAATGCCTGGAAGCTGAATGACCATCATGGAGGTCCTTTGAGATCAGAGAATGGCTTCTCTTTTAACACTAAGGTATTAAACTACACAACATAAAGTCACAACTAACAACTTACTTGTTCTTGCTTTACGTAAATGATGCCCACATATTTCATGTTGACACTAATATAGTCTTGCACACCTCACAATTTAAATGAACTAGATATAGAGTCAGATCTCATATCATACTTGACAGCTAAAACTATGTCAGTCGAAGTAGTTATTTTAAAACACTCTTCCAATGAGATCTTGTAACAATAATATATGCCAAGATGAAAAAAAAGAGAACTAATTATCCAGAAATTCGTCTACAATGTAGTCAGACTGCTCATATTGGTATTTTTCTAACAACTACAAGAGGAACATTAAAACATTATATACTTGGGCTTCAAAGGGCATGAAGCAAATCGCACACTCTAGTGTATCAGATTCTATGAAGTAGGTCATGGTTATTTTCCTATCTTAGGCGTACTTTGCCACCTTCTTTGCGACTATCCATCAGCTTCTTAGGACCAAAGATGAAGAAAAGGAGTGCGAAGAAGCTGATGCATAGTTGCAAACAAAGCAGCAAGTACGCCCAAGACATCAACAAAGCTCAAACACGCTGCATGATGAGGAGAAAGAGGTAATAGCCATGACGTACTTCATAGAATCTGACACACTAGAGTATGTGATTTGTTTCATGCCCTTTGAAGCTCAAGTATACATTGCTTTCATGTTTCTCTTGTAGTTATTGAGAAATACCAACATTAGCAGTCTAATTACTTTCTAGAAGAATTGTTGGACAATTATATTGGTCCTCTTTTTCTCTTCTTGGCATTTATTATTACTACAAGATCTCATTTAAAGGGTGTTTAAGACAACTATTGCTTCGACTGATAGAGTTTTAGCTGTCAAGTGTGATATGGGATCTGACTTTATCTTTATCTCATTTAAATCGTGAGGTGTGCAAGACTATGTTAGTGTTACCATGATATATGTGCGCATCATTTATCTAACTCAAGAACAAGTTGTGAGTTGTGAATTTATGTTGTCTAGTTTATGATTTTACTCCTCCTGGCAACAAGGCATGATAATCAACTCAAGTACATTTGATCTTAACAAACTCTTCGATGTTCAAGGACAGCTCTCCACCTTCTTGATGACAGACATCATTGACCAGAAGGGAGTGTTCAACCCTGGCAACAGTAATTAATAGATGTTCAAACATTTTATTCAATTATAATTCATTCAATTGTAACTTATACAATTGTAATTAATTTGTGAGATATGTGTAATAATTATCGTGTGCTATAAGATCTACAATTATCTGTGATCTGATTGCTTGTTTTCAGATGGTATGGCTAGCATTTTCTAAGGCTAGCCAAAAAACAAAAAAAATTCTATATATAGAGCAAACTATCAAATACGATTTTATTGTATAAACTGTCTGTGAATGCCTACTATCACAGACGATTATGTGCACCAACCATTTATGATAGTTGGTCTTCATAGATGGTTCTTGAGACAAACTGTCTGCGATGTGACTTATCAAAGATGGCTTAGAACCGTCTGTGATGACCCTCTGTGCTGTAGTGGTGGTTCTAAACAAATAAAATTTGGAATAAAAAATAAATGAAAATTAGCGGGTTGATTGGCATACGAACTCCAAAGTACAATCACTAAATAACTGAAATTAGAATAAAAATTAATTAAAATTAGCAATTGATTTTGTTTATGATTTTTAACCTAAAACTGAAAATAAACTTTGTGATAATTACAACCCAAAATTAAAAGAAAATTAGTAGTTTGATTTCCACAGTAATTCCAAACTAAAATCCCTAAATAACAAAAAAAATAGAAATAGAAATTAAATGAAAATTAGCAATCATGTCAGCAAGGTAGCTTTTCCTACCATATCTAACAATGATGCTTTGGTTTGTTCCCTTTTGTATGAACACAAGATAATTGGCTTGGCATACATCAATTTTTATTTAGGGGGCACTTTGAATACTTTGTAGAACTTGGACACATTATTAATAACAGGAAATTAATGTTAAAATCGAAACTAGATTCATCAATTAAGTTCTACTTTCATAGACATTAAATTTTTTTTATCTTTTAAGATAGAGACAAAGTAGTTTATCTTTGAAGCTGGCCCGTGCGAATGTATGGGTTGCCGACTAGTAAAGATAAATTTGTGGATATCCTATAAATGGCCAAAAAAGAATCACAGCTCAAATATATATATTAGCTAGCCCTTGAACAATGCCTGCACAGTCAAGTTCCATTACATACAAGAGCCCCAAAAGACACATCTGGGAAGGGAGGCAGGCAGTACAATTCACAAGCCAGTTTTGGCATCAACTAAAGCCTGCCTCCTCCTGTATCCTCCACAGAATCTCATGCACTGCAGCTGCAATCTCCTCCACAGAGCCAAACTTGCATTCATCCTCCACCTACAAAACCCAAATCACAAATCAATCCTCAAATTAGCATCGTCAATCTATATATCCTCTCACAGAAATACCAAAAAACAATCAATAGACTAGACAAGAGGACGACTAGCTTGTGAGATGGTCACTGACCTTGAGGGTGAAGGAATACATGACCATGGCATCAACTGTGGTCATGTTCAGATGCAAGGTGGTGAGCTCTAGCTGCTGGAGCCCGGCGACCAGCTTTAGCAGCTGCCTCGGCCGCCGCGGCGCTTGCACCTTGAGGTTGGCGTGGCCCTCCACCATGCTCGCCTCGATGTCGGCGATCACCGGCCGGGCGGCCGTCGTCTCGGGCTTGATCTTGCGGGCATTGTCGACGTTGCTGCCATGGGAGGCAGCAACGGAGGTAGAGTACTGTGGGAAGGTGAAGAAACCTGCGAAGGGAGATTGGGCGCCATCAGCGGAGCTCCTGTGCTCCTTTTGGCTCTTTTGCACCTCAAGGGATTGGAGGAGGTGCTCAAGCTCCCTCACATAGTTGATTGCTCCCCCAACAATAGATGCTTGGACACCCTAGCAAATTTTAAGAGATTAAATCAAGATCAAAATATACATATTAAGAAGTAAAATGTGATATGGAACATCCACTGCATTGAGATTTGAGAATTGATCATCACGAATAAAATGAATCTTGTGTAGTTTTTTTTTTTTGCAATTAAGTAAATACCCTTTGTGCGTAGGAAGGCGGCATGAGGGAGCGGAGCACGGCGAGGTACTCGTTCATCTGCCGCCGGCGGTTTCGCTCCACGGCAATGTGGGTCATCCTCTGGCTCTCGATCTCCTCCTTGTTCTTGACAATCTTCGCCCGCCTCCTCTTCCTCTTCGCGGCCGCCGTGGCCTCCACCGGCGGTGCGCATGCGACAGCCGCCGCCGCCTCGCGCTCCGGGGAGGCCTTAAAGTCCACCTCCCACTCCTCCACATTTTGCACGAGGGAGGTGAACAAGGGATCCCAATCTCCCCACGGCTCGCCGGAGCCGGCCGTGTCGCGCCATGGCAATGCGTAAGGCGAGTCCTTGCACCCGTAGCCAAAATGGTCTTGGGGGTACACGACTGCCTCCAACGCCATTTCCCAATGATCTTGGTGGTATGAACAGAATGAAGGCAGCCACCCACGCGCACGGTGACACACACAAACACAACAGGAAACAAACAGCAATAGGATGGTACAAACTAACACACAAGGCAGAAGACAAAGAATGAGGATGACCTATTGGAAGGGAAGGGGGAAGGAGGTTTTATAGGGGGAATTGAAGGGGAGAGGAGGGAGAAGACACCAAGGGCCCACGTGAGATAGATGGGGCGCCTGTTTTTTGTGCTTAGGGGAATGAGACCCAATGATTTAACAAGTAGGGATCAACACTCAATTGCAATTGGGCAGGGCAAGAGGGCTGGAGAGGGCTCTTCTTTGCGTTGCATAGCTGCTGCTTGGTGGTTCGTTTCTCCCTGTGTCAGGAACTCCAAGAGGGCTAAAAAGTAGTGCAAAATGGTAGTAATTTCATGTTACATATGCGATAGCAATTGAATATATTGACAAGAAAATGTTCTATATATGTAGTTTTGCCATATATAAGATGAAGATGTATATTTATATGTAGTTTCGACATAATACAATGTGTGTGTGTATAGATACGCATGAGTTGTACACATGTTTTACGATGCTAATAAAAAGTTCATTTTTGTTAAATGAACTCACCATACCCCCTGGTCCTATGCATTGTGGGTGTGGCATAGGTGGATGCCCATAGGTTGCCAAGTGGGACAAATGTGGGCCCAGATCAAGGTAATCACGTACGGACGTAAGAATATTTTCTCCTCCAAAGGAGGGATCACGGCCGGCTTATATGCTACGCCTGACGAAACCAACTAACTAGATATTCTCTCGCAATTAATAACTAGATAATATATCTTAGCCAGGGGCGGAGCTAGCCTTGTTTACCGGGGTCAGCTGACCCAATGAAATTTCTTATTTTCAGTTGTTTATAGATGCTAATGACCCTATTAAATAAAGAGAAAGACCTCGGTCATCTTCTAGCCTAGCTTCGCCACTGATCTTAGCCTAACAGCCCAAATCCTAAACAAACCCAAACCTTAACAGAACTATTCCAAGCAACACACAACAGCTCGCTACGCCGATCAGACCGGGCCTGCTAGCCGGTCTAACCGGGCTACACGCCCACTACACTGCACCTGCATGAATCAACTAATACAAGACTAAACTAACTAACATACTAGTCAAGATTATTTTCAACATTTTCCCTAATCTTGACTCAACATACTCCACCCATCATCACAGCAGGGTCGATTCATCATCACTGAGAGCTTCGGCAAGAAACGCTATCTCCTCCTTCAACTTGTGGCATCCCGAAGCAAAGTGCTTATAATCATTGTAATTATAGCACCTTACTTTGGCCTTATTGAATTTTTTATTCCTACGGCCTCACCACCACCGTCGGAATCCTCGCCTTCGCACTTCAACGATCGGGCCTCCCACTTGGCATGGGTCAGCAGGACCTGTTGGTCATCATTGTTGCCGCTATCGTGTATGCATTCCTTATACGCCTTAAAGATGGTTTATGACCTCCTCCATGGTCATTCACCAAACAGTTCAATCATTGACACGATCTATAGGAACTTCTTCGGGATTGAACGTAGGAGCTACTTCACTATGTATAACTCCTCCACCTTCTTACCAAGAGCCTGTATCTTGTTGATAGTTGTCGTCAACCTAATGGTGAAGTCGTCGATCGACTCCATCTTCTTCATGCGCATTACCATGAACTCGGCCTTAAGGGTTTGCACCTTTGCCTCCTTCACATGATTGGTGCTAAGATGCATCATCTTTAACACCTCCCACATAGCTTTGGTCTTCTACTTTTCAGCCAGTAGGAAAAGTGTTTTCTCAGGGATGCCTCCATAGATGGCTACCAATGCTATTTGGTCATTGCGCACACCGACATTGTTGTTCCTAATCGTGTCCCAAACTCCTTATGTCTCCATATACACCTTCATCTTAATTGCCTGGACTACATAATTCCTCTACGTGAGCATCAAATAATGCAGTGAGATGGCGGAACTCTCCTTCGCCGCCACACGTAGCGCTGCCAGTAGGTTGCTAGTGTCGCCCCCCTGGCGCCCCCGACATAGCTATCTGGGCACAAGCGGATCAATACCTCAGGTGAGGCATTGCGAGGTGCATGCCAAGCTCAGGTGCTAGAAGGAAGCCAAAGCACAATCTCATGTGTGTAGCTGCAGCCAGATTGCCCAGCGGCCAAGCCTCTCGATCAAACCGGATGCACATTCCAGTCATACTAGATCTTAGGTCGCCCAGTTGTTAGTCAGCGCATGCCACCAGCGCAACTGCTTCTCCTCTGGCTCTGATACCAAGTGTTGGTCCAGATCAAGATAATCACGCACGCACATAAGAATACACACGCAAACACTCTGGAAATACGAGGAAGAAGGAGAGTAGAGACTTGGTGATGAACAACACCTACGTTGTTTCCTTCTCTCTCTTATTCTCCTCCAAAGGAGGGATCATGGCTGGCTTATATATGCTGCCCCTAATAAAACCAACTAACTAGATATTCACGAGCAACTAATAACTAGATAAGATATCTTAGCCTAACAACCCAAATCCTAAACAAACTCAAACCTTAACAAAACTATTTTGGTGGTGGCGCACAGCAGCTAATTCTGGTGGCGGTGCACAGCAGCTTGCTACACCGATCAGACCAGGCTGCTACTATACGTGGGTCTGACCAGGCTACATTCCCGCTACTGCACCTGCATGACTCAACTAAGTATCAACAGACTAGTCAACATTATTTCCAACAACGAATAGGAAGGTCGATCACCGATGTCATGCCAAAATTTCTAAATTACCAGTAAAAACTGTCCACCAACACAATTACCCAAACAACGACAGATCGATCAATCACGCAGCTGCAGAAAAAGTTGCATACAAAATCTCGGGGACAAAACAATATATATTATATGATTTACCATACTATTATTGCTATTAGATAAATAAAAATAGTTGCATACATTGTTTGCAATTGGGCAATTATTTTCATCGACGGCAATAAGGGTGCATTTGGTTAGTAGAATCCTCTCGAGATTATCAGGAATCCTTCAATAATTCTCTAAGAATACCTTGTTTGATAAAATAATGAATAATCTGAATCAAAAAATCCAATATTACTTTGGAAACCAGATTACTACCGACTCCAAGAGTCTGTTTTCCATAGAAAAGAGTATCGATATTAGATTACTGAGGGAAAGGAATTTTAGTTGTTGCATTTTTCATCATTTGCTTTAATTTTTCAGGGTCAAATTTTAGACATTGGCAATTCAAAATCCAAAGTATGATTTTTTAAATATTTGAATATCTAAATTACGAAATAAAAAATCATTTTTTAAAAAATATGAATTTTGATATGATTTCAAAAATCCAATTTTGAAATTTTGATTCTTCAAATTTGAAACTTCAAATTATGGATTTCAGGATTTCAAATTTTGAGAATCTATATTTTAGAAATTGGAATTTTGAATGTCAAAACCAATTTTGGAAGTTTTAGGTTTCAAATTTCATAATTTCAAATGCCAAGAATTTGAATTTCAAAACTCAAATTTGAAAATTTTTAATTTTGAAAAATCCAAAATTAGAACTTTTGAATCTTAAAAATTAAATTTTTAGAATTTTAAATTGTGATAATTTGAAATTATATATGTTAACCTTCAACTTTTCAAATTTCAAATCATGTAATTTAAATTTGTAGACTTGTTGGTTTGAATTAAGAAATGTTTGAACTATTATAAAGAGTATTTTATAGTTTCGTCAAACCAACCAAACGGTTGAAATCTTATATTACTAGTAAAATATGTTCACCGATAGTTAGATTAAAAGGAATATTACCAGTAAAATATGTTCACCGGAGGTAATGAAGCTTCATTTCATTTTTCAAGTAGTACTATTGGAGAGTAGCCATAAGTGGTGCATCTTTTGAGGAGGAAATAAAAAGCTGACATGTGTGCATGGCGCTCGAGAGAGATCGAGCGTGTGCAACATCAGCAGTAGATTCTGCGATATGTAGCTGCATGCATGCCAGCATTGGCAAGCCATCAGAACAAGATCCATCCCTGGGTCTCGGTGATCGATCATTTCTAGTCCGCATCGTGCAAAATTATACTATCCGCATGTTTTTTTGAGAGAAAATACTATACACATGTAATTAAGGTGGTAGTATCTGTGCATACCATGTTTGCATCCACTGCTCATGCTAGCATCTGTATGCTTGCAAAAAAAATATTTGAAATATATATATAGGGATTATCATGACCCAAATTAATAAATTCCAACCTTTTGAATCAATAGATAGATCATGCAGATTTTTTTTTTTGAGAACAGGTAGATCATGTAAAGCTGGACTGGAACAAGCGAGGTTTAGCAGGTTAGCTACAGGGCGATCGGACTACATTTCTAGACAAACCTCCTTGTGACAGTGGTGGACAAGGTCAGTCATGCATGTGTGTGTACGTTGTGATTGTACTGTGATTTTACCCTTCATTCCTTTTTATCGTCCCTAGCTAGCTATATATTTAAAAGCCGGGAGCCCGGGACCTTTGTTGCATCCGGCGTTTGCAGCAGCAGATGCAGCGTGCATGCTCTCTATACTGGAGCTCATGTGATGTTTCACTGCAAAGTATGTCTTTCACAGGCCGACTATATGGACGCCCTTGTTTGATGTGATGTATTTTTTCCAAACTCGCCCCAGTAATAGCTCGTACTACCCTCTCCAGTGTAAGCATGTCTAGCTATATACATTTTTTTTGTGAGCAAATGTCTAGCTACATACGTACTATATAGCTCTACAGCCGTGCAAACCAGTGTAAATTGTATGGTAGGTCCATCAACTTTGAAGCCCGTTTGAAACGTGATAATTTTGTTAGGATTACTGCAGGTTTTTACTGTATCTTGTGAAATTTCAACGTTCTAAACAGGCAACAAATGATTGTATATGTACATGTTCTGATGTATTGAACCAATGGACCTGATCGCCAGAATTTTTGCCATATATAACGCCTTTTAAATTTATATTTACAAAAATAGCTATATGCGCATGATATTGATAAAAATAGTATTTCTGTCATCCGGTACCAGGGCGGCAACGCTCCGGTGACACGTGGCGCCTATCGTCCGGTCGCCAAACGGCAGGCCACGTGCCGTCCACCCATAAAATGGTAGGTGATTGAGCCGACTAATTAGCCGGCTTACTTACATACATAAATTCATAATTTTATGCTATATTTGTTTCAATTTTCAAATATAGCAAATAAGCTCGAAAAATTATGAAATTTTATACGCAGCCGTTTGACATAATGTACTTTATTGTGTAATTTTTTAATGATGACCCATCAATACGCCATAGGCAATTGACTGGGAAAGTGCAACCTAGTACTCCAGGAAGTCTTCTCGAATCCACACGCGAAGTAGTCCTAGGCTCCTTCTTGATCTTCATACCCCTATGAAAGTTGTTTTGAGTGTAGCATGTGCGTACATAGAGTACTCTGTAAATCTTGGAAAAAATGCAGTAGATGTAAGGTTTAACAAAGAAGAATAATATGGTTCTTTTGCACAAAGCAGCATTATATTTTCAATACCATAATACATTCTCAAAAGCATCAATTTAACAAAGTAATTGCAATAACTGAAACTATAAGTTCAAAAGTTCAAGACTATAAGTTCCATCCACCTGCACTGGCTCCATCCGCCAGGACACACTTCCAAGAGTTCCATCCACTCACAAGTTTTCACAACTTTTTCTTTAAAATCAAAACCAAAGATCTACCATGTGAATGTGCACATTGCCCGCCCTTGACCGTGGGCACAGCTATTCGAATAGTTTTACACTTTGCAGAAGTTGTACAATTTTACCCACAAGAGATAAATCATCTTAATAGACAACATGCTTACTTAGGTATGAGACCCAGATAATTTATCATAAAGCCTATACCTCACTCTGATCTAGTTAGACACTACCTGCTGAGGTTTCACCGCTGAAGGGTTAAATCCACCACAGTTAGAAGCTGCCTCTTGCGCCATATGAGTACAGTAAATCCCTGTGCCTCATTGTGAGTAAACCAGTAAATCCCTGGCACCCACTTACTACTAGTGATATCTAAACTAAATCTTTGTGAGTTATTCAACTAGGTCATATCCGTACAGACTTGCGGTTGTATGGTAGTGCTCAGTTTGGACAATCACAAGCGTCGGTCCGTGATTGACTAGGGTGGCACATTCACAATACAAGTTCTCGTACTAAATCCGCACCAGCCCAATCTTACCATACGCCCAAGTCTAAAACCAATTTTCACCATTTTATTTTATTTTATAAACCAATGGCAACATCTATTGCCAAACATTTGATAAAAGCAGTTACTTAAGGATTTGATAACAGTGTTCCCACCCATAGGGTTATAATGACCGAATAGCTTGTCTAAGCAATTACCACTGTTTTAAAATTAACAAATATCATAATAATCTCAATACTAAGACAAGGAAAGCCTAGGGTGACAAAGGTACATGGTTATCGATGTCAAATGAGGGCATAACAATTATTGGATTATCTATTATCCTAAAGACAAAAGTTATCATTTTATGTAACATAGTAATGCATTTAAATTTGAAATACTAAAAGGATTTTGAAAAGCATATATACAAGATGATCAAAGGAGATTTGCCTTCTTACACGTTGTCTGGACCTTCCTGCTGTGGATAAAAAAAACTCTTCTGCAATTTCGAGTTCTACACACAAAAATGAGAAACCCAAATAAATAAATAAACACAAACAAAGTCACAAAAATACAAAATATATATGATGTAAGGAGGTTTATGATTTTAGATGAGTTTAGTAATTTGAACGGGTTCAAACAGAGCTAGGATGAAGAAATACATGCTTCTAGAAGTGTTTGTCGTTGTCGGAGGGGTCGGATCTTCAGAGGGTGGTCCAAAACTACCAAGTGGTCGAAAGGCTATGGAACGATCGAAGGCTACAGAGTAGTGGAACTCTATGGTGGTCACAAGCAAGAGGGGTCGAAAACAACAATATTCAAAGCTACAGTTTTCAGAAATTTAAAGAATGGTCGGAACTCAGGAGCAGTCGATAGCGGTCGGAGTGGCTGAGATCGATGGGGTTGCAATGGTCGAACACGGTGCGATCATTTTCAACAGATAAGGGGTTTACTAGAGATAGCTGGAGAGTGGTTGGCGATGGTGGAAGACGGTGGAAGAGTCCTTTGGTGAGGGAATAGCTCCAGCGGTGGTCTTGGACGGTGAAGTGATCGGCGACATCGTCTCATTGCAGCGAAGCCTTTTCTCGTCATGCACACTCCTACTTGCAGGGCAAATAGTTCTAGAGAATGAAAAGTATACGTAAAGTGCATAAACTTGCATGCCTAGATAGTACTAGAGAATGAAAAGTGTACGTTAAGTGCATAAAATATGCTTGCACACTTATCATCGTATTATTGTTGTTGTTGTTATCGTTATTAGTGTAGTTTTGCAAATAAAATGCCAAAGAAATGAACTTTGTTCACAAGCATTAGAACAGGCGGCTATTTGTTCCACATAACAAAACACCAAAGGAGATTGGAGACAGGAATTACACATCACGCCCTGAAGTATTCTTTCCGGCTGACAACACGCGATTATCTAGACACAGTACCGACGTTGTCCGCATCTGTAAGTTGAAGAATAAGAACAAATGTCCCTGGCTGCTAGGTATAAAAAATCAAGACCAATTAATATTTATGAAAAATTATCAGGGCACTACAGATGCATAGTATACTTAAGCTGGGACAAGTCCAAGTGGAGAACTGAAACCGGTGACCGGTCATGTTTGCTGGGAAAGGAGTGAAACTAGGGGCAGAACACCGGATTGGCCTGTTGATATTTTTTTGTTGGATCTCCACGTATTGGAACTGGACAAAATAATCCCAACATGATTCTCTCCTCTCTCTCTCTCTCTCTCTCTCTCTCTCTCTTTCCCTCGCCGTTTGCTGCTCTGACACGCCTGGAATCTAATGGCCTGATTAATTCATTCTTTTCTGATGGCATCACTTTCTGATGCATAGTCTAGTGGTGTGTCTGAGATACAGTACTACTCTAGCTCACATAACATGGGGTTGTGTTCTTGCTCGTGGTAAAAGCTATGGTTGGAACATGGAAGTTTTTTCCCCTGGGGAATCTTTTCAGGAGGGAAGTACTATTAGTAGATTTGTACGACTAATTGTAGAGAAAATGTAGAGATGCACGATTTACATATGTTATGTATGTTTGGAAAACAGCAGGCTAGCGGCATATATTTTTCAGTCCATGGATTGGTTACAGGATTTAGATGTTTAGTGGGCCAATTTCTACATATTGTCTGTTCACAGCAATTTTGGGATTCCATATACCTTCGTGTGTGCAATGGATGCTAAAATACATATATTCTTATATTTGAAAATAGTGTTGTGTTTGTTTGTAAAACTCTAGCACCTACAATTTATATTTCCTATACAATTGTAACAATCATACTCTAGTAGATAGTTCCTATACAATTTAGTTTTATTTATTTTTTTCTAGATTAACAACATAACTTATAGAAAATTTTCATTTATTTTTATAGGTTTGAGGATTATTTTGTGTAGGATTATATGGCACAATCAGAGAGGGTGAATAATTGTCTCCGCTTTTTAAAACCTGAAACCAAAACTCAAAGCAGCAAAAAAATAATCTAAATTACCGGATGTAAATTTCAATCACAAGCCATTCGACCACTCGGTCGACTGCTCGCTACGATCACTTTAGCATGTAGTCAAAATCTCCCTCCGCTTGAAAAGCTTCGACCACTTGAATCGCTTCGCTGTTTGAATGTTTCGACCGCTCGAACAAGTACAAGCCGAAAACAACACCGTACTCGTAGCACACCGAATCACGATGCATTAGCACGCCGCCTAGAACACAAAAAAGCAATGCTAAGGAAAACACATCACCAATGAACTTTTCATAGAATAGATATGATCTATTACTTCTGTATTATGGATATGGCTACAAAGCACCCTCACAGCACCCTAAAAACCCTACTAAAAACCACACATTAACCCTTAGCTTCTCCCTACTTTTATAGGCTAATGTCCAGACCGTGTTCGACTCAAACACGAACACAACACCTAATTTCTTCCGAAAACCAAGGGACCTGAAACCCTTCCAAACACAGATTTTACCATATCTCTACAACTTCCCGTTACGAACTCCTTCCATAACGTCTCCAATCACAACACGTGACAAAGCCTCCAGGATGCACCTCTTGTATCTTCATCATGCACCATCACCATGTATCGAAATCTCCAGGAACGCACCTCCCGTATCTTCTTCATGAATTACCACCTATGATCTCCACGTGCTCCAACATGAGGCCGACCACTTCGTGTGACATCCCGACCACCTAGACCTCAGATTTTCCCATTCTAATTCCGGTCCTTCTCGTCACCGACCATGATCGCCTGCACGACCATCTGCACATGCAAAGGCCAAAGTAACATTCTTTCCTGGCACAGGTTCTCCCAACTTGACCGTCATAAATACACACACACACACACAAAACACACCCTTGTCCATCCACAGACAAAAACTAATCCATCCACGACCATCACCCAGGTCGTCTACGACCACACATACTATCGCTTTTCAAAAGTCATCCTCACACCACCCATTACGACCAATTACAACCGCTATGCAAGACCGGTCGCTTGCTCATTGAGTACTCAAACATAAGTACTCTAGAAATACCATCGCTCAGAATACTCAGGAATACCATCATTACCGACTAAAGACCCATCGAGTACTGACTACCGAGTACCGATCATATACCACAACTCTCCGACAATCAATTGCTGACCATGATCGTGAAAACCACAACTATAGAGTACTGAGTCATTAGGGTACTGTTCACCGATCGCTATGCACCAGCCACTGCAATACCGACTACCATGCATCGACCAGTCAACCACTAACCCAACACGAGTACTCGAGGTACTCGATGATCACAAGAGTTTGAAGCACTTGTATCGACCATGATGTCTAGGACAACCAATCATAGAGCCTTCGACTACCGAAGATAACGATAGCAAATCATAAAATCTACGACCATTGACTGCAGAGCCTTCGATTATCGATCAATAAAATCTTTGACTATCGAGTACCGACCAGTCAAGCCTATGACTATGAAAAAGTACTACAGCTACGACCATACTAAAGTACTATAGCTACAATTACCTACCGTGGTCGTATGGTTGTAGTCGTACTGAAGTGGTTGAAGTTAAAATACCGTAGCCGTACTGAGTGCCTTCAGACAACCGAGAACCATCGGACTGAGCGAGACCCATTCGACCACCATTCAAGTGCTGTCCGATCTTCCGGTGGTACTCGAACGTTGTCTGATGCATCTATGCCACTCAAACATTGTCCGATGCTTCGGTTCCACTCGGAAACTATCCGATGTGCCAAAGCTACTCGGACATCATTCGATACTTTACTGTTACTTGAAAACTGTCCGATGCCACCTGAATCCAATCAGACTGGTCTGAAACAACTCGGTGGCTAATCAAAACCGCTCAGAGTAGACCAAGTAGATGGAAACCACTTGGAGCAACCTAAAAACTCAAAACTGACTCAAACCACTCGGAGCAACAAAAACACTCGGGGAAGTCAAAACCACTCAAACTTAATCTTCGACTGCAATCGACCGAAACTTTCATAAACACAAAATCCAAAGCAATCTAAATGCCAATTATTCATCATTGCTTTATTTACGACCATCCATATGGTCTAACATTTTGATAATTTTTAGCCATGTATACATCCAAGCAAAGAAGGTGTTTTTAATCTCACTAATAATTGCATTTCTAATATATGGATTGCACGTATTATTCTAGAAATTGGTACAACATCTTCATCACTTTTCCATAGTCCAGTCATGAACCTATTATCTATTTTTCTGTAACAACATGCATTGTCGTTGGAACTAGAGCAAAACTACTTATGACACTACTACAAAAAGGGTTATCACAGACGGTTCTTGTATTTATGTATCGCGATAATTAGGGCTGTATCGTCATCACGCATCGAGCTTGATCTCGAGCTCGCGAGCTTCACGACGAGCTTTTCGCTTCGGAAATAGTAATACATATTAATTTTGAGCTTGTATTTATGTATCAGTGATAATCAGATGTTATCACAGACGGATTGTGAGCCGTCTGTGATAAAGATAACACAAACGATTTGTAACTAGAATCGCATCAGAAGAAAACTATTACGCATACTCAACTAAAACCGTCTGTGATACTCACACATCATAGATGATTCTAGTTACCAACCGTTTGTGATTGGCGAGTATCACAGACGGTTGGTATATAGAACCGTCTGTGATATTCCTTCATAGATGGTTTATAGCACAAACTATCTGTGATATTTTATTCTATACCTAATTTTTTTTCTATTTTTTAGCTAGCCTCAAAAAATAATGTTACCTATGTCCTTTGAAAATAAGCAAATACAGTGACAAATACAACAACACATTCCATTTTCATTAAGATTAAAATCCACCATTACAGCATAACAAGATAAAGAACTCGATCAACTCTTTAACACGGCAAGAATATATAAGAAGCAGATATCCTAACAGACAGTAAAAGCTGAATACATCTGATGTCTTGTATTATGGTGAGACATCTAATATAACTTATTTTATATTAGTGTGAGCATCAGCAAAAGTGCAAATGACCCTACAAACCTCTACGTACAAACAGTCGAAAAACATATTTGTCGCTACACTGTTATGTGTCTCGACATGCCTCACTGCATATGCTAAATAAATTAGGCGGTATCTTTATAGATCGGGTGATAGGAGAGGTAGAAACCAACTAGTGATATAAAAAACGAAACTAGCTAGCTAGTGATCGATATGACAATGAGCTGTATAAGAGCTCCAAGCCAGCAAGATCGAATAGCTATGCAGTATGTACAGTTGTACACTACCAGTTTGTACAGTTCACTACTATAGAAAAGCTTACTATAGACGATTCGAAATCGTCATTATAAATGATTTCTAAACCGTCTGAATTTATGCATCTGTAATAATAGGTGGTTATCACAGACAGCTCTCAAACCGTCTGTGATAATTACAACACAAATGGTTTTTTTTAAAAAAACCGTCTGTGATATATCAAGTATCACAGACGGTTTTTTAATATAGCCGTCTGTGATATATCAAGTAACACATATGATTTTTAAGAAAAAGCCGCCTGTGATACATCAAGTATCATAGACGGTTAATACCAAAAATCATCTGTGATATGTCATATATTACAAACGGTTCTCGGACATAGCCTGTTGTGATATCATAGACGACTAATACAAAAATCGTTTGTGATAGCTATTTAAATACCTATATTATTTCTTTTTTTGGCTAGTCTCAAGAAATGCTAGCTATGCCCTCTGAAAACAAGCAAACAGATCACATATATAGCACACGATAATCATTACACAAATCTCAACTAAATAATGTACATTTGAATGACTTATTTGATTAAGCACAATTGAGTGATTACAATTGTATCAAATGTTTCAATATCTAATCATCACTAGGGTAGAACTCTTCAGTCTTGTTTATGACCTCCGTTATCAAGAATTGGAAGAGTTTTCCTAGAGTTTCAGTTTGTCAAGGTCAATTGCACTTTCATCAAATTCCACGTGCTATCGCTAGGAGTAGTGTTAAGTCATTAGCGCATATATATATATATATATATATATATATATATATATATATATATATATATATATATATATATATAAGTTGGTAATCATAAAATAATTATTAGTAATATATATATATATATATAAGTTGATAATTATAAAATAATTATTAGTAGGTTGAAAAACCTCTGGATCATTCGTCTTAACATCCATGATTTCCTCCATATGGCGACAAATGTAGAATTCACATACATTGCCCTGTAGCTGCTGGTGGCATTACAAAAATAAAATTACATGCATAAGTATTGTCAGTTCTAGAGACATTATAACGAAATGTAATATAGGATTGTTATGTTGTAGTGGGTACCCAAAATCACGTCCTGTGTCGCAGTCTGGCACTGGATTCCTTGTGTCTCCCTTCCTAGGCAACGTAAGTACTGAATGACTTGCGTGATTCTAAAAAGTTAGTCTCAGCCATTGCAAACAAAGGAAAGATTATAATAGAGTTATGTATGGAGGAAATAAGTTTACTTATCAATTGTTTATTGCACACAGGTAAAGTCGTGGTTACTCCTAAGTAGGGAATCAAGGTATATTACTTTGCTTTACTTTGGTACAATCAAAATTAGAATCCAGTGACCTCTAGTCATGTATGTCACCATAGTGATTAATTTTAAGTTGATGTTGCTTATAAAGTACAAATGAAACTTGTTTGGCAACTATTGAAGCACTTACCCCTAGTTGAAGGGTACCATGATGTAGTCCTTATTGAGAGCAAGAAATCTCCTCGTTATGTAATCTTAGACGAAAGATTGGTTATCGTTGATGGATTGCTCAGAGACCAAGTGTGGGTCAAGGAAACCCACTGGTTCTCATCGTCGCCAGACTTGTGTGGATTATGGATCTATACATAAGCAATGAGTTATAACATTTGTCAATGTTACGTGAATGTAGAATTTGATTGTATAGTACACTTACAATGTCCAGCATCATAGAAGTGAGGCATCGAGTTTTCGAGGTTGAATAGTAAGAATAAGTCTTTGAAGGTCACGATGAAGTAGCCCAAGTCGTGGAGGAAATGCACCTCCGTGTATCACACGGTGAATCCCCTTTTGAAACCCTTCGAATTAAGTGAGTTTGGATCTGCGCTGAGTTGGTAAATATCTTTATATTATCACAATCAATGCACAGGCAGTATATATATTCCATCCCTTCTTCAACATATATATCCTACTCGGCCACTCTTTTAAAAGCAGACACACCATAATGTACTCTTCACTCACATGGTTCTCGATATATATCTAGCTTTAGTCCATCTACACTACGCACGTAACAAATTCGTGTCAAATTGGATTATTAATGCTATTATAGCTAATTAACCAGTCTAGCTACTTACACACATAATTATCATTTACCTAATAATAAATTGTCCATATCTAAATTAAATAGCTAGCCACGTATTCATGAAGCAATATGCATGTATGTATGTGTGTGTGTATGAAAATGGTTCCATACTCCTTAGAGTATGTACCCCATTTCTCATATACTGCTTTAATGATGTTGTTATACCTCTTTATCTATTTAAGCATACTCTAATAATGATTATAATATACTCTAAAGTGAGTTCCATAAACATTTTCATAAAAGGCCACTTTTTATAGCATAATTTGTGTATATATTCCTTTTATGTATGAAAAAGGATATGTAGCCAAAATAAAGGGTTCTGATGAAAATTTTTCAATCAAGTAGCATTAGAGTATGTTAGAATTAATATTTAAGTATACCAAAAGTGATGAAAGTATAAAATATTTATTTAAGTGGTATATTAGAAGTGTAACTATGTACTCCCAAGAGTACGAAATAGACTTCATATATATATATATATATATATATATATATATATATATATATATATATATATATATATATATATATATATATATATATATATATATATATATATATATATATATATATATATCCATGTTAATGACTTCCTTTCCATACTATTGTACTAGCATGCATCTAAAAGCAATTCAAAGGCAAAGAAGCTTAAGTGCCCGGCACCATAGTGCCCCATTTATATATATATATATATATATATATATATATATATATATATATATATATATATATATATATATATATATATATATATATATATATATATATATATATATATATATATATATATATATATATATATATATATATATATATATATATATATATATATATATATATATATATATACAAAAATATATTGAAGTAAACTAGGAGCATTGACCCATTTTAAATTGGAGCAAACAACCATATCTCTCTAAACCTAGCCATCATTTCTCTCTATTACAAGGTAAATAAGTTATTAGAAGAAAATACTAACATCTAATCACAAACAATAAATCGATCCACAAGCTAGATCTACAAGTGGTATGTTTTCACGAAACTCCTCAAAGCCAGCCACCTCCTTCAATGCAACGCAATGAAGACAGATCTGTTGAGGCCACGCAGGCTATTTCATAACGTGGCATATCCCAGACGGTTCCAACCACAAACTGTCTGTGATATGAAATGATCATGGATGATTTGTATTAATAACTATCTATTTACTTTTTATAGATAGTTATTAATACGAACCATCGGTGATGTCTGCCATTATCATATATAGTATCATAGACAGTTATTGATACAAACCATATGTGATGTTTTGCATTATCACAGACAGTTTGTATTAATAACTGTCTATAAAAATATCGCAGACGGTTATTTGTATGAATCGTCTATCATAGTTGCATATCATAGACGGTACACATATTAATAACTGTCTATAAGAATATTACAAACGATTATTCGTATGAATCATCTATCATAGTTGCATATCTCAGACGGTACACGGTCATGCTTGTAAAACCGTCTGTGATAATTACAGCACAGACGGTTCTCTATGAACCATCTATGATGTAGCCGTCCAGCATAACCTCTTTTATAGTAGTGGTTTATACCAGATTTGAGATGTTAAATTAGATATACTTGCATCATATGTGTCCCTAGTAACATTCACTTTTCTATCTATACATGCTGGAGATGCTCCTAGGCAGCGTCTGATGGTCAAGCGGATGATAATTCTTCTAAAGTCAATCGGGTGGTTTAGATCATGCCTTCGTAGATCCCTTAATTGATTTAAGGAGTGATTTCAACTTGCAAAAAGTTAATCTAGCCAGCTCTACTTTGTTCCATGGACTTCTGCTGTGTTGCATAGACTAATTAAATAAGAGGACTGTTTCCACATAAAAAACAACAAAAACTAGCACAAACATGTAATAGCATATTCAGAATTGTTACCAAGCCCCTCCCATGTGTTCCATACCTATTTCATAACTAGAAAGCTTCTCTGGTCCTTCACTAACCGGGGCTAAAAGTCATGAAATCCAAAATACCAAAATAGGAATAAGGCTTGCTATTATTAGAAATGTCCAAAAAAATATCATATTCATGAAGCATAAACATAATTGTACTCTTATTAATGTGGAATAGGTGGAGCTAAATTAGTCCATTCAAGTCAGCATTGTCAATTTATCCAGAACTTCTCTCTTTTCCACATTGAAACAAAAAGGGTGATCCCTTATCACCTTTTCTTTTCAATATTGATGTAGATTGTTTAGCAAAGATGATTTTTAAAGCTCAATATAATGGTCTTGTCAATGGCTTGGTGCCACATTTAATTTTCAATGGGTATCTATTCTGTAGTATGCAGATGATACCATTTTGTTAGTGGAAAATGACTTGCAAAAAGCTACAAACATGAGATTGTTGTTATATATGTATGAAGCCATGTCTGGTTTGAAAATTAAATTTCAAAAAAGTGAGGTTGTAATGATTAAAGGAGAGGATGAGGAACTCACTCAATATTTTGATATGTTCAACTACCAAATTGGTTCTTGCATCTTAGATACCTTGGGGTGCCAATAAATAGTTCTAGATTACATGTTATTGATTGGGGAAAACTAGAAGAAAAACCTCTAAACAGGCTTGATGGATGGTAGGGTGGGTCCTTGTCCATGGGTGGTCGAGTTATCCTGATAAATTCAAGTTTTGAGTAGTATCCCTATATATCATATGTCTATGTATTTGTTGTCTAAGATTATGTTGTTCAGGATGGATAAAACTAGAAGAAAATTTTTTTGGCAAGGAGGTGGGATTAAGAAAAAAGTATCATTTAGTGAAGTGGCCTTTAATTTGCAAGCCCAAACAAAAAGGTGGTCTAGGCATTCAAAATTTGTATGCATCAAATGTTAGTCTCTTATGTAAATGGTGGTGGAAATTGGAAAATAAGAAAGGAATGTGGCAGGACATGTGAGACCACATGGAGGTCACCCCATTGTTGTCATGGGTAATTGACTTTTGGTTCAGATGGTTTGTGAAGTTTGAGTTTGGTTTCTTGAGAGTTTGCAATTTTTCAATTGCTTTATGTTGCTAGCGGTCTGACCGACATTAGGGCCGCGGTCTGACTGGCCAACAGTGGTCTAACTGGTTGTGGGAGGCAGTTTGATTAGTAGCCATCAGCGGTTAGATTGGCTAGAGGTAGCAGTCTAACTGGCTACGTGGGGTGCTTTGGCCATACAGTGTTATGTTGGGTTTTCTGGTTTTGGTTGAGTGTGAGCATGACATGGGTGTCGTTGCTTGTGTGCACTGAGGTTCTGGTCTAGTCCTAGTGAGAGACCATGTGGATGTGACCCCATGTTTGTGATGAGTAATTGACTCGAGTTCTAGAAAGTTTGAGTTTGGTTTGAGTGGTTCGAGCCAAGTTGTTGCACGGTGCAGTCGATTGTGGTCGGATCTAGTCGAACGCGGTTGGACGTGCTTAGGGCGTATGTTTTTTCTTTTCGACCGGTTGTTGGGCTATTTTGGATATGAGTATTTATTTCTAAAACAGCTTTGTGTTATCTGTATCTCGAGCGGTGCTATGTGATGTGTTTCTTATCTGTGATGGCTGCAGGACATCGAGGCGGAGTCATGGCGAGGCACGAGATGACCAGACTAGGCACAGGCGGTGCTGAGGTTGGAGCGGTCGGGATGTGCCGAAGACGGCGAGGACTCGAAGTGGTTGCGAGGCTTGGATGGTAAGAAACGAGGAAGCTCCGGGAAGGAGCGTGAGGGGCAATTCAGTAAAATTGACTCAGGCTCGCGGATGCGGTTCGAGTTAGCGGATAAAGCACTGGTTTATTGGGCTTAGCGGGTAAAGAGAGATGCAAACCCATTAGAGGGAGGCTATATAAAGGAGGAGTGTCTCCTGCATGTAGTCAGGTTTTTGGGGTTGGCTTTCCTTTTGTATCTCTTTTCTCTTTCTGTTGGGAGTTGGTGAGAAGGGCAGAGGGTGTTCTGTCTCCTTCCCGTTGTCTGCTCATATGGAGATGAGTTCATGATTCTCAATCGCGTATGGGGTAGTCTTGTGTGTGAGTTCTTGTTAGGAGAGATGGCTGTAAGAAATCTTCTGTACAAGCATTCCTCTCTATGTATCAAGATTAATATGATTTTGCTATGTGAGATGATCTGCTCTATCTTGTCTTGGTGATTGTTCTCTGGCCCCATGTTTCCTCTGTTCTTTGTTTTCTTTGCTTTTCGTCTTTTGATTGAAGCAGCAGATTGTGTTTGCTATGAATCAGGAATAGCTTAAAGGTCACTTGACCAATCCATTCCAAAGAGCAAAAAATCAGATTCCTTGGATGATCTCTTCTCTCAGTCAAGCGCCTCACTTTCCTCTGTTTTCCCAAAATCTAGGGTTTACTGTTCACAGTGAGCAGAGGAATCATGGTTTCTTGATTTTCCTGGTAAAAAGGTGATTTGGTTTTTGTGTTCTTGTTGAGAGGTGATCTTCTGTTGTGTTGAAAGGCTCAAGTCCAAAGGATTCATGAAGTTCAAGAAAATTGGATTTAGTCTCTCCTCGGTTCCCTTTTTGACAAAATCTAGATCTTCTGGTTCCATCTGATTTGTATTTGGTTTTTCGTGTTCTTGAGATCTAGTTACTATTTAGATCGAGTTCTCTCTCTTTTGGCCTGAAAAGATTAATTGAATTTCATCTTTTTCTCAGTTTGTGGGTGGTCTGCAATCTTACTGCTTGCTGTTTTTCAGACTGCAGAGTTCTTGTTTTCGGGCAGTAGATACAGTCTGCATTTTCAGCAGTTCATTTCGGTCCGCAGGCAAATTAGCTCAAGGCAGCACTGCTGTGCAGATTTCAGCCAAAAGTATGCAGTCCAAATCTTCAATATGTGCACTCGGTCTGCAGCAAATCGAGCTCTTTGCATTAAACTCTGTTTTCAGTTTTTAGTCCCCAACATTTCAGCCGAACTGCACCTTTGATTTTCAGTTTGCAGCAAGCTCTCTCGGCTGCAGCAAATTAAAACTGGTTATTTCAGCTCCTTACTGCTGCCAAGACACTCCTATTTCTTCAGCTCTTTTAGTTGTTCGGCCAATGCAGTCTAAGACTGTTCATTCCAGTTTTCGACAGCATCCTTTTTCTTGATTTCAGCAGCATGCAGCTCTCATTGTTTGGTCCTTTTTATTTGGTTTTCTCTGCTGTTACTTGCAGCAGTTTCAAAATCCTTTGTGGGTCTCTTCTGGGTAACAAATCCCTGGTTAGCCAAAGCAAAAATCAGCACCCACTGTGAGGTCATTCCGGGTTAATGCTTGTAGTATTTGCTGTGTGTTAGGTATTCATTTTCTGCAGTTCTTCTCCTTCTTTTTGCCCATTTCCTCTGTTCTCTAGTCAGTGAGGTTGAGCTCTCTCAGTCGCTCTGCTGGTTCTTTTCTTTTTGGTTTGTCAAGCTCTTGTTTATTCTGCATTTAAAAGTCTGTTTCACTGTCTTATGGTCTTTTCCTTATTTCCAGTGAGCTTAGCTTCTTGCTTCATAGCTAGTATAGCTATCGGAGAAGAAATTGGTTGATTATTTGGGGGCGATTTTTACAGGCACCATTTACCCCCCTCTGTTGCCATTTTCGATCCTTCACCTAGGTGTTAGGATCAGTGGTTTAGTTGCATACATTTTGTATGGTGTATTATATGGACTAATTGTGTCAATTGATGAGTTTATGTATTTTGTAGTGCTACATGATGGTTTGCTTGTTGTTGTTGGTTGTATGACTCCAAAGCTACATCATGGTGAGGCGGACAAGACTGGGACTAAGCTAGGAGAGTTTAGGTTCAAAGCGGTCAAGGGATTAGGACTACGCTCAGGAGGAGCGGAGGTTCAGATGATCAAGGAGCTGTCAAAGATGACCGAAGCTTGTGGGATGGTTACAAGGCGAGATGATGAGCCAAAGCGAAAGCTACCAGTGGAGGATATGATAGGCAACTGCAAGATGGACCGGGAGTGTAAAGCCCAATATGGTGTTGGATTAATGTTGTTAACCTATGTAAGTAGATCAAACTCAACTAGAGGTGCTGATTAGGGTTTTCCTTGTAAGCCTCCATATATAAGGAGGGAGAGAGGTGGCTAGGTTAAGATTTTGAGAGTTCATGTTTAGCCTTGAGAGGAGTTAGGGTTCTTGGAGAGTTTTGTCATCCTTAGACTCTATGTATGGCTAGGAAGTGGTTGTAAACATTCATCTCCAGGTATCAATAGAGATCAAAATTCGTCTAAATATTTCCCTGTTGTGCTCATGTGATGAAATATTGATTTGGCTTGATTTTTTGTGCTTCTCCTTACTGTCTTGATCTTGTTGTGTGCCAAGAATGTGTAAGTGATGAAGATGTCTCTTGGAGACTATACCATATCCATCTAGACACTAGCTATTTGCATGTTCTTGTGATTCCCTGGTTTTGTTCAAGAGAAGGGTGATTTTAAGGTTTTGATCTTGAGGGTGTTTTGGCTTGAGTTCATGCTGTGATCTAGCTGGCTATGATATATAAGAATCCATCCAAGGTTATCTAGATCATCAAGGACTCACAAGCAAGAGCAGATCAAAGTTTCACTCTTTTGCTTGGTTTTGGTGCAACCTTCCTTCAAATGAAAAAAGTCATAACTTTGGCAATGATTTTCTTGATCATTAATTGAAATATGTTCCTGACATCTTAGAGAAGATGCATACTAAATTTCAAGTGATTTAAAGTTTTGGTTTGAGATTTAGCTCAATTTATGATTTTAGCCTAGTTTTGATGCAATAGAGGTTCAAGAGTCAATAGAACCAAATTTTCTTAAGTTATTTCTTGATCTTTGGTTGGGATAGGTTCTTAATATCATGATAAGTGGCAGAGCTAGGCCTCAAGCCACCGAGGCAATGGTCCGAGGCCCAGATCGAAATTGCTGTAAGAAAATTGCTTGATTTCGAGAGAATCTGGTTGGCCCATGTTACTTTGGCTAGACGGGCCAGAGGCCCAGCCTTTTGCTGGCTACGCCCCTAGTCATGATCTAGTCTTGGTTCAAGTTTCAAGTCTTTTGGAGTTGTGGATCAAAAGTTTCATCTATTTTTTGGATTTGAAATATCCTTAAAAATATATTCTACTCTTGCCTAGAGGTCAGACCGCCGACTAGCTAGAGGTCAGACTGCTAAGTGGTATGATTGCCAACTAGCTAGAGGTTAGACCGCCCCTTGCTCAGAGGTCAGATCGTTGGGCATTTCAAGGCACGTTTTGCTCATTTTTCTTGGATCTTTGCTTGTAGGTGATTGGTCTCTAATCTTCATAACTTCTCATAATTATTAGAGTGAAGAGAGCTTTTCTTTCTCCTTTTGAAAATATTTGAAAAATCTTTTAATCATGTTGGCTCCTATTCACCTCCTCTGGTCACCGTTCTCGGTCTTATAGACATAGTTAAAACAAAGTACTTGTGTGACAAAACTATGAAACATGTTAAGCATAAACAAAATGACTCACAATGTTGGTTTGATTTTCTTAATATTAAAAGTGAATACCTCAAAGGGATATATATGATTGTGGGGAATGGAAAAAACATCGACTTTTGGGAAGATTGTTGGTGTGGTTCTGTTCCTTTATATGAGCAATTTAATAATCTTTTTATTGTTAGTAATGACCTTAGTTTGTTAGCTCATGAATTGGCTAAAAATGGTTGGAATTCATCTTTTATAAGATGGTTAAATGAAGACAGACAAACCAAACTAAATCAACTAAAAAATATTTTGTTGACTATACCTTTTGGTGTAGATGATGATAAACCTAGATGAAAGTTGAATGCACCTGGGAGGTTTTCGGTTTAGTCTGTGTATAAGCAACTTCATAATCATCTCACTAATAATAATCTAAAAGTACTTTGGAAATCTAAGATTCTCTTAAGATTAAAATATTCATATGGTTAATTGGAAACAATGCTATTTTGGTAAGAGATGTATTACTGAAGAAGAATTGGTCAATGATCCAACTTGCAGCTTTTGCTGTGAGAATGAGACTATAAATCATATTTTATTTGAATGTGCGGTTGTTAAATATGTATGGGGTGGTATTGGATTATTTCTGGGAGCCAATTGTAGGTCTGGATCTTTTGGCCAATAATTGTGGTAGGCTAGACATTATCTACCTGGTAAATTAAGTTTTCACAAGATTGGTTTGTCGACTGTATGCTGGGCTATGTGGAATCTAAGGAATAAGGCAAGTTTTGAAAAGAAATTGATTAGATCTCTAACTAAGATCTTTTGTTATATATGCACCCTTATAAAATTTTAGGCAAGACTTCACAAGAAAGAGGAGAAAGAAATCTTGATGGCGTGTGCTAATATGCTGGACAAGACTAATTAATCGGTGCGAATCTTGGAGAAATCGTGTGTGGGGTAGGTGAAGGATTTCATTATCTCATGGGTTCATTGCAGTGCGAGATTGCAAATTTTGGAAGCATTCCTCAGCTCTGCCGTCTTGGTTTTGGTCAACGACCTATCAGCGCCTCTATCTGCTTAAACAACTTTCCAAGATGGATTAGTTCAGTGTACATGGTGCATGCGAGCATAACTACTGCAACTTGTCATGATTTTCAAATTTGTTTAACCTTGATCGCTTGAAAGATTTTGGTGCACTCCTTTACATGCACTTGATGCTTGCAGAAAAAAATACGTTACAGTTGTTTCTTCAGAAGAAAAGGTTTCCCGGCCTTGACATTGCAGTTGGAAACATGGTGCCTTGCATGTACAATCGGAAAGTGCTTAGCTAGCTAGGTCAAGGACAAAAAGAGCAGAATAATTGTCTGTTTTATGTATGGACATGTAGAGCTCAGAGCTACGAAGTAGGTTCTATTTCATCTCTCTCTCTCTCTATATATCTTGTCTGAATATTCGTTTGGTGTGCACACACCTACATGCATGTAATGACAATGTTTATATATTTTTTAGCTAGTTTTTCGCGGAATACATTGTTGGTTGGTTTGGACAAATTTTCTTTGCCAATTTGTATCAAGTCACATATGTAAATGCTCTGTCAAATCTAACTTTTCATGGATTATATATATACTATGTAATTGCAGGTAACATCCGATTCAGTTTGTAGTGCAAGAAACGGTGAGTGTGTCGGCACGAGCATCCAGGATTCGACGTGTACACACTACACACGCAGAAAATCAAAAGCGAGATTTGTCTTTGCAGCGGGTAGGGCAGGCTTATCAATTTCGTTCCGTACCAACGGAAATTGCATCAACGTTCTGTTCCGTCACACAAAACAGCACAACAAAGACTGTATCCGATACCTGCCAAAATTCCGGCTGTTCCGATCTATTTCGGCCATTCTGGGCGGAATCGAACTTACCAGCAATTCCGGTACTAGCTGGTCAAGAGGCCGGCAGCGGCGCCGCTGCTGCTTCTTGGCCGCCGTGCCGGTGGTCGGGAAGAAGCAGCATAGGCTTAGCCGGTGACGCACGACCGAGCTCCAGCTCCGGTGGTGCATCCAGGGGGAGCGGCTGCTGCTGCACCTACGGTTGCAAGGGCACTGACAGCCTTGCCATCGGCGCTGCAGTTTTGCTGCCCGCTGGTATTGATAGAGATGGAGAGGAGTAGCAGTCGGAACGAGTGGAGAAACAGGGCCAAAGTATAAGCAGGTGGAACCCACAGTGTAAAAAATTTCTTGTCTCGTCTGCTGTCTCAAGAATTAGGCAAAGTGCACACATTTTTTCCTACTGGCAAAGTGCCCACTCGAGCTCGAGCAAGTCTGAGTGGGGTCTGAGCTTAGAGCTTAGCTCGGTCCAAGCTTGAGGTCGGCTCGAATAAACTCAATAGCAGTTAAAATAATTTAATATGTATTAATTTTCAATAATAAGAAAAATTCAAGCTCGAACTTGGCTTGAGTAAACTCGATAACAGTAAAAAAATAATTCAACATATATTAATTTTTAACAGTAGAAAAGCTCGAGTAGGCTCGATAAGAGTTAGTATGTATATGGGCTGTAAAAAAAGCTTGAGGCAATGGAGCTATTCGAACTTGGCTCGTTAAAACTCGCGAGCTCGGGATTAAGCTTGAGCTCGACTCGTTTGGAGTTCGACCTGAGCTTGAATCGAGCCTAGAGTGAGCTGAGCTCGAGCTGCTCACGAGTCTCGAGTTTTTTTTACAGCCCTAGCACCATCGTCCAATAATTACAAGCACCACATTACTACACTATTTAGCAATTCTAATATATATATATATATATATATATATATATATATATATATATATATATAATTCTAAGGCAGATTAGAATGGTCTCCCGGATGAAATTGATATCTAGGGATTGAGGGTAGGGGCCTAATGCTTTGAACCTAGCTAGCTAACCCCTAGTAAAGCAGCAGCAGTACTTGCACGCATACATACACATGGACGCAGCCAGGCAGGCATGTGTTCATCCGTCCAGTGGCGGACCTACCAGGGATCACTGCCCCCTACCTCCGGTCGTAGAGTAGGGTGCCACCGCACCATGCGCCGTGTGAAGTCATCGTCGGAGTTCGGACGTCGTCACATCGGTCGAGAGCTGAGAGTGAGGAAGACTCAAAAACAGGCATAAGCCAATAACAATAAGCCATGCACTTTTGCCTGGCCCAACCATGGCACTATGGCACTCACCAGCCAGCACGCTAGCAAAGCGCCTAGACCAAAGCCCACCAAAACCAAATACCAAAGCGAAAGCCCACATGTGGCCAGGCTGACGAATGAACCAAATGAATCAATTCGGAGCAACAGCAAGCCAGGCCGCTAGCTATTCGATCCCTAATCTCTTTTTTGAAGCGCTCCTGTGGTTGGCGAATGGCGACGGACGGGCGACGGCGTTGCCGCGTTGGCGAGTGGCCGAGACCGTGAGACGCCGAGTCTTGGGTCGGCAGCGGCGGCTTCGCCGGCTTGGAGAGCCTGTAGACGGGCGCGGCGGTTGGCCGGTGGGGCGCCGAGCAGGGCCAGCAGGCGGCAGCCGACCAGGTACTTGGGAGCCTAGAGTGAGGGAGGGGCAGTCGGGAAGGGGTCAAGGACTCAAGGACTCAAGGGGATCTGGCGATCTGCTTCTGGAGAGAGGAGCTTCTGGAGTGGAGGCTAGAGTGAAGACTGGAAATATCCGGAGTTCGCCACTGGTCTGGTGTCTGGAGACTGGAGACTGAAGTTGTTGCCGCTGACTTAGAGTGAGAGCCTGAGACTTGAGTTTTGCACTTGGGCGTGGTAAGTAGAAGTACCAACTACTAGGTCGTGACATACTACTGAGTTTTGCGCTTGGGTAGTACTAACTACTAACTCCTTACGCAGTCCTCCTCTCCTTTAGACTTTGGTCAGTATGACACTGGTTGTAGAAATGAACAGTAGTTGCCTGGTTCTGTAGTTTACTGGTTGGTAGTTGCAGACTTGCAATGTTGTAACTGCTACTACTCAATCTTAGCTAGTGTTATTGTATATCTTTTTTAATCTTTATAACTATTCACAATAGTAATGTCTAATTTCATCACTAAGTTTGCTAATTTTTGTATACAGATGGTTACTTATATATATTTATGGGTTTTGAGAGACACACTACCTATTATTGACGTACGATTTTCGTTTCATTTTATATTTTTACTATATCCCTGGTTTACTTATGTATAATTTTAGGTTGCAAAATATAGTTTGACTTTTTTTTCGTTCATTTATCTTATTATTGGTCATGTCCTACCAACCTCTCTAAAATTTGGTTATGAGTCTGCCACTGCATCCGTCTCGTCCTACCTGTTCCCAGCTACCACATTATCTAGGTTTTGTACGGTGGCTGGACAATGCGACAAAGCCTAATTTCTAGCTCTCTATAATTTCTTTCATCTTGCTTTGTGAGGAATATTAATTCTAGTTTATTCTAATGTGTGGAACAAATAATATAGGCATTGATTATGTAATAAGATAGAATAGCCGGGGATGGATATATTGCTTGAGCCTTGAAAAGCATATATATAGAATACAATGCGATTTAGAGATCAAGTTAATCTAATACAAATATGAAATGTTACTAGAGATAGGAAGGAACCATATTGGATACAAATCATCATAATTGATTCTTTATACCTCTTATAATCTTACCAAACATGTACTCTAACATCCCCTAATAGTCAGAGCGGGAGCATCACGGATGCTCAGGCTAGAGGAGAAGTAGACAAGGATGCTCAAGCTGGAGTAGAAGTCGGCGAGGAGTGCCCTGCGAGGAGCCAGTGGTGAAGTTGTATGCCGTAGAGGTAGTCGTCGAAGAAGGATTGCCGAAGATGAAGAAGATATTGATGTAGAGGGGAGTCAATGTTGCAGTTGCCTGGGAAGAGGGACCAACACAAGTCAACCACCAGTGTCGAGGGAGATACAATAGTAGTAGTGGGAGGACTCAACGGTGATGGTTGTGCACGGATCAACGTAGAGGAGAGGGCTAAAGTTGCACGGTGGCTGCCGGAGTAGCTAGATATGCAAATTAGACGTGCATGTGTGTATGCAGACATCCAACAAGAAAAATGACAGGGATGAGAAAGAAAAGAGCAAAAAACAAAGAAGGGAAGGGGGCATGCATCATGACTGCGTGGTGGCAACTTGTGTTGGAATAGAAACAACATAACCTAACAGAGCACAAGAGCATTTCGGCAGGGACAAGCATCAAGAAAGAAAGAGAATAAGGAAGCCGTGCGACCGGGAGAAGGTGTGGCACACTAGGGTGGCAGCGACTAGTTTCTTGTGCAAAGGCGCGACAAGATTGCGTCGGCAGAGAAGAGGACTTGAAGCAGATTGGTTTTAATCTGCGGGAGAAAAGAAAAAAGGATTGACATGCATGCAACCCATGAGCATGGGCAGCTTGCATGTGCTTGGATCGGATCAAAAGAAAGAAGGAAAGAAAGGAAGCATGAGAGAAGGAAACACGACCAATAGGAAGAAAGGTGACGTTGACTCACGGCTACGGCCGATGATGCTGGATGTGGCGGACACTGGCGGAGTGTGCAGCGGCGAGGGAGACTTGAGGAGAGATGACAAAGGGGCAGTCAACATGGTCGGCAGATATGGTCGACAGTTGAGAAGAGGCTAAAAGCCTGATCTAATCTACTGATCGGAGGAAAGAGCCAATATATTGACCGGCGAGGAAGAAAGAAGACCATCTATCTAAAATGTTTTGCGCGGCCTCCAGGAGATTAGATCATAGAGATTGAATCATCTCTCCCAGGGTGGTGTGCTGCGGAATTTGGTGATGGCTAGGTACAGGTCCAGATGCGAACCCGCTTTGATATCATATAAAAAGATAGAATAGCCGGAATATTTGATAGATATATTGTTTGAGTCTTAGAGGGCGTGTATAGAGCTGGGACTTGGGCCGTGCCGTGCCGGCACGGCCCGGGCCCATCGTGCTTCGTGCCGTGCCGGCTCGGCCCAGTCATCTCGTCGTGCCGTGCCGTGCCGGCCCACGTCATCTCCGGCCAGGCCCAAGCTCGGCCCAAAGCCCACCGTGCCAGCGTTCGTGCCGTGCCAGCCCAAGCCCAGCCCGAAATTACTATACGCGAACGCGAACACGAAGGCGGTGGCGACGGTCATCATCTTCCTTTCTCTCGTACTCGTCTCGTTTAAAACTAGTTGAAATTAAATTAATTGCATAAAAACATAGGCACACAACAACATAAATATTTCGGGAAAAGTGAAATTTCTTTAATATTACTGCCTCGTTAAAAACCTTACGCCCCAGAGTGGGGTTTCCCGAGTAAGGAAAAGAGTACAGTAACAATATATGTATATGCAAAATATTACAATATGCGTAGATAATATCTACTCGGCAATGTCTAGGTCAAGATACGCCGCATTTATTTCGGGATCCTCCAGCTTGATGTTGTTCCCGCTCTTTGGCTAATTCCCGCCTTTGGCACATGTGATTGCTGCACCATCCCGGGCGTAAGGGATGATCTTCTCTCTCTATTATTCTCCCTACCGCATCAACGCCGCTCAAGAGACAGTGGACACTAGCATCAGGAGAACATCCCGTGCGAAATGTGACAGCACAGGAAAGATCCGTTTGTTGTTCTTCCACCACTCGAGCAAGTCTATCTTGCTTCCATCAGTAAGATTAGGATCAATATTTGCAAAATCATGCTCCAAATAGTGGTTCAACTCCGAGATAGAATTCCACTTGGAGGATGCCTGAGACTGAGAGGACGAAGAAGTAGACTTGCCCTTTAGTTTCTTCCACAAGTGTCCGAAGCTTGTCTTCCTCACTGCGTCTGCTGTGAGGCCTCGATCTTTCGGGCTTGGCAAACTTATCATGATACAAACGAAAAACACGAAAAAGCTCTGCTTGACATGTTCGAAAGCTTCAAAAATCTAAGCCAAGACATTCACCTATCCCTCCATAGCTTCTCAGAAACTCGCCAACTTTTTGTAGGATAAAAAATAATAGCAAAACAATACAGGTGTGAAAGGGAACCAAAATATTTAACAAATTTTTCTTCCATTGCTACTACGGCATGGCCTAAAATAACATCATCCCTAGATTTAGCAATTTTATCTGCAATTAACCAAATAAACTCTATAACTAAGCAAGAGGTAGGATAATAAATACCAGATAAAACCTTTGTTGCTTTATAAAAAGGTTTTAAAAACTCTCAAAAATGCCTAGCAACCTGCCAATCTGAATTAGTAACTAGCAATTCATTATTTTGACAGTTAGCATTGACAAAAACGGATATGATATTTTCGTAACCTTGTATCTTTTTTAACATGATATATGTTGAGTTCCACCTCACCTTCATGTCAAGGCCAAATTTTCTTAGCTCTTTCCCATTAGCTGTACAGTACTCCGCGAACCTAGCTACCATTTGTGAAGAACTTGCGAGGTAACGAATAGCATCACAGATACTGTTCAGATATGGACCAATTACTTGCATGCCATCTTGAACAACAAGATTCAAGATATGGCATACACATCTCTGGTGGAGGACATAACCACCAATATATGTTTGTAATCTTGGGGTGAGGATGTTCATAGCCGTTGTATTTGCCGATGCGTTATCTAGAGTTATAGAAGCAATTTTATCATCTTCTTAAAATCATCAAGTACATATAATATATGCTCCGCAATTGCCTCTCCCGTGTGCGATTAATTTATTAGTTTAAATCCTACGACTCTTTTGTTTAGTTTATAATTATCATCTAAATAATGAGTTACAACACTAAGGTATGCACTTCTTTGGTGGGATGATGTCCAAATATCGGAGGTTATGGCAAAAGAATATTGAACTTGTTGGAATTGTTGTTTTAACTCTACCAATTCTTTTTGATATATCCGTAAAATATCGGATGTAGTAGTCCTCCTACTAACATGTTGGTACTGTGGGCAAAAGCCGCGTTGGATCATTCTTTCGAACGCGCGACTTTCACCCATCCTAATCGGTTGATCTTCTGAAACTATATATCTAGCAATTTCCTCACGTGCATTGCGGGTTGTATACCCAAGTACTTACAGAGCCATCACCTCGAAGTTCAGTTGTGTTTGTACTCCTCCTCCCCTCGGCCTGTCTTTGCCATTTTGCGTAAGCATACTTTGTAGTGGCGGTTCAAGTGTCTTGTCCTACAGCTGTACGAGCACTTAATTTAGCATTACAGAATTACAAGTTGCGATATCTACCGCTTTCACCGTCTCGGATTTCCTAGCTCGTGTCATGTGCTTCCAAAGATTCGCCTTCGTGCGCACTCCGCCAATGTTGGCGTCCGTGGACGGGAGAGAATTCGTGTGCCCGTTGCTCCTCGGTACTCCTCATAGCCCTCTGCATGGCCCATATGACGGTCATCCATGCCGTAGTCTCCCATGCTTGGCGAGAGCCGACGAGCATCAATGGGGTCTGAGGAGGACTAGGGGAGCGACGGCGAGAGCTTACACTAAGTCGTCCCACTGTCCTTTTCGAGCTTCGATTTCTCTGCATACTGCTTGATTGCTCCCTGGAACTGCGGCTTCTTGGTAACATGGTGATTAATTAATAAATAAGAAATATAAATACAATAAATATGCTTGTGAAATTAGAAGTAATAAATAAATAAATAAATAAAGAGTACAAATGCAGAAAATATATAAAATAAACTTGTGAAATAAGAAATTGCAGTAGAAATAAATAAATAAATAAAGAGTCCCGCTGTCCCGCTTGTTAATCTGTGAATGTGATGCTCGGAAGAAATTGCAGAGCGGAGGGAGTGAAGAGTGAAGCAATGCGATTATGCTGGTGCTGGGAAGATGAAGAGCGGAGGAAGTGAACTTATAGGTATAAATCTGAACGTTGTCTCGTGAACGTTAATTTTCCAAACGTTACATTCGAACGAGACTGAACATTTTATCAGCTTTTTTTAGCTTTTTTTCACATCATCTTTTGATTTTTCCCGTCCGGCCCCCCTCCTCCACCTTCTTTTCCCACCGCCCACCGTCCCACGCACGCCACGTCGCCGTTGGCCCCGCTCCCTCTGTCCTCCAGTCCTCCCCACAGTCCCACGCGTGGCCGGCAGAGCCTTCCCCAGTCGGCCCTTCCCCAGTTGGCCTCCCTCCCTCTCCCTCCTAGTCTCCTAGAGCCGGGCGCCCGGGCGCTCCCCCGCCGCCCCCTCCCTCCCTCCCTCCCTCAGTCTTCTCTCTCCCACGCGCCGACGCGCGGTCGGGCTCTCCCCCGCAGCCCCTCCCTCCTCGGCCTCCCGCTCCTCCCCGCCGCCCCACCGCCTCCGCCCCCCGCCGCTCCCGCACCGAGCGCGTCTCCCCACTCAGCCACCGCCTCCGGCCCTCCCCGCAGCCTCTCCCGCGCTGTCTCCCCACCGCCACCGCCCACTGCCCTCCCGCCGCCTCTCCCGCCGCCCCTACCCCTCCCGCGCGCTTGCACTCCTCGGCCCCACCGCGCAGCGCGCCTCCCGCCGCTTCCTCCTCGGCGCGCGGTTCGGTCCCCACCACCCTCCCTCGGCCCCCGCGGGCAGGCACCGACCTCCATGGACCCGAGGTCCCCGACGGCCCGACCTCCCGGCTCGCCTCCCGTGCCGCCGAGGTCCGCGGTTGCAGCCGCCCGAGCACGGCCCGATCTCCGTGCCGCGCCGCGTGCGCCCACCGTGCCGAACTTTGAGGCCCGCCCGCCCACCGTTCGTGCCGCAGCCGGCACGCCCGCCACGCGTCGGGCGGCGTGCCGGCCGCGCCGGCCGCCGCCCAAAGAAGCCCGACCCAAGTCCCACCTCTAGGCGTGTATATAGAGTACAATGTGACTTGAAGATCAAGTTAATGTAATACAAATATGGAAGGTTACTAGAGATTTGGAAGAAACTATATCGATGCAAATCATCTTTATTGATTATATTCTCTCTCTTATAATCTTGCCAAATATGTACTTTAACTAATCATGTCATGTTGATACTAAAACCAAGAGAAACCGCTCAGGGCATTCTTAGTGGTAGATATTGCACAACAATGTTTATAACCTCCACATCATGTAAACACTACAATCTCAGTGCATAGTTTCTACCGGTCGACCAAAACAATAAATCCGTCCCTCTCTCCATTATTGTAGACACTATAATAGATACTACAATAGACACTACAATTATTGTAGATAGACACTAATCTTCTCCTAATGCAAATTGTTGTTGTTTCTTGTGCGTTGGATTTTGTGTCTAAGCAGTGTCTTGTATGAGACACTGCTTCCCTTTCTCACTTCTTTAATTCTCTCTCCACTTCAGTACCAATCCTACTTAGCAGGCTAATTAATGCCATAGATATTGCTGATGTAGGATCCATTGAAAGTGTCCTCATGTCCTGTTTGGTTGACAGGGATTATTGGTTTTAGAATTATGGAATTGGAATTGAATTCTAAAAATAGAGTTATTTGGCTGCCACCACGCATTAGAATTACTGATTCCAAGGCCAATGCCACCACGAATTAGAATTACTGACTCCTGCCCGACACCATCGCAGCCTGATTTCTCGTGCTCGAGTCTGGCCTCCTCCCGCCGTTTATACACGCATCGATCTAGCCATGAAGGGTTCATTGTCCAAATCCACCACCAACAATGCGTCGTGGACCTCGAAGCGCATGGCGACGGAGGCCACCATCCTCATGTATGCTCTTGTCCTTAATACCTTCTCATCGTCTAGTTTTTGCCCCTGCTGCTTCTCTTTTTCTGAACGAATCTGCTGCTTCTACTTCTTGAGTTTTGTCCCCATCGACATGCACAGCTACAGAGATGCAGCGAGTCCAGATCTGATCGAGCCTCTAGTGGATTGACTTCTGTTGGCACTGGATTATGGAGAGTGCTCGAGAGATTGGTAGTTCTCTTAATGTTGATTTCTTTGAGTGATTGGTATGATTTAAGAAAAAAAATTCCAATTCCAATTGCTACCCAAACAGAAAATTTTGAATTTGAATTGGACCGAAATCAAAATTTAATTCTACTAGCACCACTACAAAATAAATTATACATGACGTCTTATCACAGACAGTTTATGGTAAACTGTCTGTGTTGTACTTATCATAGACGATTTTACAATCGTGACCATATACCGTCTATGATACAGAAATATCACATATAGTTCTGGTTAATAACCGTGGTTATTAATACGAACCATATGTGATAATTGCAGATATCGTAGACAATTTTTAATTAGAACCGTGTGTGATATTTCACGGATGATTGTTAATACAAGCCATTTGTGATAATTGTATACCATAGACGGTTTGTGGTTAGAATTGTCTATGATATGTGTTTGTATGCATGAATGGCGCCTCGTCTCGCCGATGCGCGCCTCGCTTTGATCGTTTTAGCTCTGCGATGTTTCTCTTCATCTCACGCGTCGAATATGTGTTTCTCTAGGTAGACGCGCGCGCACTCCGTCCCCTTCTCTTCGAAGCGGTGGCAGCAGAGCTGGCGCCCAAGTCGAGGTAGACGCGCGAGCGCTCCGTCCCCTACCCTTCGAGGTGGTGGCAGCGGAGCTGGCGCCCAAGTCGAGATACTCCGGGAAGCACGCGTGGAGAATACCTATGCGTGTGCGGGAGCCTTCGCGTCTTGTTTATACTCCGTAGAGTGCGTGGGACAATCAACCACGGCTTATTTATACTCCGCAGAGTACGCGGAGAGATAACACCGATGCGTGCGCGGGAGCATCCACTTCTTGTTTATACTCTGTAGAGTGCGTGCGGAGGTGAACCTCGGCGCTACGTCTTGTTTAGAGTCCGTGGACTGCGCGTGGAGGCGAGCCTCCGCGTGTTGCGGGCGGTGAAATTGTGCGCGGAGGCGGACCTCGACGCTACGTCTTATTTATACTCCGTGGAGTACGTGTGGAGGCGGACCTTGGCGCTACGTCTTGTTTAGAGTCCGTGGACTGCGCGCGGAGGCAAGCCTCTGCGCGTTGCGGGCGGTGAAATTGCGTGCGGAGGCGGACCTCGACGCTACATCTTATTTATACTCCGTGGAGTGCATGCGGAGGCGGACCTCGGCGCTACGTCTTGTTTAGAGCCCGTGGACTGCGCGCGGAGGCAAGCCTCCATGCGTTGCGGGCGGTGAAATTGCGTGCAGAGGCGGACCTCGACGCTACGTCTTATTTATACTCCGTGGAGTGCGTGCGAAGGCGGACCTCGGTGCTACATCTTGTTTAGAGTCCGTGGACTGTGCGCGGAGGCAAGCCTCTGCGCGTTGCGGGCGGTGAAATTGCGTGCGGAGGCGGACCTCGACGCTACGTCTTATTTATACTCCGTGGAGTGCGCACACGGAGGCGTCCCCCCGCGCGTCTTTGTTTATACTCATGCCCGTGTTTTTCAAGGAGAGTGCGCGTGTGAACTCGTGTCTTTGTTTGTACTCATGCCCGTGTTTTTCACGGAGAGTGCGCGCGCGAACGCGTGTCTTTGTTTATACTCATACCCGTGTTTTTCATGGAGAGTGCGTGCGCGAACGCGTGTCTTTGTTTATACTCATGTCCGTGTTTTTCATAGAGAGTGCGCGCGCGAACACGTGTCTTTGTTGCGGGGAACAACAAAAGTTGTGCAAACGGTGAACTTTATTAAATTCCCGTTTACGCGGGTGAGCGGTTACAAAAGGTGGGATATCGACCACTGACCGCTTAGGGATGGGAGCGGCCGCCGCTGTCGTCGCCCGGTGATGAGGTGGGGCACAGCAGGAGCCTCTGCTGCTGGGACAACTCGTGCGCAGGGAGTCCAGGGCGCTCTCCGAGGTCACCCGTGGTCTCCGCATCTGCACACCCGACCTAGGTGCCTTGGCGAGCCTCATGGCACGGACCCCTGGCGCCGAGCTCTATGCGCCGAGCCATATCCTGGTTGCCATGGACGATGATGATGGCCCACGGTCCGGGGAGCTTCATACATAGGGGTATGAAATGTCGACGACGTCGAAGATGGCGTCCTCACTCCTCACGTTGTCGTTTTGGCCGAAGGAGACTTGGAGGCATATCTGGTCTAATGCCCACAGGGGTTGCCCCCCGAAGCCTTGCAACGGGATGCCTGAAAGGCCCAACCGACTCCGAGGGATCCCCATCTGGTCGAAGGCCGCGGCGAACAAGATGTTCGCGGAGTTTCCTCCATCGACCAGGACGCGCCTGACCTCGCATCCTGCAACGAGGACTCAGACGACCAGGGGATCTTGGTGGGGGAACTCCACACCTTCCGCATCAGCGGGCGTGAATGTGATTTCGTGTTGTGCCCACTCCGGCGGCGCCTGCGCTGGGTATGCCGCGACGTGGTGCAACCTCCTCGCGTAGGCCTTCCGCTGTTGCGCCGAGGCGAACCCCAACGAGGAGCCTCCGAAAATGACGTTTATGACCCTGTGCTGGACTCCTTCCGGGGCTTGCAACTGCAGGAGGCCCTCTCGAGGTTGCTGCACATGGGCCTGAATCCGCAGGGGGCCTTCCTTGGGATGTACTCCTTGGTCCTGGGGGTGTTGGACGTGAGCCACGACAGGCGTGCGTGCCTCCGGGTTTTTATCCCTGGCGACGCTCTGCCGGAGCGCTGCGATAGTAGCGCAGGCACGCGTGTCGTGGTTGCCTCGGCCGTGGACTTCGCACCACTGCACGTGGTGCTGATCGTTGTACTCCTCGCGGGTTCTGTCGTCACGACCCCGCCCACGCCCCCGTCCCCGGCCACGGCGCCCTTTGCCGCCACGACCCGCGGGGGCGTTATCTTCGGAGCCGCCCTCGATGTCAAAGACGTAACGAGGTTTTTTAGACTTGCGTTGGTCGCGCTTGGGCCTGTCGCCTGACGAGTCTTTGTGCTGGACGTCCTTGCGCTCGGAGGCGTCCTTGGTTGCTCCTGCTTGTGTTTGCCTTTTGAGGAGCCTTGCTTCGGCGAGCCATCGTTCTTTGCCGAGCCTTCCGCCTGATTGGTGTCGGAGTCATCGCCGTGTCGCCGCCGTGCGTCCTCTTCTGCTCTGGCGTACTCTTCCATCTTGTTGAAGAGCTTCGCGACCGTCTTGATTGGTTTGCGCGCGTTGTATTCGGCCATCGGTCCCGGGCGGAGGCCTTGTATCGCTGCATTGATGACGGTTGTTTCATTGACGCCCTTGACACGCAACGCACTTTCGTGGCGCTTGAAGTAATCCCGAGCCTCTCTCGTGTTTTGCTTGACTGCGAAGAGCTGGTCCGCATCGACACACTCGACGTAGTTTCCCTGGAAGTTGTTGTAGAGTCGGTCACGGATCTGCTCCCACGTGTAGATGGACTGCGGCTCGATGGTGAAGAACCAAGAGAGTGCCACCCCTTGTAACGCGAGGGGGAGTCTCTTTGCCTTCGTGGTGTCGTCTCTGCCAGCGGCTTCGATAGCGGTCTCATACACGCGCACGAATTCTCATGGGTCGGTGTCACCTTTGTACATCTCAATGACGCTCGGGAACTTGAAGTCCTCAGGCCATGCCGCCTGCTGCAGGCCCGCGGAGAGCGGGGACTCCAGGTCCACGCGTCGTAGTGGGACGTGACTGGACGTAAGGGCGTCACGGCTATCCGCCCTCTCTGAAGTGGGCTCCGATGTAACCGCCGGTGGGGCGTGTTGGTTCCGAGCCTCTTGCATGTCTCGCACAGCCCCGCGGAGATCTGTCAGCTCCCGCTGAAACGCGCTGAGGGCCGCTAGCAGGGCGGTCTCCACCATGGACGTGGTTGGGGCCGTTGGTGCGCCCCGCAGCACGATCAACACGGCGGCGACCACGGCTTGCGCACCCAGGCTGCCTACAGCGTTGTCATGGAGGACCCTGGAGCCGGCGACGAAGCCCGCGTCGCCGCCAGAACCGCTCACCGCTCCCGCGCCGGGTGGGAGAGTAGACGCACCTGCATTGCCATCGCCAACCGCCTGTGGCGCTGGCGGGCGATGCTGCGGTGCTCGCTGCGGGTCACCGCCACGCTGCGGCGCTTCGACGGCCGCAGAGACGGTGGCCGGGTTGGTCGTCATGGCGGTGGCGGCGGGTCCGGCGTGGCGATGGTGGCGGGGTCCGGCGCGCGCGGCGGTGGTGGCGGGGTTGGTCGTCGCGGCGGTGGTGGCGGGGTCAGGCGTCGCGTCGTGAACGTCGGTGTTCACAACCGTCACACCCGCATCGCCACCCGTACCTCTGGCGCCGCCAACGCCACAGTCTCGTGCCGACGCGAGATTCCGTCGCTCCCCCTTCTTCTTCCTCGCCGCCGATGATGAAGCTTTCTTTGGTGCCATCCTCCTTCAGATTTGGAGGCTTACCCTTGTCCTCCCCACGGACGGTGCCAACTGTTGTGGTTACAGACCAAACAGAGAGAGAGAGTATGGTAGTGGAGAGTCAGGTGAGTAATGGCTTAGGGTTTCTCCCCATGGCCTCTGTTGTATATATATGTCCACATGAGGAGTGCTTTTACAATTATACCCTTACATCCGAGTATTCTCCTTAAGGGTACTCGTGTCATTATACATGTCCCATTCTGGGCCTTACATTCCTCTAACAGACCTGCTGGGCTTAGGTGGGGGCCACCCCTACAACAACTATCTTCTATATATGCAAACGGTCTCTCTATAACGACCTGATCGACGGCATTACTGACCGGTAAAAAATAACAAAGTAATACATATTTACTTCTAAGGCATTACTGAATTTGCATTTATATGAGAATGTGTCATATATATATGTGAATTTGCATTTATGTATATGTGAGAATGCATTTAGAACAATCTGTAGTGTATTTATAGCAGACAGTTCTACTTTAGAACCATTTGTGATGTATATTCACATATGGTAATTAATACAAACCGTCTGTGATAAGTAATTATCACGGATGGTTCGTAATAATAATTGTCTATGAAATCTAAGATTATCACAGATGATTCTTAATGAGAACCATCTGTGATAATTATGTATTATAGATGGTTGTGGTTGGACGTGTCTAGGATACGCTGTGTTATTAATTAATACCTAGCCAAACTGGTCTCGATAGATCTGTCTTCATTGCGCTACATTGAAAGAGGTGGCAGGCTTTGGGGAGTTTGGTGAAAGCACTCCGCTTGTAGATCTAGTTGCTTGTAGATTGATTTGTTCTTGGTGATTAGATATTAGTATTTGCATCTAATTATATGCTTTGTAATAAAGAGAGATGATAGCAAAGTTTAGATCTAGCTTGGTAGTTTGCTCTAATTTAAGAATGAGTCACTACTCCTAATTTACATTAATATATTTGTAGGACCGAAATGGCAACAGAGGGGGGTGAATGGTGCCTTCAAACCTCCTCAAATATTCACACAACTCTTCTTCTCCAATAGCTATTGAGCTATGAAGACAGAAGGAGTTTGCTCACTGGAAACCGAGACAAGAAAGCAAAACTAACCGACAACAGAGAAGATCGACAACAAAGAGCAACGGCCGACAATAGAGCACAACTCGGCTGAAAACACGACAGAGCAGGAAGAGGCGTTTGACCGCAAGATTCTCTGGTCAAACAACCATGAAACTCTAATCATAGCAAGATAATGACCTCTGATCGAGAAATCGCAGAGCTAAAGAGAGCTCTACGCTGTGGTCGAGGAGAAAGACATAGTCGAACTCAAAATAGAGGAAGAAGTAGGAGCTCGACCGCAAGATGCAATTTCCGAATAACTTTTGATTCACGGATCTTTTGGTCACAAGACTTTAAACACTGCAAGAACTCATCCTCTGAGAGAGAATTTACAAAGAAAACAAGAACTCTCGGACGAGACTACAACAGACACCATACTCGAACTCTGAACAAAGGAAGACAGGAGGCGCACGATCACTCGGCAAAAATGCAATCCAAATCTTTGCTCTCGGGAAGAACTGGCCAAGATAGCCTTGAGGAAGATTCCCAGTTCAGAGCAAGACAAAACTAAGGCTACTCGAGCAAAGAACACTCAAAACAGAATAGGGCAGGAGAAACCTGAGAACAAAGAAAGAACAAATACAAGCGATCAAAACATCTCAGACAAAACAATTCTCAGATAGATGCAAAGAGATGAATGATTGCATAAAGGAGGTTTCTACAGCCACTCCAAACAAGCTCTCAATCCCAGAGCACCGCACACAAAAATAGAGAGAAAAACATGAGCGACTTGCCAGAAAACCTCAACCTTGCACTCGAGCTCTACCTTCTCTATTTATAGTCTCCAGATACCGAGGGAGAACCCGTTAACCCTGACCTAACACCGGGTTTTACATGCAGACAACCCACTAGCACCGACAGAAGTGCTTTTACCAGAGCATTAACCAGAGATCAGTTTCCTTTGCAGCTTTGCACATTTCTCCAAAATACCCCTCCTGCACCTTCCCGGAAACTTCCTCCTCTCTTGCTGTCCAAGTCTTGCAACCACCTCGCAAGCCTCATCGTCTTCAGCATCTCCCGACCATTCTCAACCTCAGCACTACCTGTGCCTAGTCCCGGCCATCCCATGCCTCGCCACGACTTAGCCTCCAAGTCCTGCAACCATCATAGACAAGAAAATATCACATAGCACCACTCGAAACAAAGATAACATCAATTTGCATAAGAAGAAAGTACTCAAAGAATACTCCTACAAAGTCGTATACCCATTACGATCGGTCGAAAATCACAAGATTAGCCACGCACATAGCCTACAACTGCATTGTATGTCGTTATGACCATCCCAGAGGTCCATACGACTGATTCCTAGATGTTACGACCGCTTCAAGAGCCCATACGACCGGTTAAACGGAAGCTACAACCACGGCCAAGGGTTTGAACGTGGTCGAAGGGACTTTTGACCACGTCTGACCACGTTACGACTCCATCCGAGCGCTTTCGACCGCGTCCTGAGCACGTCTGACCGCGTTCGACTGTGTCTGACCACGTCCCGAGCACATTCGACCGCGTTCGACTGTGCCAGACTACGCTACGACCACGTTCGACCACATCACAATGTGGTCGAAGTCCACTGACTTCCCAACGTGGTCGTCAGTCCGACCGCTGACTGTCGACTGCAGTGGTCGAAACTTCGACTTCCGACCGCTCCTCGCAATAACGTGGTCGTAAATTGTCTGCCGACTTTCGACCAGGGATAACGTGGTCATAAACCCTTCTGACCACGTTCAAATTTCACTGCAGAGGTCGTAACTCGATCAGCAGGCTTCTAACTTTCGACAAAGAGGTCGTAAACTCTCCTGCTGCCATCCGACCACGACCAACATGGTCGTAAACGCTGCTGCTGCCTTTCGACCATGGCCAGTGTGGTCGTAAACGATGCTGCTGCCATTCGACCACGGCCAGTGTGGTCGTAAACGCTGCTTCTGCCTTTTGACCACGGCCAATGTGCTCGTAAATCCGTCTGGGGGATTCCGACCACGGCCAACATGGTCATACAGATCTTCCGACCACTCACCTAGAGCTACGACTATGCAGGAGAAGTACAAATCAAACTCAATTTTTCTAAAACAAGAGTCAATTACTCATCACAAACATGGGGTCCTTTCCATATGGTTTCTCAATCTCCCCCTTGATGAGTATATTGACAAACACCGAAAAAGCATGAAAATGAGTTTGTTTTTTTTTGTTTTAAAGGAGAAAGTCACACATGGTCTAAAAGAGAGTAATCAAAGGAAATTATGACCATGTTGACAAAAGGAGCAAGAACAGAAAGAGCAATTTTTCCTCAAAAGCTCTAGAAAATCCCCTTAATCTCCTTTTTATGCCTTTTTCTCCATTATTCTCCCCCTTTTGGCAATAAAATCATCAAGATGCAAGGAGAAAATAGAACATAAACTAAATAAAATGGTTGTATTTTATTCATTTTAAGCAATTGGAGCCATGAAGATTATCCAAAATGACCTTTGAGTATTACACCAAGCCATAACACAAGAGGATGCTATCTAGATCATGACAATTCATGTATAGACAAGCTAAAGCCAAATAAGTCATAATCTGAAAGTTAGATGGATTGCTTAGCATGTCAAGTCATTCAAGATTACAGTCTAGCTAAAGGTATCTAAGGATGATGCAAGCCATGTCCATATTCTAAGTGGAACCAAGAAGTTAATATTGAGTCAATTTAGAGTGTTATAAGTTCAAGAATGAGACATTTGTTCAAGTACTTGGCATTTTTGTGGTTGAGTATATTTAGCACATTTGACAATATTCTTTTGAGAAATTCATGGTTGTTTCCAACCAAGTTTTCGTTGCTTAGCCATGTGCTAGATCTCAAGCCTTATGCGACCATTTCAAGCAATAAGCTTAAGAAATGATCTTGGTCATCTAAAACTCCCCCTAAACTCTGCCTAGTGCAATGCCAAGCAGTCTCATGAGAAAAAATTAGTGAGATCAGTTTTTTTCCGTAGAAAAGAGATCGTTATGCATTTTCTAAATTTTGTTCAAGAACAGAGAGTTAACTCATGCTTCACCAAGAACTAGCATAGCTCAATCTAAAGCTCAACAGAGATTCAAGACTCAACTCAGCCTATATGACATGGCGTGAATCATAAGAGGATAACTAAAGACAAACTAGTCACAAGATCTAACATGACATGTTTTAATTCAAGTTGTGCACATTTAATAAAACTATCATGGCAAAGGCTGGACTACATATAGAAAGTCATGATAAATCTAGCAATTTAGCACAAAGCATGCAAGATGTAAAACAGTTCTATCATGTCATAAAAGGATAATAATCAAGGCTCTATGTAATTATACTACAATGCACACTGCTGAAAGTAAATGACAAGAATTACAAGAAAATCCAGCTCCCCCTCAGCATGTGAAGCAATTTTAGTTCAAGTTGAGTTATGTCATCATTAAGTTCCAGAAACACCCAAATGAACTCCCCCTGAACCAAAGCACTAAACAAGAGGGAAGAAGCCAGCAAAGAAATCAGAAAAGACAATCCTTAAAGCATAGATAAGATATAGAGAAGACTATGGCACAGACTGACTCTCATCTACCCCATATGGATCTAGGACTAATAGCTGGTCTACTAACACACTAGGGAGTAAACACGTTCCCTGTCTACCCAAGGGTGCCCAACCCTCGCTAGATCTGCAAGAAGTGAGTGAACTCAACCTAGTGAGAAGTGAAGCAACTAGAAGTAGCAACCTAGAAACACAAGATGAGAGGAAGCAATCTATGCAAATGAGAAAGAGAACCACTCTAGTCTTAGAAGGACTAACCTGAATGCATCCTTATAAACTATAAGGGAAGACTACCCCAAGTTCTCCCCGCAAGGCTAAATACCTCGAGCTATCCAAAGGCTTGGTAAAGATATCAGCCAACTGGTGGTCACTCTCCACAAACTGGAGCACTATGTCACCCTTTTCCACATGGTCTCTAAGAAAATGATATTTGATATCAATGTACTTGGTCCTGGAGTGCTGCACTGGGTTCTTAGCAATGTTGATGGCAGAAGTGTTATCACAAAAGAGTGGAACACTATCTACAACTAACCCAAAGTCCTGCAGGGTCGAAACCATCCAAAGTACCTGACTGCAACAACTACCGGCAGCAACGTACTTGGCCTCTGCGGTGGACTGTGCAACACTGGACTACTTCCTAGAAGACCAAGAGACAAGAGAAGTGCCAATGAATTGGTAAATGCCAGAAGTGCTCTTCCTATCTATCCTACAGCCAGCAAAGTTTGCGTCGGAGTAGGCTCTGAGGAAGACAGGAAGATGAAGAGTACCAGATACCATAGTCTATGGTACCTCGAAGGTACCGGAAGATGCGCTTCACTGCTTAGCGGTGAGACACACAAGGAGAAGCCTAGAACCGAGCACACAAACACACAACAAAGTGTACGTCTGGCCTCAAGAACGTGAGGTACAAGAGGGAGCCAATCATGTTGCGGTACTCCTTTTGATCCACTGGCTCGCCATCCTCATTTTGGTCGAGTGAAGCTAATGATGCCATCAGAGTTGACACCGGCGCTCATGTCGAAGCGTCTCAAGAGGTCTCGAGTATACTTGCCCTGATGCAAGAAAGTACCCTCCCGAGTCTGCTTGATCTGGAAACCAAGGAAGAAGCACAACTTGCACATCATGCTTATCTCAAACTCTGTGCTTATGACATCAGAGAACTGGGAAACAAGAGCATGAGAAGAGCCGCCAAAGATAATGTCATCCATATAAATCTGGACGAGTAGAAAGTTATTGCCATGCCTGCGAATGAACAAGGTCTTGTCTACTTTACCCATCTCAAACCTATGACTCAACAAATAGAACTTAAGTCTCTCATACCAAGTTCTAGGGGCTTGCTTAAGTCCAACAGGGCTTTGAAAAGTTTGTAGACATGGTTTGGGTATTTGGGGTTCTCGAAACCTGGAGGCTGCCTAACATAGACCTCTTCCTCAATAAACCCATTAAGGAAGGCACTCTTAACATCCATTTGGTACAGCTTGAAGCCCTTAGACGCTGCAAATGCAAGCAAGATCCTAATGGCCTCTAGCCTAGCTACAGGGGCAAATGTCTCCTCAAAATCTAAATCCTCAACCTGGGAGAATCCCTATGGACACTCCACCCAGGTTGACCCTTGACACTGCCACACTGTGCGGTGGCGAGTACAAGACCGGCTTGCGGTGGTACGTCTAGAGCCAGGCATTCGTCGTAGGGGCGAACCTAGGGCCCGAGCTAGGGGGCTGTAGCTCAAGTCTTGGCCCATTAATTTTTATAGGATTTTACTATTCATAAGGCCCAATGGCATGTAAAACCCCTGTCTTAGCCCCCTGGTGGCCAGGTCTAGCGCTAACACCTCGACCCCCCTTGTGCAATTATGCCTCCTCCCTTCAATTGCATCCACCCAAGTCTAAACCCTATCTCACGACGCCTCCGACTGATTCTGCTAGCCCTAGCCCTTCGTCTTCATCTCCACCCTCTAGCCATGGTGCCATGCCCTCTGCCTCTGGCTCTATCAACACCCTCTGCCTCCGTCCCCAGGCCTCCGGTGCTCCGTCAGTTTGCCCCCTTGCTCTTGGTCCCAGTCGTGGCATGCCATCAGCTCCGTCCTTGTCGCCTCGCTCCTCCGTGGCTCCGCCTCTACGGCCTCTGGGTCCCAGCCTCCGCGTCTGCTCTCCACCCTTGCCGCCTCGATCCTCTGCGCCTCTGCCCTTTGCGGTCACCGGTCGACTCATGCTCTAGTTCTAAATGTGAGATTAGTTGGTACCAATTATTGAATGTTCCAACTCATGCTCCAGTTCTAAATACTGAATGTTAGTACATATCTCTTTAAGAGGAACACAATTCTTTTATTTAAAAAGGATGCTTTTTTGTGTACATCTCTGGTCTCTGGATGATTGCTTCAAATGTAGTTGTGGTAACTGTTTCACGAGTAGTAATTGGTTTAGTCCATTCTAGGATATTGTTAGGCCTTAGCTCTTTAGCTCCTGAATGCATTGGAACAGTCGAGAGCAATTTGTAAATATGAGAAGTATCTATGGGTTTATGCATTCAACTTATAGAGTAGCATCGGTTCTCAATTCATTTTGTCTACTTTAACTGTATTTTACACTGTTGTAATTCTTTATATCACATTTCATCTAGTGATGGACTTCAATAGTGGGACATTGGGACTTGACAAATAAGTGTCCATGTGGTTGTTGGGTATAGGGGTCACTCAACTTGTTCCTTGATTAGCTTGGTACTAGTTGGCGAAGCCATAAGCTGGAAACAACAAGCATATGCATAAAGGATGTTGAGCTACATATTTTGTCCATTTTTAACATGATTGAGTAGTTACATTGTTTTGCTTCTAGCTGGTATTGCTTTGTTGCAGACTACAGCATTTGAAAGTGGACTTTTGATCATTTGGTAAACGTTTGGGAATTCAAGTATGGTCCTTTTCCTGGAACATGTGACCTTCACTTCTTGGTCAATTTAATGTTTCAATCACCACTATATCATCAGGTAAAACTTATCTTTGATTGCATTTTGAATATAGTCAATTAACACATCTTTCAACTTGAGTCATTTTGTTATAATTAGAATTGTATGTTGCTATTTGATTGATATGCTCATTAGTGAAAATGTAAAGAAAAAATAAGTGAAGAAAGTAACAAATGTTGAAAGAAACAATATCTTAGATTCAGATCATTCCAATATCTGGAATACTTTTTTTACATGCCATTAGACTGTTTCGCTATAATATCTATTGTTGTGTTAGTTCTTATATACTTTTTCTATGATGTAATTTAATTGCAACCTAGTGATATTTCTATTCTGGTATAAGTTAGCCCCTCTTGCTTCATTTATGGGTCCGCCACTAATCTGTTGATCAGCCGCACCACACCCAGAGGTTCATCGACGGTGTCAACACAATACTGCATCACGGCCATAGCAAGGAGGTTGAAGAGCTCAGCATCAAATTTGACATCGACACCTTGCTTGCCGACCATCTCCACTGATGGGTCTGCATCGCTGCGTCATCGTGGACCAAGAGCTGGGTCCTTACCTACTGCCGGTGACCTACATGGGGTTTAAGGGTGGCACCCAGATCGGGTGGTCCCGGGGAGGGCCCCCGTAGCCCCGCCTTGATCCCCACACAGCCCTCCCCTGCCCTGTTAGCCTTCTTGGGGAAACCCGGCCCCTCGCCCCAGGTCCCCGCGAGGATTAAAAAAATAGAGGTAAAATATTTTTAAAATTAATAATATAACTTTGTTTATTAATCTATAATTATTTAGGCATACTTTTTTTATAAAATATATATTCTAACATATATATTCAAGTTTTAGTCCAAATATACAACAAAAGAATACAATCTCCCATATTAAAAAAAATTATAGTCTATTATTTAAAAATATTTTTTTATTTTTATCAGGTCTCTATAGAGGAGGACAAGCCCTATCTTCACCCCGCTTGCCTAGCGGGACTAGCCCCGTTCCCACACAGGGGGAGATCGGCCCCGCCTCCGATGGAGAAATTCCCCAGGGGGAAATTGCCATCCATAGTGGGGTTGACACGGTTCAATCGGTACCCATTCCCACTGCAAGTTCATCTTCATCATCTTCCTGCGGCCTACAGCATCTCCAGCTTACCTACGTATGGCTCAGAGTGCCTCCCCAGTTCACAGGTTTCCCGAACCTGAAGAAGCTTGGTCTATGCTCTTCGTGCGTGTCCGCGACAGACATGCGGCGCATGCTGTCGAATTGCCCTAATCTGGAGTAGCTGGATCTGGTTCTTGTCCATGTGAATGATGAGCTCAAAGTGGACACGCTGTTGCGCCGCCTGTCATTCCAGCGTGTTAGCGGCTGCAAGGTGACACTATTACAGAAAGCCTAATAGTAGACGGCCAATCACAGACGGTTTGACAAAACCGTCTGTGACTAACACTAACACAGACGGTTTTAATTAGGACACCGTCTGTGTTGGCGGCGTCGGAGAAAACGAGTATCACAGACGGTTCTTAACTATGAACCGTGCGTGATAATTTAGTATCGCGATGTGCGTATTAAAATCAAATGCAGGGCGGTTTTAATTAAAACCGCTCGTGATAAGCTTCGTTATTGCGACGGTTCTTAATTAAAACCGTCTCGTGATAATGGCAATAGGCATTTATTGCGCCGCCGCATCGCATCTATCTTCATTTCGATCCAGATCTAGTCGGTTGCTTTACTCTTTCGCTCTGGAGGCAAGCTTGGCGATTTCGTGCCACTTAATTTGGTGGGAGGAGGCGGATATTGAGCTTTGAAGCCACTTATATTTTCCTGGTTGCTCTAGATATGGTTAGTAATTAATTTCATTTTTTCTTTGCATGCATTACAAATTTTCTCTAGATATGGTTAGTAATGAATTTCATGCTCTAGATATAAGTAATTGGTGAGTGTTATTAATTGAAGATGGTTTGCAAAATTGTTGGTTATATAATAGCTGTTGTGTTTATAATATGAATTGAGCTAGCAAATTAAGCCTCAATATAATACATGTGGCCAATATATATGTAGTAATAATTAGTTAATTTAATTTGTAATACTAAGTTGTTATATATGTACGTAACGTAGGACCGAAGCTGGATGTATGCCGCGAGCCGTGTGAGTGAAGAGTACATTAATGGCGTGTCTGCTTTTACAAGAGCTGCCGAGGAGGATATGTTGAATAAGGGGGTGGAATATATGTACTGTCCATGCACTGACTGCGAGAATTAAAGATGTTTAAGAACTGAGGGCAAGTTGAAGCGCACTTGATTCGGAGGGGTTTCAAAAAGGGTTATACGTGTTGGACCAGTCATGGCGAAGTGAATGATCAAATGCCGTCGGATGACATCGTCGGTGAAGTGAATGATATGCCGCCGGATGACATCGTCGGTGAAGTGAATGACATGCCGCCGGCTGATGTCGATTGTGGTTCGGATTCGGATAGGTTGCACGATGATAATCTGGATCAGATGCTTCACGATGTAGAAGAGAACTATGATGAGAGAGAGTATGTTAAATTCCGAGGCTTGATGGAGGACTCGGAGAAACCTTTGTACACGTGCTGCAAGTACACGAGGTTGTCGGCCGTGCTTGAACTCTTGAAATTGAAGGCAAGCAACGGTTGGTCCGACAAGAGTTTCACGGCGCTGCTAGGTCTTTTAGCGGACATGCTTCCGGAGGGAAATGAGTTGCCTAAAACCACGTATAAAGCTAAGAAGGTTCTTTGTCCGTTGGGAATGGAAGTAGAAAGAATACATGCATGTCCGAACGACTGTATCCTCTACCGTAAAGAGTATGCAAACATGCATGTATGTCCGGTGTGCAACGATCCCGATACAAACGTAACAATCAATCGATGATGGCGAGGAACAGAGGCGAAGAAAGGACCTCTGTTAAGGTGGCATGGTATTTTCCTATAATTCTCCGTTTGAAAAGGTTTTTGCAAATCCAAAGGAGGCAAAATCGCTGCGTTGGCACTCGGAGGAGCGCAAGAAGGATGGAATGCTAAGACACCTTGCTGATTCCACACAGTGGAGAAACATCGATAGGAGTTTTGCAGACTTGGTGCAAACCAAGGAATATAAGGTTTGGGTGATGCAGATGGAATGAATCCTTTCAAGAGCATGAGCAAACGACATAGCACATGGCCCGTGACTCTCTGCATCTATAACCTTCCTCCTTGGTTGTGTATGAAGCGAAAGTACATTTCTTGTCGATACTTATCTAAGAGCCAAAACAACCTGGGAATGATATCGATGTGTTCCTAGCACCATTGGTGGAAGATCTAAAAGTACTGTGGAATGAAGGGGTATAGGTATGGGATGCATACAACCGAGAGAACTTCACTCTGCGCTCCTTATTGTTCTGCACCATAAATGATTATCCTACCCTTGGTAACCTATCCGGCCATAGTACAAAAGGTGCCAAAGCTTGTACTCACTGTTTAGATGGTACCGAGAGTGTGTGGCTGAGACACTCACGCAAAACCGTCTACATGCGTCACCGCCGATTCCTTCGGAGGGCTCACCCATACCGCAAGATGAAGAAACAATTTGATGGAGAGAAGGAAGACGGTTCAGCTCCAAGGCATTTAAGGGGACACGAGGTTTATGATATGGTTAAGGATTTAGATGTTGTCCTTGGAAAGGGACGTAAATTGAGGGCTCATGAGAAGAACACCTGGAAGAAGAGATCAATATTTTGGGACTTACCTTATTGGGAGTACCTAGATGTTTGACACTGCATCGATGTCATGCACGTAGAAAAGAATGTATGCGACAGCTTGATTGATCTCTTGCTGAACATTCGTGATAAAACAAAGGACGGCGTCAACGCACGGCTTGACTTGGCTGATATGGACATTAGGCCTGAGTTAGCACCGACACGCACTGATAATGGACGAACGTACCTTCCCCCTGCGTGTTACACTCTGTCCAAGGCTAAGAAAACAGAACTGTGCCAGTGCTTGCATGGTGTCAAAGTTCCGCCTGGTTACTCCGGCAACGTGAAGAAACTTGTTTCGATGCAAGATTTGAAGTTAAATGGCATGAAGTCTCATGATTGTCATGTGCTGATGACACAGATGCTCCCTATTGCAATTAGAAATATTTTGCCGATCAAAGTCCGAGAGACAATCATGAGGCTATGTTATTTCTTTAACACAATTGCTCAGAAGGTCATCGATCCCGAAGGACTAGATACTCTGTAGGACGAGATGGTGATGACTCTATGTCATTTTGAAATGTATTTCCCTCCTTCGTTTTTCGATATCATGGTCCATCTCATTGTTCACGTTGTGTGGGAGATAAAAATGTGCGGGCCCGTATTCCTATGTAGCATGTACCCATTTGAGAGGTTCATGGAATTCTCAAGTCCTACGTGACGGAATCGATCTCGTGGAGGGCAGCATCGTCGAAGGTTATGCAAGCGAAGAGGTCATTGAGTTTTGTGTCGATTATATGGCTCGGACTCAACCGATAGGTGTGCCTCAATCTCGTCATGAAGGAGGTCAAGGGTATTGGAACTATCGGAAGGAAAGCAATCACTGCAGATATTGACACGTATACTCAAGCTCATTTCACGGTATTGCAACACATGACTGAAGTGGCGCCTTATGTCGACTCAAAGACAAGGATGTGCTTCGCAACGAGAATCTGGAGCGCCGGATGTTTGGATCATGAGGCAACACAACGATCGGTTCAACCAATGGTTGAAGGAGCAAATCGCTAGGAGCTCGCCAAGTGGGATGCTGACATGGTTGGCAAAAGGGCCAACATTTACAGTTGTGACATGGCAAGAATATGACATAAATGGGTACACATTCTATACGCAGTCTCAGGATGTAAAGAGCACTAACCAGAACAGCGGTGTCCGCATAGATGCGTACAGTACTGATGGGTCGAGAAACTCATATTATGGGTTCATAGAAGAGATTTGGGAGCTCGACTACGTGCTTTTCAAGATCCCCTTATTTCACTGCCGTTGGGTGCATCTCCCACAGGTGAAGGTTGACAAGTACGTTGTCACTACCGTGGACCTCCAACGTGTCGGGTACAAAGAAGAACCATTCGTACTCGCCAACCAAGTTGTTCAAGTTTTCTATGTAACCGACCCGGCAAATAAGAAACGCCATGTAGTTCTTCATGGAAAAAGGAGAATTGTTGGAGTAGAGAATGTAGTGGACGAGGAAGAATACAATCAATTTGATGAATTACCTCCTTTTGGAAAAGGCATAAGGGTCGACAACGTCGAACAACGTGACAAAACTAGTTATGTACGCATTGATCATCATGAAGGGCTAATTTTTAAAGGAAATAAGCAAGTAGAATGAGAATGTACGACATATATATATATATATATATATATATATATATATATATATATATATATATATATATATATATATATATATATATATATATATATATATATATATATATATATATATATATATATATATATATATATATATATATATATATATAGGAAAAATACTTTTACTCCGGTGTAATTACACCCACCTCTAATATACCACCTAAACAAACTTGAAATACTCCTTTATCACTTTAGGTATAGTCATATACTAATTATAAGGTACTCCAATATGAACCATACGAAAAAATTGCAAGGGAGTCCATAGTTTTTAGCGTATTTTATAAATACCTTCATATACGCATATAAAAAGGAGTATGTCAAAAAAAATATACATACCACCTCTGAAAAATTGTTCATACTACCTATATGGTCTTAAATACTCGTATACTACATGTACATACCCTTCACATGCGAGATACTCCTATGTTGTGAGATACGACATAGGGTGTAATTACACCGGAGTAGAAAAGAGGTTTCCTAATATATATATATATATATATATATATATATATATATATATATATATATATATATATATATATATATATATATATATATAACAATATGCATGTGTGTGATGTATTTGTGAATTTTTATTTATGTATACGTGAAAATGTGTGAAGAAATACATTGTGTATATGTGAATTTGCATTTATGCTGGTTGGTGTTGTATATGAATGCAGCTGGTTAATTTGAGTTGTGTGTATGAATGCGCAGCAGCTGGTTGGTATTGTCTTAATTACTACAGTCCGGGGAGGCTTATCACAGACGGTTCTAACGTAAGAACCGTCTGTGATAGTTTGACTATCACAGACGGTTCTAAATGTAGAACCGTCTGTGATATTAATATCACAGACGGTTCTTAATTTAGAACCGTCTGTAATAAACCTCCTACATATACCCCCTGTCTAGAGTTTTTCGCGTATCCTGCACTTACTAAATCTCGTCGCCTCCTCGCTCCTCCGTCGCCTCCCCGAGCCCGTCGACGCCTCCCCGACCGCGTCGCCGCCTCCCGAGCCCGCCGCGCCTCCGGACCGCGTCGCGCCTCCTTGAGCCCGTCGCCTCCCGAGCGCGTCACCGCCTCCTCGAGCGCGCAGCTCCCGACCGCGTCGCCGCCTCCTCGAGCCCGTCGCCGCCTCCCTGAGCCCATCGCCTCCCCGACCGCGTCGCCGCCTCCTCGAGCCCGTCGCCTCCCCGAGCGCGTCGCCGCCTCCCCCGAGCCCGTCGCCGCCTCCCTGAGCCCTCGCCGGCCACCTCCCCTGTGCAAGTTTGTTAATCTTGCATATACTAAGATTGCCTGTGGGATTTACAGTTGCTCGATGATGATAAATTCATATACTGAGATTGGTTCATTCGGTCTTTGATCTCTAATAGCTGTCGGTTCATGCAGTTTTCAGGTTATAGACTGAATTATTGGGCAAAGATATTAAATTGATCTGTTAGGATTTAATCTTGACAAGTTAAAAGACTGAATTATTGGGTAAAGATAACTTGTATGGTCTTGATCTGTATGAATACTGCTGTCTGAATATATGCATGCTGAATATATCTTGATCTTGAGATTGTAGAGTTTGTATCTAGAGCTCAAAAGACTGAATTCATTATTTGACATAACCAATCAAGGAAGAGTATATGATTTAGTAGCAGGACGACCAAGATTAATCTTGTGCAACCCTACAATTTGAGAGCACAAATTAATCAATTAAAACTTGAGCTTGTTTAGAGACCTTGTAGTAATAGTATATGTCACATAGACCTTCAAAGGGCATGAAGCAAGTAACACATTCTAGTGTATCTTGTTCAATGAACCTGATACACTAGTTTGTGTCATTTACTTCATAGAACTTTGTTTAGAGACCTTGTAGTAATAGTATATGCCACATAGACCTTCAAGGGGCATGAAGCAAGTGACACGCTCTAGTGTTCCCTGTTCAATGAACCGGGTACACTAGTTTGTGTCATTTGCTTCATAGAACTTTGTTTAGAGACCTTGTAGTAATAATAGATATATATTGATTCTATATATGTATATATGTAGGTATATATATGTATGTGTATGTATGTATATACACATATATATGTATTGTAATCGTCTATATTGAGCGAAATAGATAGATATTGCACTTTCTTATCTTATGGTATGGCACTTTATTATCTTATTCTAATAGACTCACAAATTGAGCAAAATGTCATCCGCGCATTCTTCAACACCATCGCCGGAGGCGTCCGCTTCAAAATCAAGACGCCAAGGAAGAGGGCTATCGAAGAAGCTCGAGGCGATTTACCATCACACATGTCGATGTATCGGGGTCCCTCTCCTTCCTCGCAGCGACAAGCGCATGGAAGAGCATGATTGGAATCGTTGCGAGAACGAATTGAGATCACATTCAATTCGTGGAAGGACGTGCTGCGACTCGGAAAAGAGAGTCGTGGACAGAAATTTTGGCATCGTTCGCATCCCGAAGAACACCAAGACACCGTGCAACGACAAGCCTTGCTAGGGGCGTGCAAAGCATGGAAGAACTTCAAGAGCAAGCTTGTCAAGGACTATGTGGAGAAAGACGAAATGCCCTTTCATAAATACCCATTCCTGGAACCACAATGGGAAGAGTTCAAGGCTTCGAAGACGACCGAAGAATTCAAAAGTACAAGTGAGGCGCACAAGGCCCTCCAGGCAAAAACACACACCCCCACAGACTTGGCACAGCTGGGTATGCGGGTAAAATCCCGCAGTGGACGAAGGAGGATGAACTGGCAGCCCTGCAGGACATCGCCCCGCCATTTAGCAATATCCCAGATGACCGCGCTCGAAATTGGATTAGAGCAAGGTCATCCACAACGACATCGGGGACGTCTCCTTCGAAACCCCGCACCAGCTAGTGTCCGGCGCTGGTAAGATATCGATCGAACTACGTAGCTTGTAATTACTCCACAACCGTGCAAGTGAAATGACATGTCGTGCTCTTGCGGGAAGAGCGAGTTTTGAAACTACCCTGGGATCATTCCAGAGAACAAGGGAGAATGATATGCTCTCCGCGGCCCTGGGAAACAAGGAGCACCCGGGCCGTATGAGAGGCCTTGGCCTTTACATTCCTTGGAAACATGGTTTCCAAGATGACTCCGACATGTATCGGCGCAGGAAGAGAAACAAAGCCGAGCGTGACGCACGGCTACGAGAAGAGATCAAGGCATCTCTTAGAGAGGAGCTAATGGGTGAGCTGGCTCATGTAGTTAGAGATGAGGTGCGGAAACAGACAGAAAGTCAGCAGGCCGTCGCCACCGCTCCTATGCTAGTTAGCCCGCACAACCGTCCGAGTAGTTGCGCGTCCAATCCGACGCAAACCGATGCCAGATTTTCTGTAGACGACATCCTAGTAATAATTATTATCTCTCGAATGCTTGCTCCATTGATAGGCCTATTCGACTAGCTAATTTTGTATCGTTATGTAGGAGCCTACGAAGTGCAGGCTCCAAGTGAGATATGCTTCCATTCCCTTGCACGCTGCTTGGGGGCTAGGCATATCCATCTGGTATCGAGGCCATGTTGCACGGTCAAGCTTTAGCGCCAGGCTTTGTAAAAGTTAATGTGGATGGTGTGCATGTCAATTTTGAGGTCGTCCCGCTACCGAAGCCCCCCAACGACGAGATCGTGACTCTAGGGCAGGCCATTGGAACATTCATCCAGTGGCCCAAATGCGACATCTCCCTGGAGGCTTCTTCACCGGTGGCCGGACCAGAGCTAAATGCGCTGGTGCTATCTCCACAAGTGCAGCACGAACCAGAGCTAAATGCGCTGGTGCTATCTCCACAAGTGCAGCGCGAACCAAGTGCCATACAATGAGCACTTCCATTGGATTTTAATTGTAATTATACCAAAATGGAACAAGGCTATATACCTTGATTCTCTAAGTAAGAACAAATCCAAGTACATAGCTATCGCCAAAATACTCGATAGGTACGTACATTGTACATTGTACTCTTTCTTTCCTTCCGAATGACTAATATAACTTTTTCGAATAACGAAGGTTGTTCGCCACATACGTTCAACAAACACGTGGCTCGACGACAGGGGCCAAGCCCTTGAAACATGATTGCAATTTTCGGGTATTCGCTAGCTACACATTAATTAATCATATACAACACTTAGTAGTAATGCCACTTGATTTAACACATTCTATTTTTTGCAGTACCACTAGCAGCAGCCGGGCAACACGTGTGGATACTACGTGTGCCACCATATGAGACTACTCCTCGATTCCACCAAGATCACCACTCCTAAGATTTGTCAATCTTCCCACATTTATTTCATACATGTCAAGTTTTATATGTGCGCGCGTTGATATTCCTATCTACAGGCTGCACCCATCTCTACATCTGCATTGAAACAGCCGGATTTTGCAAAAATTCGAGGAGAGTTCATTTGGTTTTTGTGGACTAAAGTCGTAAGATCAGATGGAGAGTTCCACGCCTGAATGATTTTTATTGTAATTCTAAGTGCAAATGCAGTGTAGATCTTTTACAATTGTGTATTTGTTAATGGATATTTTATTTCAATTCAATGAATTGATTTGCGAAATGGATGCTTTATGTTTGTGAAATGAAGCGCGTTGTCAATTGGATGTTTTATGTCCGTGAAATGAATTGAGATGTGAAATGTATCTGAAATGAAATGAGATGTGTGAATTGTATATGTTTTATATCTGTGATTATCTTATTGTTTCAGAGGGCATGGCTAGCCTTTCCTGATGCTAGCCAATAAACAGAAATATATTTAGGGGTTAAAGGGAATATCACAGACGGTTTTTGAGTAAAAACCGTCTGTGATAACTGATAATCACAGACGGTTTTTACTTAAAACCGTCGTAGTGATCGATATCACGACGGTTTTTAACTAAAAACCGCTCGTGATGATAAATATCACGAGCGGTTTTTACTCAAAACCGTCAGCGATGATCGATATCACGAGCGGTTTTAACTCAAAACCGTGCGCGATTATCAACTATCACGACGGGTTTTACCCAAAACCGCTCGTGATAGCTGATAATTACATACGGTTCGAAATCGCTCGTGATCACCTTCGATTATCACGACCCGCCAATCTGAGCGGTTCACAAAACCGTCTGTGATGACGTTTTCGAACCGTCTGTGGTGATCTTTTCTGTAGTAGTGTGACTAAGATCGAACTCAGTGCTAGGAAGCTCAGAATTTTTGTGTTCAAAGGGGCTCTGGTGCCTATCGTACCTTGCTGAAATTTCAGAACTGCACAATATTGATATTGATTTTCACAGATTAAACACTTGAACAAGCTCTCGATTCATTGTTCGATGCATTATTTCCATTGGTGCAACGCCTGGCCCTATGTGCCTCTTTTATACTACCAGAGGTTTGCTCTAGCAAATAATAGCAATAGCATTTAGATGTGATTAATTCGGCCAGACATTTTCTTATGAGAATAGGTCATGTACTAAGGGTCTGTTTGGTTCGGCTGCGGCTTTTGGCTTTTGGCTAAAATTTTTGAATTTTAGTTGTTTACGACAGAGATTACGGAGAGATAGATGCTTGCGATTTTGGATAATACAGATATTAGACTTTTAACGTATACTACAATTAACTTGTAGACCTCGTCTTGAGAAAATACCCCGTTTGAAAGTTAGGTATTGTAGCAAAAGCCAAAAGCCGCTAGTTTCGTTCGAAAAGAACAGGCCCTAATTGTCTAGCTTGTTTTGTCATGAAATATTGGATGTTAAAACATGTTATTGGTTCAACAAGATATTCGAGAATTTGTCAAGTTAGAGCAATACCCAAAGGCCCTCATCCTTTCCCCTTGCTATATAACCCATCTAACCTTAACCCTACCCCACCACCCCCGCTGCCTCCCACCCCGCGCCGCCCCCTCCTCGTCGCTGGTGATAAACCCCTCCCACGGCCTCCTCCTCCTTTCTCGCCGGAGCAACTCTGCGTGCCTCCCACCACCACCCCCTCCCCGCCCCTCCTCTACCACTCACGGCCGGCGGCGCCTCCGCCGCCTCACTGTGCCGGCCCTACCCCTCCCCGCCGTGCCGCCCCCACCCAACCTAATAGCTAGTACCTTCCGCCGCCGTCGCCCTTCAGCACTGTCCACCACACTCCTACCCCGCCTATCGCTCCCACAGCTAGGCTACCATCCCAGCCTCCCTCTATAGGGGAACAGTGAACCCTAGGCACGGGGGACTGTATTCTCCCCTCGGGCTCACCGATGAGGAGAAAAGAAGAGGTCACTGGTGAAGAAGGTGGAGATGGCAGCACACGAATCTTCGCGTACATCTAAAAGTTAGAAATTTGAATGATTGTTTGAAAGAAAACATCCGAATGATGTTTATCAAAAATCCATAATACAAACTAGCATTCCCCTCTGTTTCAAAAAATATATATAGTACAAACTAGCATGAATTTCTCTCATATTAGGTTATTATGTTATACAAACTAGTTTTCCATTGATCGAACTGAAATTTGAATGATTTTGTATGTCAACAGCTTTCGTAGTTCAGAATGAAATATGATATATGGTTTGCTAATCATAACTGTCTGTTAATTGTTCTAACCATTACAGTTTGGCACAAGTTCGCCCATGTACGATCGAAATGGACCTCTAAGGAGTACAAATGCCTAAAGAACTTGAGAGTCTTATCAATTTAGAGGTGGGAAGAGCCAAATTGAACTTGTGCTACACATTGTGGAAAATGCCCCGGCACTGGAGATTTTAACTATAGATCCAACATGGCAGCATACATAATTTAAGTGGTCAACAAATCACACAAACGAAAACATCAACATATCAACAATGAAAATTTCAAACAAATTCTAAATACGCCATCAGACCCTTAGCAACGTACAGATATTACTCCTAGTTTACTCTATCAGAACAGAAAAATGAAGATTGAGCATGAGTGCATGACATATTAACCGCCAGTAGAATGTTCTTCTCCAATCTCCATCGAACTAAAACCATTACTAAACAAGTACATAACAGAAGAAAGCACTGTACACGGGCATTGTGTTCAATAGAAGAATGTCACGATACATACCAACGGAATGGAGCTACCTAGCTACCGTTGACAACAGAAGTCATGGTACCAGAAACAATCCATCGGATCAAGCATAAGTCGAGCGATCTCATGATCCAATCATACGAGGATACATACAAATGTACTTGTTTAAAAATTATTAGATGTACAGATCCATTAAAACGCATCTCCATACTGGACATTTCAGTTTTGCCATTGATGCAATCCTTTGTTCCTTAATCTGATGCCAGTGGTAAGATTTGCTTCAGAATGCGCATAACAGCTTTGCTTCCAAGTGCAACCAGACTGACACCTTCTTGTTGCACCTACCCAGAAAAAGAACTCACAGCCAACTCAGACGCAGACCCAGCCTGCTGATTGGTACTGAAATTACCAAGCAAAACAAAGTGATGAAATCGTGAATGACCAAACAGGAACATGCATCAGTACGAGAGAATGGAATTATGTCTGAATCTTTTGTCTTGTTAATGTTCAGTGCAAGTGTAACAAAGGGCTTGGTCTAGCACAACGTGCAGTGTATATATAAATGCCCTGAATGCCCATGGGAAAATGCCAGAATAGGTACAAAGCAGAAACCAGTCTACAAATAAGTAGACCAGGCGAGAAATCAGAGGCTGAAGAACCTTTTCGTCTTATGCTCATGGGCAGCTACAGTCAGGTTATCCTCTAATTATTTCTACTGATATTTCAGTAAATTTGACCTTTTCCTTCGTCTTTCCTCTTGTCATGTAGTCTTCACTCTTCAGTTCCTATTCTAAACCAGTGTGCAATTCTATGTTACAACACTAGTTACGTTGTTTCAGAGTGTAGGGTAAGCAGCTTAATGTAGCATATACAATTTATTTTCCTGGTATAGGTATTAATGTACAACAGTGTTGATTTCAAATCAAAAGGAGAAAGAACAAAGTTCAGATGACAAAAACCATGAACTTTCTCAGGATTATGTTGTTGCAAGCAGGGTACCGTATCAGAGAACACAGTTTCAGCTGAGGAGCTACAAATTCGTGACGAGTTGGAGGCAGACATAGAGGAGGATTTAGAACGAGAGATCATCGACGACATGTGCCGCCTCGCTCGTTACCTGCAGAGGCTGTATCAGCAGAAGGATAGGAGAGAACTTCCAAGCTCAGCTAATAATTACCAGCTGCCACTGTCCCATACAGCAAATGCAATTCTTTCTGAGATGAATATCAGGATCAAATTAAATGGGCAATGCAGGATCGAGATAACTAAGCTTGAGCAAGATGCTGCTGCCATTCAACCGAAGTCGTGCCCCACTACTGATCAATTTGACAAAAGGCAGAGTGATACAGTTTATTACCGGAAGCAGCAGAACCATCCAGTTGTGCCGTGGAGATAAAGTAAAATGAATCGGGAATATGCATTACAACTGAAGAATAATATTATGATATACAACTTCAGGGGCAATTTAAACGTTTTGTGTCACTTATTTTCTGTTTTGCCAGCAAATAAATCATATTATGCGATTCAACTTGTACAACAATATGACTTGTTCATGGAGAAATCAATTGAAATATATGTTTACATGGTTGGAATCCGAACAATCACTTGAGACACAATTGGCGACACTTCAGAGGATATGGGATGGGACTCAAATAAAAAAATCTGGGCAAAAATGAGGGAGTGAAGAAAATTTAGTCGATAGTTATAGCAAAGGGAAAGCCTATTAGGAATGGAAGTGTGAACAAGTTAATCATGATAATGCCACTGTGACACTCTTAACTTGGCTGTGAACTTGAAATAGAATACAGCCTCAGAATGAGGTAGCTGAAGATCAACACAACTATTGTTTAAGACTCTTAGTTAGGTTCACATTTTCTTTTTCCTTTTTGTTTTGCATGTGTATGTTATGGATCATAAGACCATCTTATATTTATCTTAGTTGGCTACATGGTTATGCAGTTGCCTGTGCATGTGCATATGCGCACGAATGTGTGTGGACAAGTATGTCTGTGTGCGCACTCATGACTCATGGGTGTAAATTCCTAAACTTTGTGACAAGGTGTACTCGCAACGACAAGTTAGTACGATGATTAGATGAGGGACATGCGTTTGACATATCAACTGATGGATTTGCAATTAACCTATCTCATCTTTTCTAAATGCATTGTGCATATTTACTATTGTCTGATATGAATACTTGGCTTACTTTGCAATATTATTCTTAGGTAATGTAATATAATATAATCGTATTCGCTATTTTTCTTATTTTCTTGTTCGTAATTTTCTTAATGCCCCCTTTTCCAGGCAAGGAATCTGTTTATTTCTATTCTCTCGTGATATGCAATGAGTGGCCAATTCTAGAAGTTGTGCACAAAGACTTAGTGTCTGGTCTGTATGGTTGAGCGCAATTGCTGTATTGAATAAGCAAATGGAGCTTACCGCTTACGTGAAAGAGCCTTTCTTCAATGGGACAACTATTCCCTACCAGGGAGCAGTTAAGGTTTCTATTAGGCTATGTGCTGCATATCATACCATGAACTGAATTCCAGAGGTTGTGCACAAAACAAAATGGTCATGCTTCTGAAAGACTTGCATCATCGGGATGATGGGGATGTAAACATCATTGTCATAAACAACTTGAACACAAAGAAACTAAAAGTATACAGCAAAACAGCAATGCTAAGTGATCACATCCTCATAAAATGTGTATCATTATATCATAATTCCCTAATTCAACATAACAATACATACTATAGTGCAAACAGCAGAACTCACTTATGTGTGGTGGTACTAAAAAACATACAGTTGTAAATGCCCTTCACCTTACAATCCCTACAATGCATTCTTCTAATCCAACTTCAAGCACAAACAATTCATTGCTATATTCTTCGAGTATATGCTCATCTGCTAAACCAACAAACTGAATTCATATATAACTATTACCACACACGAATTACCAGCATGGTGAACCGCACATATGCAGGCCCAGAAGAATTCACATACGCATTGCAGAAGGGCATGCACTCCAGCACGACAATAGATAACCGCCTGACAAATATTTACCACCATTTATAACAAAATCAATATATCCAAATATCAGAATTCAGAATGGTGTTCTATGATAACTTTTCATGAACTGATTTTGGGAGTGTGCAAATAAGAGTCCACTAAACAATTTCTCAATAAACTAAAAGGGGGCAAAAAGAAATAAAAGACAGTAAAAGAACATGAGCATACATGGACACTTTCATATGAGACTCCAGGAAAAGTTGAAATCACAAGATAGCTTTGTATTGATAACTCACTCCAAGCAGGGCCAAAAACCTGAGTTTAGAAAATTCGGTGCCGTTAATCTATGCAACCTGGCTCACTCCTAAACATCAAAGTGTCTGGTAAGAGACTATTACTGCAATCCATGAAGCTTGAATCACTCCTTGACATCAAAATGTCTTGAAGAGCCTATTTACTGTGGTGGTAGGTTGCTGCTGACACCACCCAACCCTGCTTTCTGCCCCAATTCTGTGAGTTGCTGAATAAACTCCACCCCATTAAGAATCTCTGTCGCTCCATATATGACATGCTTGGAAGGCTGTGAGCGTTGCGCTAGCTCCATCAAGCTCCTGTACTCAATGTAATTTCCACCACCAATCATGAAAACAATTGCTTCTCTGAACGGTCCTCTGAACTGACCACCAGTTCCAGATCTAGGGGCCCGTGGATCAAACAATAGGTAGTTGTCCACCTCTGGGTTTGGTTTCCCTTCCATGAGAGCTTCAACTGTCCTTGTCAGAGCCAGCTGCCTCCCATCTGACAAGAGGTTCTTCACACCTGCCGTCACTGCACTAATGGACTGCCCATAAAGCTTCTCCGCCCAATCAACAATGTTGCTCCTGCTTGCTGTGCTTGATGCAGCAGCAAACTGGGTGTTCAATGACTTTATCCTCTTCACGTACTGGAATGCAGACATGTCCACTTCTGACTCCCTCAGCGCGGCCTCAACCTGCTCCAGTTCGGCTGAAGGTGGCGTCTCAAAGGACAGCAGGTAGGTCACAGCCAGCCGGAGCTTATCCTCCCTGGTGCCCTTCCCTCTGAGGAGGCTCTGAAGCATGTTCCGGTCCACAGTGCCATTCACAAGCATATCATTCTCACACTCACAATATCCATCCAGAGACCTCTCCTTGATATGCCCAAGCAACGCAGTTGCAATATTCGTGTGCTTATCAATCATTTTCTTCCGTTCTGTCAACTCAGGGAGTGAGTTCACCGCATTCATGAGGTGCTTGGTGTTGCCAATAAGATCGGTGCCATCAAACTCAACCCCGTCCCTGCCGCCACCTGTGCGTTGGTTCACCTCATCCACCTCCTGCTTGTACTTGGCGAGCTGCGCCTCGATTTCCTCTGCCACTTTGGGGAATGGCGACCAGCTGTTTGCCACCCAGAATGGGTCGGAGTCATCCAAATCATATTTCTCCACTGGTAACTTCAGCTTGTTCAGCTTCAAGCCGAGCACATCGTGGACCAACGGGCGGTAGCTCCAATCGTGCTGTATCCCCACCGATAGCTCGAAATTCCTGTCGAACAGGCACAGGACCGGGCGCTGGAACGACGCGACGGCGGCGGACGCGGCCTCGGTGAAGAGGTTTGGCTTGGCGAGGAGGTGGTCGCGGAGGCGGGCGTCGAGCGCGGCCGCGACCATCTCCGCCGGCCCGCCGCGCGCGCACCTGATGACGGGCACAGCGCCGAGCGTGGCGGCGACGCAGAAGAGGCCAAGCGCGACGGCGTCGACGAGCGCGGTGATGTCCGCGTCAGCGGCGGCGGGGTCGTTGAGCGCGACGTAGGCGCGTGGCTGGGCGAGGGAGAAGAGGCCCTCCTCGAGGCAGACGAAGTCGAGGTACTGGTCGGCGACGCGCGCGAAGCGGTGCGCGGAGCGGGACACGGCAGCCGCGGAGGCGAGGCGCTCGAGGACGGGCCGCGGGACGCAGGTGGAGAAGTTGATGTGGAACGAGGCGTAGAGCCCCGCGGCGGCGTCGGCGGCGATGCGGTCGGCGTTGGCGGGCGTGGGGCGAACGAGGTAGACGGCGGGTGCGTCGGGGACCTGCTGCCGCGCCTTGTCGATGTTGAGGTGGAGTGTGACGCCGTGCCTGCGGAGGTCGCCGACGCGGATCACCGGCGAGAGGAGCGCGACGCAGGGGGGATCCATCACCAGGATCTTGTACGCCTCCTCCTCCCCTCGCCGCCGCCGTCCGGCGACGGCTGCTGCTGGTTCAGGTGCAGCATCCGCACGATCAAATCTGGATCAGACAGATAGCGCGGTTACAGCCACCCATGCGGATCGATAGAGAGAAGGCAGAAGCAAACTGGGGATGCGTTCGGGCTTACCAAGCTGCTTCTTGCGGAGGCTGAGCGCCATGGCGATGCTCCGGCGTGGATCGGATCTGGGAGGGGAGTGAGGAAGGGATACCAGGGAGGTAGGGGACACAACCACCGGGGGTTGGGATTATTTAGTTGGAGAGATTGGATCATATACATTCTTTTTAGTTGAGAAATTAAGAATTTATCTTTTACATCTAAATGACATATAGGATTATCATAAGTTACTGACATATGGATCAGAAAAGTAAATCCTCAATTTCCATCTAAATGGAGGGTATATGATCAATTTTTTCTTAGTTGGAATAGCCAACCAAACATTGCCGTCGATTTATTTTTGTTTGGCCGTGATGAGGCGAAAGCCCAGATACGTAATTCCCCCATTTGCGTGAGGGGTTCGTGCACAAAATGATATATGGCTTTCAAGTCATAGAAATTTCGATAGAAATCCTATAAAATTCTCATGTGTAAATGGAGCCTTCGTTCATCCAAAAAATGTAATCGGATGATCCTTGAATCATGATTCACATGAAAAGTCGTCGGTGCCTCGCTCAAGCGCTAGCTATTCCTGCACTTTTGTAAGCTTGACCTGAAAAAACAAGAAAGTAAGCATACATACAGGCGTGAAATAAAGCAATTTGTCTCGAAATGCAACAACAAACAAACAAAAAACAGTACAAGCAGTGGCGGACCCAGGATAAAATTATAGGTAGGGCGAAGTCTAACGGTTGACAATAGTACCCAAAAGCAAAACAATATATGATCAAACTATATTACAATCGCACTAATAAAAGTATGTGATACGAAATAGAAACAACAACTACAATTCGCATGTTAACATATGTAGATAACGGAAGGACAATAAAAAATACCTTACTAATGAAGATTAATCCACAATTGTAGATGAGCTATAAAAGAAACAACCTGTCAATTGTGAAAGATAGATAAATCAGTAGTGTCACAATTCGATAATAGAATATAAAAGATGCAATACAAAAGAAGACAAAAAATATACCAGTAAATAACTAAGTACGTCTAGGAGAACGAGGCATTTTCATTCTTCGAGTTTTAATGTCTTGAAATCGTTTCTTGATTTTTTTCACGATCAAATCCTTTCTATTCATTTTCAATTTGAACAAGCCTCAGGTCACTGTTTCTGCAAAGGAAAAATATAAGCTATCATAACTAATACTCAAATACACAAATTTAAAATCTAAAATAAATAGAATCTAAAATAAATAACTTATCCACCGACCGTCACGCTCGCTCCTCAATTCCTCAAATCTCCTGATCTCCTCCCGGCCGACGCCTCGCCCTCACGGAGACACGGCTCACGCGGTCACGCCCGCTCCTCAGTCCTCAACTCCTCAAATCTCCCGGACCGGCCGACCGCCGACGCCTCACGCCTGCTACGCCTCCGGCCTCCCCGCCCCGCCTCGCGCCTCGCCTCCGGCCGGGCCCCGCCTCCGCCGTCCGCGCTCCCGGACCCGGCCACCGCCTCGCCTCCCGGGCTCGGGCTCCCGCTCCGCCGCTCGGCCTCGGGCCTCCCTAGCCGCTGCTGGCGCGGCCCAGCGCCGCCCGTCGCCGGACCCGACGCCGCCCTCCTACAACTCCGGCACTCGCCTCGGCCTCTGCCACTCCGCTCGCCGCCGCTCGCGCTCGGGAATCGCCGACCGGGATCTAGGGTTAGCGCCTTCTACTGTGTTGGCCGTGCGTCCTCGGTAGATGCTAGACAGTATATCTCTTCATTGCTTTGTTGGGCTTGGACCATGTGTGGTATTTGGGCTTGGGCCGTCTATGCTTCCGAGCTCCGGCAACATGTGCTTCCGTGTATCGGTGTATGTAGAGCCTGGCTGGCTCAGTGCCGCCGCCAGAGGTCTCAGTGCTTCGCCGCCGGGGTTCCGGCCGAGGAGCTCGAGCGGCGCCGCCTCGCCGAAGGGCGGAGTCCGCCCAGTACAAGCACACCCCTAAGTAGAACTACAAATCTCGAAGTGTAATCTATTTTCCACACCGATTGTATCCATATGTATGCATGAAACCATGTCATCACACACTTTATCACTTACGCCCGTTTCACAGTAAATCCCCTCCGCGATGAAATTTTATGGTGAAAAGGTCTCTATTTTCGCTCCCTATCAATCCTCTCTAAAGGTGCAAACAGGATATATATAAATAAATATCACTTATTTTGTATTATTTTTTATATTTTTTCTTAGAGTCAAAGTCGCACACAGATAGTACCAGATATGAATACGAATGTGAATATTTTTGGTCACGAATGCTAAATGAATACATGTCACTCCGAATATGGTTAGTCTTGGTCACGAATATTTAATCGAATAATACGTGAAACAAAAAACATATATGTCACACATATAAGAATCAATCAACCATACTACATGTCCATAATAGACTACATTAGTACTTTAACAAGCAAATTTAACTATATTACACGATGACAGACTAGTTAAGCAAATAGTAAGTTTTAATTAGTAAAGTAGCAAGTAGATGATGGAGAGTAGTTAAACAAGTAGTAGCTACATGTCACGCGGGCCAAAAGCAAGAACTATCCATAGACAAGTATATCCCTAGTTCATATAATTTCATTACATAACGTGATGAGTTCATAATACAAATCTTGTTTAGCAAAAACCAACAGCGAACCATCTCTAAGACTCTAATGCTTCAGTGGAGGTCATTTTTAGTCATTATCTTATCTTACAAAAAAATATAAATTAAAATCTAAAATTATTGGATGAATAATATAAATCCCAAATCAATGCTTTTACACTAGACAGTATCTAAAATTTTTAGGCAGCGAGGCGCGGGCGGCGGGTCTGGCCGGCGAGGTCATTGGCGGCGGCGACGGACGCGTCGGCGACTCACCGGCGCGAACGGCGGGAACGGCGGCGGCGGCGCGAACAGCGGAGAGCGGCGGAGAACGGCGACGAACAACGGCGGCGCTCAGCGAAGCGGCGACGCTCGCCGGCGGGCGACGGCCGAGCTCGCGGCGAGCGCCGCAGCGCAGTAGGCGGCGGCGGCGGCCATGGACGAAAGCCGAGGCGGGGGCTCTTATTTATACCCGGCGGCGAGGTATCCGGACGGCCACGGCGGAGTCCGGCTCGATTCTGCGGCGGGCGGCGGCGTGTCCCGCCGGAGACGGAGAGGAGTCCGGTCGGGGCGACGCCGACAGTGGGCCCCACCTATCGGTGGCACGGTGAGCGGACAGCCGGATGCGGCGCGCGCAGCAGGCGCTCGGATGGGCGACGCGTGTCATCCATCCAGCGGAGGAAGGCGCGCGGCGCAGCGGATGCTCGCCGCGTGGCGGGCGACGCAGCCGGGCCGAGGCGGCGAGTCGGCTGGCCGGCCGGTGGGTGGGCTGCGCCCACCGGCGATGTGGTTTTTCTTTTTTTTCTTTTCTTTTTCCAGAAATTCATAAAATATTTTTTGAGCTCTAGAAAATAACAAATAAATCCAGAAAAATCCAGAAAAAATTCCAATAAATTCCTTGAGACACAAGGGACTCAAATTAAATAACTTTGGCAAATGTTCATGTTCAGATTAATCATATTAAATCCTTTTAATTCGTAAAAATTTCATTTAAGCTTTAATTAATTCCAGAAAAATTCAAATTGTGAATTTTATTTTAAAAGCTTCAAAAGGCTCTAAAAATCAGGATGTTACATTGCCATCGATGCATCAGTGGCATGAGCAGGTGAGACCTAGGGGAGGAAGGGAGCTTCTGGAACTAGCCTGTTCTTTTCGGCTGCGACTTATGGCTTTTGGTTGAAAATTTTGAATTTTAGCTATTTACGGTACAGATTACAGAGAGACAGATACTCACTTGTAATTTTGGCTGGTACAGATGTTGGGCTTTTAACATGTAGATCGTTTAACTTATAGACCCCGTCTTGAAAAAAATACTCCATTTGAAAGTTTGGTACTGTAGCAAAAGCCAAAAGCCGCCGGCTTGTGAGGTAAAGAACAGGCCCTAAGCTAGCTAGCCAAGGTTGTGTGCTCTTTTGGGCATATATTTTCTACTACATCAAGGATGTGTGGACTGTGGACAGAGTGCTTGCCTCACCAGAAACGGTGGCTCAATCGACCGGCGTGGAGACTGGCAACAGTGATGAATTCTTATTGTCTCTATCTTTCGATAAGAAGGATAAATTTCGATTAGACGATGATCAACTCTCATGATCTAAATTACAAATGTAGCACATACGAACCAAGCAATCATTAAACTAATTACCAAGTCGTTATCAACTATGCCAAAGACCCGATTGACCTGATCACAAGGATCAATTCCTGTAAGTAATCGAAGAATAAGTAAGAACGAAGTAACAAGTAATCTGAAATTGCAAATATATAATTGAGTTCAAAAGGTGGGATTCCGTAGAAGTTCTTTGGTTGGTCTAGTGGACACAAACGGAAAAAAAGTTTTCAAAATAGAGAAATTAAGCAAACGAAATCCACCAAACTCTAAAGGTGGCGGCCACTATGTATAAGAGAAAGAGGAGAAGGGGGTGGCGGTACTGTTCATGCATAAATAGTAACTACATGAATGACACAGGTTGCCTAAGGTTACAAGGCCCAGGGGCCCAAGTGGACTGAGCAACAATGCCTGATTGTTTTGGTAATTGCGATGTGCTTAGTAGGAATTTGGAGTTGAGGCTGGATCCGTTTGAAAGAGGACAAGATAACCTTTCAATCAAATACTTGTGTAGCTCAAACAGAGTCCGTATGTGAAAATTATGCTCGTTTAAACTCGGCGCTATCTCCGGATGTTGAATTGAATTGCACATGCTTTCCTTCATGATCATCTCATAAGTTCCTTATTAAAAGAACATCACATGCATTAGGTTACAACATATTCTTATTAGAAACAAAATACACTATTAGAAATGAAATTACCTGATTGTTCAATTGACGTGTATGAACTCTTGTGATTGGACCTTGCAAGTGCATAGGTTCAGATCTATTACAGGGAATGCTATTTGTATGCATGGAAGTGATGTCCTCGTTAAATAAGGCAATGAACGAGAGAGAGAATAGAGAGAGAGGAGGGATGGGGGCAACGAGAGGTAGAAACAGCGGCCTTTTCACGAGAAAATTCCATCACATGAGGGGTTTTCTACAAAACGGCATAAGTGAAATTGGGGGTTCCCACCTGCCTCCATGTGAGCCACCTGAGCTAAGATCCAATGGCCCATGTGGGCTTTCATACCTTAGCACCGAGTACATCCTTTACACTAGATATGCCCCCCTCTTTGTCATGCTTTAGCCACCACAACTCTTTTTCTTCCACCTTGCACTACACCGATAACTCAAATATAATATCATGCATCCTCTTCCACCACAATGTCTGGTTGCCATTGTAGTACTGTGTATGACAAAGTCGCCACATGATGTATCACAGGGGTGGATCGTCCCATGTGGCGAGGTTGGGTGGCCGCCAGAGCTACAACCGGCCGGAAACATCTTTTTCCTCTCATAATCCCCTATTGTCAGAGAAAAGAGCTTGCGCCGCTGCAATGAAGGATGTTGCAGTCTTGGGTTGATGTGTCTTAACTAATAAACTCTTTAGTCTTTACTCTTTACTTGTCAAAATCAAATAGAATATTGAAATGGATTGTGATTAAATGTTCCTCTCAAATCTCCATGGCCACCTCAAATTGATTATTTCGTCATGGGTGGTTTGATCAATCCTTAATTATGTGGTTCTATTGTAGAAATTTATTAAGATTATATCACATTTGATTTGCCCTGCAGTTTGTAGTTAATGGAAATATTTTTGGTATGTATGGATTAAGTTCTTGTATGGTGCTCATTGCCCTATTTATTCTTTAAGAAGTTCTACTAAGCAATCATCCTAAAATCATTACTACATAAACTTGTTCATCGATAGAACCCTTGAAAAGATCTTGTCTTAGATATTGAATACCATCGCTATGCACATGGAGTAACATAAGTGCTTAATACATCTAAGGATGTTTGCATATTCCAAAAGACTCCATTTTATTAGTTCATTGAGCACATGTTCTCTGAAAAAAAGAGGTTAGTTGAGCAATAAAGCAATTAAAATGAAGAATTTGAACTTCATTAAGCAACACCCTATCAAGTTAGAGCCAAGTGACCAAACTCTAGCGGCGAGGCAGGGGCATGTCTGATGAGGAAGCAGCACCCAGCAAGATGGCGGCTTGCAACCATACATAAGATTTGGTCCTAGGTCTGCCATTAATCTATTATCATCTACATGACCAGACCCTCGTGTTCTCTTTCCTCTAGTTGGGCATGTCAGTCTACTTGATTTTAACACACGCTAAGGGTGTGAGATGACAAAAAAAAGATTGGAAATTTTTTCTTGTTCAAAAAAGAAATCATTCTGCCACCACATAACTCCTTGGTGGGGGTGGAGTAATGGGTGTACGAATCCCCACACTCGGGTTCAAGTTCTGATGTTCACCCTTATGTATACACGAGTGTATTTTAGAAGAAATTTTGTGAGGTCATGGATTTATCTTTAGCCTCTAGCTGTTTAGGCGTATGTTAAAAATGCGCACTCGTGTATGTGTGTGTGGTGGCATACGTAGGTATACATCTTCCTTGCAAAAAAAAAAGAAAAAGAGAATAGAAATGTTTTCTTTTCCTTTCTATACGAAATAAATGATTTATGTTATATTCGTGTTAGTGATTCTTTTCCTTTCTATACGAAATAAATGATTTATGTTATATTCGTGTTAGAGATTTGTTGCGTCCTCTTTGCTCGGTCTAGGCATGTTGAATAATAGGCATGTTGCTTGACTTCAAACCCATCCAGACTCCAAAGACACAGGGATGGGGGAGATTACATGGAAATGTGTAGGAAAAAATTCTTCACCCAAGAGGACAAATTTTGCTAAGTAATGATCGCTTTGTTTCTTAACAAAACTTGCAGTTTGATTTTGAATCCACATTAAACGAAGATTGTTTTTAAAACGGTCCACCTTACTCTTTTTATATCATTCTAGTCTAATCACAACATTAGCGTATCTGCTTCCTACTTTTCGTTCAAAATTGTTGTGGTTTTCCTACTTTTTGGTTCTGTTCAAAAGTATTGTGATTTTTTTGTTGAAATGATACTATGGTTGTTATTTTTTTAGGTATTCAATTAAAAATAAAAATAAGAAAAAAAAACACCATTACATCTCTACGGATAATACAAAGAAAAACCGGAAAAAAGAAAATAAAGAGAAAAGAAGGGGGAAAAAGAAAAAAGTTGTGTTAAAGAAGCTAACACATTCCAAATGGCTTTTGGTTTCTAAAAGTCAGAAGCCTATGGTTGTGCAGTGGCAGGGTCAGGATTTGGTTACGTCCCGGCCTCAGTGGTGGAATAATCTAGGCTATCTGGGCTGAACCATGAAAATGTTACCCAGATTAGACTGAATTTACCTGGACTGTATACTAGGTATTTTTTCACACCCTGAACTGAAGCCAACTCTGCTCGGAGTGTGGCTCCACCTTTGTTTGTGTAATAGGACTTTTAGCTGGCTAGCTGGTTGGCATTTCACAACAAGTTTAGAAACTTCAGATAGCAAACGAGCGTAATTAAAATTTTTTGAAGGAGATGATAGTGTTAGGAAACCTGGGCCTGGGCCGGAAGCTTTGGCCCATAGTGGGCATCTCATCGGTAGACTATAAATAGAGAACCATACCGTAGCTTTTGTACACATGCAATCATAAAAACAATAAAGAAAGTTCAGGAGTTCTCTCTACCTCTCTGTGTTTTCAATCTATTATTCTGTCTTCTGTGATTGATCTTGTTTCGCATTAAGCAGAGGAATCGATCGGACTGGTCGCCAGCGACGGTTCCTCAACAAGTTATCAGCATGAGTTCGCTCCGGTGAATCAAAGGTAATCATCGAAGCTCTAATAGATTGAATTATCTAGATCACTCTAAATTCGAAGTTTTCGCTTTCTAGATTAATTTTCTACGGTGCAAATCCGCTCTAATCTACCGCGAGCAGACTTGAAGTCGCCGGCACAATGTCGATCGGTAGATTGCATACAGAGTAGATGTTGATTGCATTGTAGATTGAAAAAAAAACAGAAAAAATATGCACGGACGGCCCTGTACGGCCGCCGCACAAGAAGCCGCGCCGCCGGACGGTTGGCGCTCGGCCGCCGCTCGCATGGCCGCCGCCGAGGAAGCACGCGCCGCCGCCTGTCGCAGCCGCAGCCGCCTGAGAAGCCGTCGCCGACCAGCGCCCGCGCCTCGGCTCCTCCACCCGTGGCGCCTCGGCTTCCTCGTGCATGCGCACCGCCGGCCGCCGGCCGCGCTGCGTCGCCTCGACCTCCGCATGCGCGCGCCATCGCCGAGCCTCGCGCGGCTACCACTCAAGGTTCGCGCGCGACGCGCCACCCCAAACGGCACTTCGGCTTCTCCGCTAGCCGCCGCGCGGCATGCCGCCGGGTCGCCGGCTCCGTGCGCGCCGCCACGCCCACGCCGCCTTGCCTCCGCGCGTGCGCGCCGCCCACGCCCACACGCAGCGCCGCCTTGCCTCCCCGCACACGCACCCGTCTCAGCTCGGCCTGCAACTGCCCGCCACTTGGCCGCCAACCCACCACACGGCCTCGCCGGCCCGACCCGAAGCTCGGGCCGCCGCCACCACCACGGAGTGAGAGGGTAGGGGAAACCCTACCTTGCCCGTATAGATAAGGCGGCCGGTTGGGCCGTCTGGCCGAGTGGGCCTTTTGCCCGAAAGGAGAACGGGCCGTATGGGCCAAGGCGTGATGGGACGGAGGAGGAAAAGCCTGGCCGGGAGAGGGGCACCGGCAACTTTGCAGAAAAGTCCCTCAATCTCTGGAAATTACCGATCAACCCTCGAATTTTGCATATGGGTCCCGAATTTTGCAAAAAGGTCCTCGTAATTCCAAAATCTTGTAGAAAACCCCTCGGAAAATCAGGAAATTACGCGAAATTTTTCTCTGAACTGAAACTTGCGTATATACCCTCGAAAATTGCAGAATTCACTGAACATTCATATTCTAGCATAAAAAAGGCCTTGGGAATATGAATTTTGAATTATTTTTAGCATTTGAAGCATATTTATTTCTGCCATTATTATTGTCCATATTTTCTGTTTTTATTTACTATTTTGGTTAATTATAATTGTTTAAAATTATCTTTAATCATCGAAATTAGCAATAAAATTCATAGAAAATTATGGAATATTACTAGAATCTTTTGTACCATTTATTTACTTGTAGTAAATTTTTCTTGGATGGTCATTGATGATAATTTTTATCTTCCCTGATTACTTTTTCTTTGAGCATGGGGCAATCCATCTTAGTGTGACCTGACTCGCCACACTCATCCTTACGTTGTTGAGTGCCTTACCAAGTCGTCTTTAGGAGGCTGCTCGAACTATTCCTCTAAAAAGAAGACAAGCAGACAAGGATACATAAGACAACGCACTTGATGAAACAGCCTGCACAGGGTTAGTCACAAGTACTAAAAATGAAGATTTATCAGTCTTAAATTGTAAAGCTTCCATCTCATAGGTTTTCAATCTAAAGTATAGATCATCCATTGTTAAAGTATTTAGATCGACAGTTTGATTAATAGTCGTGACAACCATTAGCCACTCAGAACTTAAAGATCTCAAAATTTTATTTGCATTATCTTCATCAGCAGGAGTAATATTAACACCACGCAAATCACTTAAGATTTTCTCAAACCAAGCTAAAAATCAACAGTAGATTCACCAGCTTCATAGCAAGATCAGAATACTCTTTTTGATATAGCTTTTTATGCACTTTCTTGATCTTAGTCATTCCTTCATGATAATCGCAAAGAGTTTTCCAAATTAAGTGAGCAGTTTTAGTATTAGTAATATGATCAAATTATTTGCGAGAGATTCCTTGAAATAACAGGTTATGAGCTTGAGCATTTATATCAACATCTATTTTATTTACAGTCATAACTATAACAGGAACCTCGCTAGTCTAGAAACCTTATTCCAAACATCACTACCCTGAGTCTCAATGTATGCTTACATTCGACACTTCCAAAAAGTAAAATCAGTACCATCTAGCATAGGGAGATGGTTCACATACCTCTCTGATGCCATCGCAGCTACCACTTGTAATAAGATCGTATAATGCAACCAGAGAGGGTGAATGATTGTCTCCGCTTTTTGGTACCAGAAAACAAATCTTAACCCAGAAGAAAAGTAATCTAAATTTACTAGTTGTAGATTTTCTTGCATCATGATCTGGCGTGCTATGAGCATGGTGTTGTCTTCGGCTTGTACTCATTCGAGCGGTCGAAACATTCGAGCAACAAAATGTTTGAGCGATGAAGCATTCGAGCGGTCGAAGCTTTTCAAGCTGAGGAGGATTTCTACTACGTGCAAAAGCGATCGTAGCGAGCAATCGAGCGAGCGGTCGAATGGCTTGCGGTCAAAATCTACATTCGATAATTTAGATTGCTTTTCTTTTGGTTTGAGATTTATTTTTAGGTTTCAAAAAGTGAAGGCAATCATTCACCCCCTGATTGTGCCATACGATCCTATAAGTGGCATCAAAGCCAAGTTACAATAGCGTCAGATCGGGATTGGTTCTTAGATAAGTCACCATTTTTCGATGGATCAGATTATCTTTATTGGAAAACACGCATGTAGATGTTTCTACAAGCGCAAGGTAATGCTATCTGGTAAAAAGTTAAAAATTCGAATGAAGTGCCTTCTGTCGTTACCATTAAAAGTACTGCCAATGTAGAAGCGAATGCTAAGGCTAGAAATATTTTATTGCAAGGTTTAAGTAGAAATGAGTTTGTCAGAATTGCTCATCTTAAATCTACAAATAAAATTTGGATTACTCTAGCCAATTACCATGAAGGATCCAAGTCTATTAAGGGTGTGTGTTAGAATCAATTCAAAAAGGAATATTCTAAATTTGAAATGAAACCTAGAGAATTAGTAGATGCTTTTTTCGATCGCTTCAATAAGATTATCAGTGATTTACAATCTGTTGGTGTACATATACTGATTCTGACAATGCTAGGCAAATTTAGAATCCTTTGGATATGACTGTTTGGAATGTTTTAGTCACTACCATCAATTATTCTATTAGCATGGAAACACTAACCTTGAATGATCTTTATTCCAAGATGAAAATGCATGAGATTGATGTTTTGACCAGGATAGACCAGACTAATTCTTTGGGCTTAGTAACTAACCAAGCTGACAATTTATCTAGTTCTTCTAGTGCTTCTTTGTCTGCTCTGTGCACGATTTCAGATGAACAATTGGAGGAGATTCTTGAAGAGCAGCTTGTACATCTCTCCAACCAGGTGACCAAAGCAATCAACAACATTAGAGTAAGATGGAGAGGAGGTCATGTCATGTAACATCCTAGATTTCGAGAATTCAAAAATGTGGAGTTTTTAAAATTTTTCTTGCATTTTGCTAGCACACCAATTTCTTTTGAATGTTTATTTGAAATCTTTTTGAGTTTTATACCATATAAGTTAATGACCAGGGTTACTCCCAAATGCAAATAATATTGTAAATTATAAAGCGAAAAGTGTCATTACAGATCATGGAATTAAAATGCCTACACCTTGAATTCAAATTCTAGTCAATAAGATAATATCCAAACTAAAAGCTTAGGTATTACATAATGGACATTAAAATTTGAAATCCCACTTAAAGAAGTAATGGTTAAAGGAATATTAACAACTCACATTTTAATTGGTTGGAAAATTTAAAACCTAAATTTATGCAAGAGCCGAAACTAATAATCTTGAATGTGAAATAAAAATTCAACTTCCCGTTACCATCCATAATTTCCCTATTTTCCAAAATCATGGTCATGACCTTTTTCTACTCTTCCCCTTACCCTCTCTTCCTCTTACGTGCGGGCCCCACCCTTCCCTCTCTCCTCTCTTTCTTCTTTTCCTACGCACGGGCACGGGCCGGCCCCCTTCCGCCTTCTCTCGCTGCCGTGCGGGACCGCGCCAGGCGCTCCTCTTCTTCTCTCCCCTGCCCGCGCCTGCTCCCCCTCTCTTTCTTCTTTCCTCTCTCTCTGCGCGTGCTCTGCTCCTCTCGCGGCCTCGAGCCTGTGCAGCAGATCCGTCGCCCTCCCGCTTGTCGGGCACTCGCCCGTGACGCATCCCGAGCCCGCGCCACACCGCGGAGACGCGCGGTTCTTGCCGGTGGACCGCCGCCACCGACCGGTCCCCGCCATCGCCCGCCTGGCTCCATCCCTGCAGCGCACTCGCCTATAAGGGCACCAAGCTCACCCTTCCTTGGCGCCTCCCATTTCCTCCTCTTTCCTTCCCCCCGCCGCAGCGCGCCACCACCGCCGCCTCACGCCGCCCGCCGCCCGGTGATGCTATCACCGAATTGATTGCGTCACGGCGAGCCCCCGGAATCCCTCTCCCTCCTCCCACGAGTAATTAGACTCTGGTGGCTCGAGCTCGCCACAGCGGCGTTCTTCCTCGCCTCCGGCCGAAACCGCCGCTCCCGCCGCCATTCCCTCCTCGGGGCTCCGCGGTCCGATTCCCCGTGGTGGGAGCATCCCCAAGCCGCCGTGAGACTTCCCCGACCGCCGGCTGGAGCACTTCCCCACCGAGGCGAGCCCTCCACATGAGCCGCCCACCACCGCCCCTGGCTCCCGGCGCCAGGCCGCCTCGGCCACTCGCCGGCTTCCCCGACCGCACCGGTACGTTCCCCGAGACTCCCTCTTGCCTGTGCTCACGCTAATTGGACTTCCCTTCCCCTTGGTCGCCGCCGCCCCCTTTCCACCCGCCGCCGGCCGCCCATCGCGTCGCCCTCACGCCTCCCGCCGTATCCAGCCTGCTGCCTCCCCAACACTCCCTCACCTCATGGCGATTTCATTTTCCGGCTACCCCCAACCCCGCCCACCTCGCCGCGCGCATGCCCGACATGCGCGGCAGCCTCCCCTGTTTTCGGCCGATGGCATCCTCACTGGCTCTTAGCACTTACACTCTTTATCAATCGACATTCCCCCCAAAAGTCAAGAAACAACGGTTGGTCCCCTGTTAGCTCAGTTTGCGTCAACCCTCCAGTCCGGGTTCGATCCGAGCGGCACACATATGTTCACCCCATTTTCTTTTGCCCTATTTTCTTTTGGTTGTAATTTGTTTCTGTTTAGGAAAAATTTAAGAAAAATGGGAAGTAATCTAGGACAACTTAATAGATTTAATTAGAACATAAAACAAGAATATATAATATTGAAATGTGGATCAGCTGTCCTATATGAATAATTAATCCTATTGGAATAATTAACTAAAAGGCAAAATATTAATCAAAGACTTCGATATAAAAAAAACAGCTTATGGTAAATGACCGAGTAAAGAATGCCAATAATTAAAATTAAGATTTGTGCATAGCATTTAAAATGCTGCCATTAGATGAACTCTAGTAGTAGGTATTACTAACTGTCAAACATTGGAATACAACCTTGCTAGGTAAATAAATTCTAACTAAAGCTAACAACAAATAAAATGTAGAGACTATCTAAGTAAATGAATATATAAGCATCTATATGTATATGTAAATAAGTGGTTAGAGAAATGCGAATAGCATGTATGCAACCACGATAAATGTAACCGTACAATTCTTGCATTCACCGTAGATATATACATGTAAACACGGTCATTAAAATACTACCAACCATGAAATCTTAAATGGTAGCTTTAGTTAATAACGATAACAAAACATCATCATGTATTGCGGGCTTGAGTTATAAAAGGATAAAATTTATAGTATCGTGAGTTTTTGAGGGCACTCAAATTAAAAGGCCACAATAATATACCGATGCTAAAATATAATGGCCCTAGGTCATCAAGCATCAAATAATACTCCTCTAATCTTGCACACTAATTCATAAGCCTAACATAACCCGTGAAACTTACTTGATGACTACAAAAATAATAAAGGAAATTGCTAATAAAAAGATCAAGTCATCATACCCTATCGCAGACCTTGCCTCAAATCATCCGAATCACCCATTAACTCATAACAAAGCTAAATTGAGTTTATTCGGATTTATTTGGATCTCTTGAGTTATTTGCTTTTATTTGAATTCAGTCGTTTGTCCCGTAATTAGAAGTTGGAGACTGAAGATTCTATGGATGAAACGAGACCAAGATCGAGGGAGACCAGGAATTAGAGATCATTGCATGAGACGACTTCTTGTGAGCTCAAGACCGCGGTAAACCGCGCCAAAGTGAAATCAATACTTTGATCATGTTGAACCTACATTTCTGCAAATTATTTTGGTTTTAAATTATCAAATTGCATGCTGTATGTTATATGCAAATCCATGATAATTTAAGATTCTAGTTACATGCCTATTGTTTACCTTGAATAATATTACACCCTCTTTGAAATATTTGAATATATGAACATTGTCGCCCTAGCAAAACTATAATACTAACCTTTGAAAATAAGTCCCTAATTATATGCCATGCTTAGTATTGCATAGATACTCATGGGCGCGAGAGCGCCCAAGCATCACTGTAAACTGAGAAAAATTGGTTGGCAATCATAATGGGAATGACGGTATATTTTGGAAATGATTATTTTATGCTCTCAAAATCCCCAACTTGCTTAAATATCTGGGCGGATTGGTTGGATGGTGTGAGTGTGGTGCAGTGGATGCACAAAATGGGTTAGTGATAGACCGCCCAGATACCACTAAGGACTGAATCTTGTCATGACCTCCTGTGTAAAACAAGTACAACCACAAGTCCAGAAATACAACTTGGCTTAGTAAATTTACTGGACCACGAAAGTCATCATCATGAGTGGGAGAGTGAAGTAGTGCAAGCGGCTGTCGTGTGACGGCTTGAATGGGACACCGCGGAGGGTGAAGTCCCGCGTGGCGTGCTAGCAAGGTGAAGTATCCAGCTGCTTGGGCGTTCGGAAGGGGACATCCCGCACACTTATGGGACCCACCGCAGTGGCGCTTTCCCATGAGATGAGATGATGGAAGGGTGAGGTAGTTTGAACGGTTATTGTGATGGTTGGCTCAACCGCACGACTAAGGAATCATGTGGGGCAACGAGTAAACCGTCTCTTGTGGGTAAAGTGTGCAAACTCTCAGAGTCAAAACTATTCGAATAGCCGTGCCCACTGTTAAGGGCGGACATGGGAACTTAACCGGATATAGTTCTATTTCAAAATGTTTTGTGGGTGGAATGAAAAAGTGGAAGGGCAGTGGAAAGCCCTGATTTGAGTTGTCCTGGGTGTCGTCCCAGTGGTAAGTTAAGCGACTATAACGCTGAAAGATGTCAAACGGTGCGATGCCGTATGCATGGAGAAATTATGGTGATATTAGGCATATGGTGTGATGCCATATGTATGGAAAATCATGTTAATATTCCTTGAACATTATGTTTTGTTCCAAAGATGCTAAGTCTCAGGAAATTTTATGTATTGTATTTCAAGTAGTGGCATTTCTATTCTTACAAAATAAAATATGGGTGGAATAAACAGGGTCGTGAGAAAAGGAGATGGATGTTTGTAGCATGCACATAAAGGTATTGTTGGATTTGTGTCAATCATAAATAGGAAATGATAGCGTGGAATTCCGGGAGAAATACATTGGAACCCCAAGTGGGTATATAGACTAGATAGATGATTTATACGATTTTTGGAGTATTAGGAAGTGCAAAGTTATTGGTTGGATTACAACACTGATATTTAACTCTTGGAAGATGTTGACAATATTGGGATTATTAGGATTTGAACAATCTCTAGATGAATGAATTGATTTTCGGGGATTTGGAGGTATGATAACAATTCTTGAAGTATAACTTGACTAATATATTCTTGGTGGGCGTATACTAGTGAATTAGTTAGAGATAGATAATGGAAAACGAGATTGATTATTGGATTATGGTTTTGAATCAATGACGAGAAGGATAGAATACAAAAGATATTGGTGGATCTAAATAAAGGATGACCCTCATTACTTGGAATCTTAGGCAGCAATGAGTGCATGATTGGTGGATTATATAAACGATGATATTCGCTGTTGGAAGTCTTAGACAGCAGTTAATAAAGAGCGTGAATCTTGGTGGATTAAGTCAATGATGTCATTTGCGGTGAGGAGTCTTTAGGTCACGAAAACAACAATATGACATAATAATGGAAATGCTACTAGACGCGTTTTATGGCAAATAAAACAACCCGAGCCTCTCCTTTGTTAAGCCTTGCATACTATTATTTGCATTACTGTATTGGCTCGCGAGCACGGGGTCGGAGTGCTCACGCTCGCTTTTGCGACAAAATTCAGAATCAAGAATCACGTCACCGCGCCTTAGCAACAAGATTGGACAAGATGGCAGAGAAGATGAAGATGTCAAGGGCTAGGTCGCGTACCTCCAGTTGGCTGCCTGTGGGCATGTCCTGAAGGTCCCACATGTGTGCTCGTTCTTCCGCTGCTGCAATTTATTGATTTCGGCCTAATCGGCCCATGAAGTAAGTCTACTATTACATTTACGCTTCCGCATGATATGTATTTTGATATTCATTACTGTAACTGTGAGCACTATCTACTGATCTAGGGAATAGTGCAGCTAAACACAGTAAATTCCGGATTGTAAAATCTGGGTCTGACAGGGATGGTATCAGAGCATATCGACTGCAGGTCGTGACCTAGTTAGCTTGGCCGTTAGTTTCACGACTAGAATTATTTCTTAAATACCTATTTCCAAAAATATAGGTTGTAATGCTCACTCTTATCTCTCTTAGATGATTCCCTCTCGTCTATATGCTGCCCTAGCCATTTATACTTCTGAGGCTCTCTTACCCCGAATTCAAAATGATAACATAAAAGTGAGTGTTGATATCAATCAAATTACCCCAAATACATCCCTCCTCTGTCTATTATTTCAAAAGAAAAATCTTGTTCTTCTTCTCGTACCCTTGCTCCAAAAATTTAAGGTTAGGTACGTCAAATATGTTCATAAAGATAAGGTGGTTGCATTATAAACGAACTATACAGAAGAACCCTGCGCTCTCTTATGTGTGCTTTCCGAGTAGACGATGTATTGTTGCAAGATTTTATTTGGCCCTGTGCACTGCCTTCTTGCCCTCGGGTGTCCTACTTCGCAGTCACGGGAAAAACTCGCCTTTAAAAAAATTGTGTGGTTCTGTATCACCCCGGCGTTCGGGGTATATTCTTTTAAAATTAGGATGGGTTTGGATTACCTTATCCCCACGATTCTATCCGTACCTCATGCTATTCCCTCTCACCTCTTGCTGAAAACCCTATCGGATCCAAAGGAACAAAATAACAGGTAACCCAAAACCAGGGCAATCAAGAAGAAGCGAAGACCTTTCAACTTCCCAATATTTAAGGAAAACAACATCACTACGAAGAAGACCACCTGCCCGGAGAGAGCCACAGAGCAAGGTCACCTGTTTCTGCGAAGGACAAGACCCTTGCCCCATGAATTGCTCCGCAAATCTGTTATTGATCAAGACAGCAAAGAATATAATAGATGAATAAATTTAAGGGGGGTAGCACTAAGAGACAGAACTGCCAAAGGACTACTAAGATACATATCCTTGGAACTGCAACAACCAGGACTTAGAGCTAATCAGGCCAGTACAAGGAGATTCGCAAGGCCACAAATCTTCTGGAGATGAGGACTACGAGATGTACCTTTAGCTAAAATTGTCGTACTTGGCAAAGCTAAAGACTAAGAACGGGATCCCAGTAGAAGTAAAAGACCCCACCTAGAAGTACCTCTGCATTTCCAAGGCCCTCTACTCCTAGAGCACAGACCATTGCTACCCACCTATCAATGCGAAATCCTATAACCATATGTCTAGTAGGCGATGCAACTACTCCATTCTACGGGACGAGAAGACAACAATGTCAAAGTGCAAGTATTTGGAAGTCTACGACCTATCCAGGAGAACAAGGTTTCTTCTTTCCTTTTGACTTCTCCAAGTGTTAACTCCTATTGTGCAGAATTTCATCCCTCTGCGGAGCTAAGGAACTATACGTTGAGCAACACCCCGAAACCCATTGCTAGCCAATATAACCCACATCCATTCTCTCTGCTCTACCGGAATCTCGGGGTCGAGATTCTTTTTAAGGGGGGTAGACTTGTAACATCCTAGATTTCGAGAATTCAAAAATGTGGAGTTTTTAAAATTTTTCTTGCATTTTGCTAGCACACCAATTTCTTTTGAATGTTTATTTGAAATCTTTTTGAGTTTTATACCATATAAGTTAATGACCAGGGTTACTCCCAAATGCAAATAATATTGTAAATTATAAAACGAAAAGTGTCATTACAGATCATGGAATTAAAATGCCTACACCTTGAATTCAAATTCTAGTCAATAAGATAATATCCAAACTAAAAGCTTAGGTATTACATAATGGACATTAAAATTTGAAATCCCACTTAAAGAAGTAATGGTTAAAGGAATATTAACAACTCACATTTTAATTGGTTGGAAAATTTAAAACCTAAATTTATGCAAGAACCAAACTAATAATCTTGAATGTGAAATAAAATTCAACTTCCCGATTTACCATCCATAATTTCCCTATTTTCCAAAATCATGGTCAGCCTTTTTCTACTCTTCCCTTACCCTCTCTTCCTCTTACGTGCATGGCCCCACCCTTCCTCTCTCCTCTCTTTCTTCTTTTCCTACGCACGGCACGGCGGCCCCTTCCGCCTTCTCTCGCTGCCGTGCGGGACGCGCAGCGCCTCTCTTCTCTCTCTCCTGCCCGCGCCGCTCTCCTCTCTTTCTTCTTTCCTCTCTCTCTGCGCGTGCTCTGCTCCCCTCTGGCAGCGCTCGAGCCCTGTGCAGCAGTCCCGTCGCCCTCCCCGCCAGCGTCGGGGCACCTCGCCCCTGTGACGCATCCCCGAGCCCCGCGCCTTCACCCGCGGAGACGCGCGCCCGGTTCTTGCCCGGTGGACCGCCGCCACCGACCGGTCCCCCGCCACTGCCCCGCCCTGGCTCCATCCCCTGCGCGCGCGCACTCGCCTATAAGGGCACCAAGCTCACCCCTTCCTTGGCGCCTCCCATTTCCTCCTCTTTCCTTCCCCTCGCGCGCAAGCAAGCGCCGCCACCGCCGCCTCGCGCCCGGCCGCTCCGGTGATGCTATCACCGAATTGATTGCGTCACGGCGAGCCCCCGGAATCCCTCTCCCTCCTCCCACGAGTAATTAGACTCTGGTGGCTCGAGCTCGCCACAGCGGCGTTCTTCCTCGCCTCCGGCCGAAACCGCCGCTCCCGCCGCCATTCCTCCTGGGGCTCCGCGGTCCGATTCCCGTGGTGGGAGCATCCCAAGCCGCCGTGAGACTTCCCCGACCGCCGGCTGGAGCACTTCCCCACCGAGGCGAGCCCTCCACATGAGCCGCCCACCACCGCCCCTGGCTCCCGGCGCCAGGCCGCCTCGGCCACTCGCCGGCTTCCCCGACCGCACCGACGCGTTCCCGAGACTCCTCTTGCTCGTGCTCACGCTAATTGGACTTCCTTCCCTTGGTCGCCGCCCCCTTTCCACCCGCCGCGGCCGCCCGCCACGCCGCCCTCACGCCTCCCGCCGTATCCACCGCGCGCCTCCCCCCACAGCTCCATCACCTCATGGCGATTTCATTTTCCGCTACCCCAACCTGGCCACCCCTCGCTGCGCCGCGCATGCCCGATGCGCGCGGCAGCCTCCCTGTTTTCGGCGATGGCATCCTCACCGCTCTTAGCACTTACACTCTTTATCAATCGACATTCCCCCCAAAAGTCAAGAAACAACGGTTGGTCCCCTGGTTAGCTCGGCTGCGCGTCAACCCCCTCCAGTCCCGGGTTCGATCCCGAGCGGCACACATATGTTCACCCCATTTTCTTTTGCCCTATTTTCTTTTGGTTGTAATTTGTTTCATTTAGGAAAAATTTAAGAAAAATGGGAAGTAATCTAGGACAACTTAATAGATTTAATTAGAACATAAAACAAGAATATATAATATTGAAATGTGGATCAGCTGTCCTATATGAATAATTAATCCTATTGGAATAATTAACTAAAAGGCAAAATATTAATCAAAGACTTCGATATAAAAAAAACAGCTTATGGTAAATGACCGAGTAAAGAATGCCAATAATTAAAATTAAGATTTGTGCATAGCATTTAAAATGCTGCCATTAGATGAACTCTAGTAGTAGGTATTACTAATCACAAACATTGGAATACAACCTTGCTAGGTAAATAAATTCTAACTAAAGCTAACAACAAATAAAATGTAGAGACTATCTAAGTAAATGAATATATAAGCATCTATATGTATATGTAAATAAGTGGTTAGAGAAATGCGAATAGCATGTATGCAACCCGCTGATAAATGTAACCGTACAATTCTTGCATTCACCGTAGATATATACATGTAAACACGGTCATTAAAATACGCCAACCATGAAATCTTAAATGGTAGCTTTAGTTAATAACGATAACAAAACATCATCATGTATTGCGGGCTTGAGTTATAAAGGATAAAATTTATAGTATCGTAGTTTTTCAGAGGGCACTCAAATTAAAAGGCCACAATAATATACCGATGCTAAAATATAATGGCCCTAGGTCATCAAGCATCAAATAATACTCCTCTAATCTTGCACACTAATTCATAAGCCTAACATAACCCGTGAAACTTACTTGATGACTACAAAAATAATAAAGGAAATTGCTAATAAAAAGATCAAGTCATCATACCCTATCGCAGACCTTGCCTCAAATCATCCGAATCACCCATTAACTCATAACAAAGCTAAATTGAGTTTATTCGGATTTATTTGGATCTCTTGAGTTATTTGCTTTTATTTGAATTCAGTCGTTTGTCCCGTAATTAGAAGTTGGAGACTGAAGATTCTATGGATGAAACGAGACCAAGATCGAGGGAGACCAGGAATTAGAGATCATTGCATGAGACGACTTCTTGTGAGCTCAAGACCGCGGTAAACCGCGCCAGGCGAGTCAATACTTTGATCATGTTGAACCTACATTTCTGCAAATTATTTTGGTTTTAAATTATCAAATTGCATGCTGTATGTTATATGCAAATCCATGATAATTTAAGATTCTAGTTACATGCCTATTGTTTACCTTGAATAATATTACACCCTCTTTGAAATATTTGAATATATGAACATTGTCGCCCTAGCAAAACTATAATACTAACCTTTGAAAATAAGTCCCTAATTATATGCCATGCTTAGTATTGCATAGATACTCATGGGCGCGAGAGCGCCCAAGCATCACTTGTAAACCTGAGAAAAATTGGTTGGGCAGTCATAATGGGAATGACTGGTATATTTTGGAAATGATTATTTTATGCTCTCAAAATCCCCAACTTGCTTAAATATCTGGGCGGATTGGTTGGATGGTGTGAGTGTGGTGCAGTGGATGCACAAAATGGGTTAGTGATAGACCGCCCAGATACCACTAAGGACTGAATCTTGTCATGACCTCCTGTGTAAAACAAGTACAACCACAAGTCTGTAAAATACAACTTGGCTTAGTAAATTTACCGGACCCTGAAAGTCATCATCATGAGTGGGAGAGTGAAGTAGTGCAAGCGGTCATCAGGTGACGGCTTGAATGGGACACCCGCGGAGGGTGAAGTCCCGCTGTGGCGTGCTAGCAAGGTGAAGTATCCAGCTGCTGGGCGTTCAGAAGGGGGACATCCCGCACACTTATGGGACCCACCGCAAGTGGGCAGTTTCCCATGAGATGAGATGATGGAAGGGGCGAGGTAGTTTGAACGGTTATTGTGATGGTTGGCTCAACCGCACGACTAAGGAATCATGTGGGGCAACGAGTAAACCGTCTCTTGTGGGTAAAGTGTGCAAACTCTACAGAGTCAAAACTATTCGAATAGCCGTGCCCACGGTTAAGGGCGGACATGGGAACTTAACCAGATATAGTTCTATTTCAAAATGTTTTGTGGGTGGAATGAAAAAGTGGAAGGGCAGTGGAAAGCCCTGATTTGAGTTGTCCTGGGTGTCGTCCCAGTGGTAAGTTAAGCGACTATAACGCTGAAAGATGTCAAACGGTGCGATGCCGTATGCATGGAGAAATTATGGTGATATTAGGCATATGGTGTGATGCCATATGTATGGAAAATCATGTTAATATTCCTTGAACATTATGTTTTGTTCCAAAGATGCTAAGTCTCAGGAAATTTTATGTATTGTATTTCAAGTAGTGGCATTTCTATTCTTACAAAATAAAATATGGGTGGAATAAACAGGGTCGTGAGAAAAGGAGATGGATGTTTGTAGCATGCACATAAAGGTATTGTTGGATTTGTGTCAATCATAAATAGGAAATGATAGCGTGGAATTCCGGGAGAAATACATTGGAACCCCAAGTGGGTATATAGACTAGATAGATGATTTATACGATTTTTGGAGTATTAGGAAGTGCAAAGTTATTGGTTGGATTACAACACTGATATTTAACTCTTGGAAGATGTTGACAATATTGGGATTATTAGGATTTGAACAATCTCTAGATGAATGAATTGATTTTCGGGGATTTGGAGGTATGATAACAATTCTTGAAGTATAACTTGACTAATATATTCTTGGTGGGCGTATACTAGTGAATTAGTTAGAGATAGATAATGGAAAACGAGATTGATTATTGGATTATGGTTTTGAATCAATGACGAGAAGGATAGAATACAAAAGATATTGGTGGATCTAAATAAAGGATGACCCTCATTACTTGGAATCTTAGGCACCATGATTGGTGGATTATATAAACGATGATATTCAAGTCTTAGACAGCACGTGAATCTTGGTGGATTAAGTCAATGATGTCATTTGCGGTGAGAGTCTTTAGGTCACGAAAACAACAATATGACATAATAATGGAAATGCTACTAGACGCGCTTTATGGCAAATAAAACAACCCGAGCCTCGTTAAGCCTTGCATACTATTATTTGCATTCGTGGCTCGCGGAGCATGTGCTCACGCCGCTTTGCGCAAAATTCAGAATCAAGAATCACGCCACCGCGCCTAGCAACAAGATTGGACAAGATGGCGAGAAGATGAAGATGTCAAGGGCTAGGTCGCGTACTTCCAATGTCCCGAAGGTCCCAAGTGTGCTCGTTCTTCCGCTGCTGCAATTTATTGATTTCGCCCATGAAGTAAGTCTACTATTACATTTACGCTCGCATGATATGTATTTTGATATTCATTATCAGAATCGTGAGCACTATCTACTCTAGGGAATAGTGCAGAAACTTCGGATTGTAAAATGGGTCAATGACTATGAATGTGGTGAGCTTAATCAAATTAAGTTTAACTGCCCCAAACTGAAGAGCAAGGAAGTCGATGATGATAAGGTGCCAACTCGTCGACTTCGGTTCAAGACTACCTCACGTAGAAAGCAAAACTATTGCAAGATGGTCAACAAGGTACTCTTAGTACTTGAGGAAATTGATTAGAGCGATGTCGAATCTACAAGTGATGAGAACAATGGCAAGAAGGCAAAGAAGGCAGATTTCACAGGGATGTGCTTTATGGCAAACAGTGAGGATTTCAACAATAATGACCTCTACAGTGATCCGAATGAGGTAAAACCTTCTTACACTGATTTATCTTGTGTTGTGCTTAGATTGACAGAGGAGCTCAGGAAATATAAAAAGACAATTAAGAACCATGATTTTATTGTTGAAAGCTTAAATTCTGAAATCAATAGGCTTAGATGTTCAATTCCTAATGATGAATGTTGTGAGTTCTGTCAAGTTTTACATTCTGAGTTGGAGTCTACTAGAAAAATTAATGCATCAACCTTGGTTCAATTTACCGATATGACTGCTAAATGTAATGAATTAAAATTAGCACACGATTCTTGTGATGAAAAACTAAAACTTATAAAAGACGAAATTGAAAAGCTCAAATCTAGTTCTTCTCCTCAATCTAAAGTTTGCTCTAGGTGTGATTTGCTTCATGATAGGCTTAATTCATCTCAGGAGTCAATTCAACAAATGCTTTATCATGAGATCGTTTCTTGTTATAACTGTCCGAAGCTTAATACTGAGATAGAAGTATTGACTAGACAACTCAATGATTTTGCTGGTTCAGTCGACGACTATCGAATATCGACCAGTAAAGTCGATGAGTATCGAGTATCGACCTGGTACTGTAGCTACGACCATAAAAAAGTACTGTAGCTACGACCATTGACTGTTTCCTATTGCCAATGACCTTATGAATGACCTCCGACCGGTTCGTTGTCGCTTACGACCAGTTAAATGTTGCTTATGACCAGTTCACTGTTCGAGATCGAAATCTACGATTACCTTTCGTGGTCGTTCTGTCATTGTCGAAATGCCGTAGTCAAAAGCTGTTGTGGTCGAAAGTTGCCGTCGTTGAAGTCTGATGTGGTCGAAATACCATAGTCGAATATTGTGGTCGAAGCTTGATGTGGTTGAAACTTCACGTGGTCGATGCTAAACATTATCAAAAACTGGATGTAGTCGAAGCTGGACATGGTCGAAGTCTGACATGGTCAAAATCTAGCGTGATCAAAATCAGACGTGGTCGAAGTCGGACATGGTCAAAATACCATAGTCGAAATACCGTGGTTGAAGCTTGATGTGATCGAAATGCTGTGATCGACGCCTGTCGTTCGGACTTGCCGATTGGACCATCTATCACAAGGCCGATCGGACTAACCATCACAAGGCCGATTGAACTATCGTCCGTGGTTGAAACCAGATGTAGTCATTCTTCATAGTCGTAGTGCTTGTTCAGCCGTGACTGTAGTATGCCGATTCCAATTCTGTAAAAGAGCACCAACCGAAACTTTTTCAAACGCAAATTTTAATACAACTCAAATATTAATTATTCATCATCAATAAATCTACGACCACCATATGATCTAACATAAGCCAAGCCTAAATGAATCTGAACAACATGGTCGCCAAATAGAAGTTATCAATCTGATCTTTCTCACATGTCTATTAGTCAGTTATTTAGTCTAAATTTTCTTGTATAAATGATGTTTTGCAGGTATTACCAAAGCGGACCAACATCCCTGGAATGAAGCAGTTTTGACCATGACGCTTCAATCCATATATGGGCTTACCTAGGCGGTATGGTAAGAAGTTCAATATTTGGGGAGTTTCTATCATTTAAAAATGATATGGGGGTGATTTATAGTTTTAGCTGTGGAGGTTTTTTTTTTATTGCTTCTTTTTTCTTACCTCACATTGTTCTGTCCACCCTATTATCCGTGAGACGCTATCTCATCGTTCACTATTGAGGTGAACTGTACTGGCTGACAAATGCTTTGCGGGATGATCTTTAAACTGTACTCTGGTCATCTGTTTCCCTTGATAAGGGTAACTGGGGTGCGTGTTTTGCCGTTGCACGTTTTTCTTTTTTGAAAACTACCTTACGATTGATTGTGCAATGTGATTTTAGATAGTATGATAGGTGATCAATTCCTATCGTTCTAATTTTGATTTATTGTTTTGTTTGTGCTTCAGGAAAGTGCCAAGATTCAGGAGGACAGCTCGACATCGCCCTTATTTCTGATAGAAGTGCATCATGCCAACCCAAACTACCTGAGGAACTGCTGCAGTTATTTTTTTTTTGTGAGTAATTAACTTTCTTATTGCGGACGTTTGCGTCAGAAGAACGTTGGACTGTAAAGTGGTGGCCTGATAAAAGAAAAAACAAGTAATCTGTAGCTTTTGTATGTTAAGTACAAGGGCATCGTCTTCTTCCTGTACTGCCCAGGGGCGAAGCCACGTTGTGGCTGGTGGGTGCGGCCGCACCCAGAGAAAAAATGTAACACAGTTATTAACCCTAATTTTTCACCTTATTTGCACCCCCTAAAACTAAAGTGGCGCACCCAGGCCCAAGCAAATCCCTTCTGTAGCCAGCCTAGCACTAGAAGCCTGCAGCCTAGTATCCTAATACCCTTTAGAAAGTGCTGCACAGCCGCACCCCCCTCATTTTTCTCTAGCTCCGCCCCTGGTACTGCCATGTTATATATGACCTATTCAGGAGTAAATAATTTTCTTGTATATGTTTGCATCATCCTTGCAAGTTCACTGTGTGTATAACTATACATTGCGTGTATCACGCAACTGCTACACGCGACTCTTATATGCCAATGTAGATTGATGCTACAAGCAAGCAAGCATTTCAAGTCCCAATTCACAAGCCACAACCAAATCAAACCAGACTCAAGATCGTTTGGTTTATGGTTCTCGGCTAGGCCATGATGAGGCAGGAGAAGTTGGCGGGATCGACCAGCGCCGGCACCAGGTACTTCCTGCCGTTCCTGCCCACCACGTTGTACCCGGCGCCGGTGGCCGTGTCCAGCCTCACGGCGCCAGGGTAGCCGGGGTACGCGCCACGGCCGTAGACGCCCGGGCACGCGCCGCCCACCTCCACCGGCGCGCCGGCGTCGCCCTGGAAGTACCCGCGCCCGTACGGGTTCGTCACCGCGCCGGCCAGCAGCTCCGCCAGGTTGATCACCATGCCGTCCACGGCCGCGTCGCCGTTCGGCGCAAGGAGCGTCTCGCCGCGCCAGTGGTGCCGGGGCCCCGCCGCCGGGTAGGCGTAGCCGTCCGCGGCGTGGAAAGGCCACGCGCACCGGCCCGGGCACTGCACGGCCGCGTTGCCCACCCACACGTGCACGGCGCCGCCGGGCGCCGCCGAGCCGTGCAGCCCGCACGCGTTCGCGCAGAACCCGTCGACAGTGACGTCGGCGGCCGTGAGCACGACGGCCACCCCCTGGGGCGCCACGCCGAGCCGCGCCGCCAGCTGCTCGAGCTGGGCTCGGGACAGGTGCTTCCCCAGAGAGCACCCCTCGTCGGAGACCTGGTTGGTCAGCAGCACCTGTGTCCGCTCCCCGCCGGCCCTCTGCACGTAGCGGTCGACGGTCTCCCACCACCGCGCCACCGACGGCGGCTCGGCCACCACCGGCGCGCCGAACGCGTGTTGGTGCGGGCGGCGGCCGCGGGGGGAGAGCGACAGGAGGAAGTCGGCGAGGACGGCCTTCTGGTTCGGCGAGAAGGCGCCGTAGTAGAGCACGGAGACCGGCACGGCGCCGTCGAGCACGGCGCCATCGTGGTAGGCCATAGCCGGTGGCGGGGGGTTGTACAGGGAGGAGAGGCACGGGCGTGCGAAGCCGACCAGCAGGGCGAGGAGAAGGGCGCAGGCGGCGTACGGCTTCGTCTTCATGGTTCCGGTTCAATTGTTCAAACCATGCAATGCAGCTAAGCTTGGGAGATTGTGATGCAGTCAAGAAGATGGATATATATGCGTTGCGCGTTGGTGTCTTTCTTGCATGAATGGGTGAGCAAGGCATGGAATGGATACCCAGCGTGCGTGCGCGTGTGCGTGCATACGTTGCACACACATATGTGAGGGTGGCCTTTTAATTGGAGTTGCTTGCAAGGCAGGCTAGGCAATATTTGTCAGTAGCACAAAAGCATCGATCACCTGCGCGTTTGCACATACATACATACTAGCTTAATGCCTATGCTTGTTAGAATTAATCTTGATATTTTATAAGTGGTCGTAGGAGTTATAAGTAGTCGTAGGAATCAATTTGTAAGTGGTCGTAGGAGTCATGGTCGAAGCCACAGTCAGAGTCGTGTATTCGAGTAGTACTCATGGTCAAAAGTAGTTGGAAGCGGTTGTGGGCGTGAACTCATCAGAGCTCAGAATCTTGATCGTCGTAGTGTATCAGTAGCGATCGTAGGAAGAGTACTCGGAAGTGCCGTGTTTGAAGCAGCATAGCCGAGAAGACGTGGTCGAGGCTGGACGTCTGAGAAACAGCTGAGTCAATAAGTTGAGCGAGACTTTTGAGTAGAGCGTGATATGTGCGCAAGTCGTGGAGTCATGGCCGCTAATACCGGATCACAGTGTCTATTTATATCTTTGTAATCAGTCTGTTGAATAGCGGTGAATAATAGAGAAAAAGAGAAGCAACACAAGTCGAGTTCACATCAGAAAAAATATTATACTGTTCATCGTCTTCCCCGTGTAGTGTGCATCTACGGGCAAATCAAGTGTGTGATTTGTAGGTTGAGTTCCAACAATGCTTTCCTACAAAGAAACACATTATACCAATAAATCCGATCATCATCATTAGACTGACCCTGTTGCATGCCTTTGGCTCCATTACTACGCTCGGCTGAACTCCCTAACTGGTGTCACTCCTCTGCTGCTCACGTTCTTGGGCACACTTCTCATTCTCGTGACCACACTCTGCTAGCTGCCTTACCCACGCCCTAGCCACCGCCCTGGCGTATACTCATAGCCCTGGTTCTTTTAGTTAGATTTGCCTCTATTTTCTCCTTCTATTTCTATGCAGGTTAATGGGAGTCTATAGGCATGTGCAAGAAAAATATAGCCTGGGCATGTTTTAGTATGACTAATATGTCATAGACAAGTCAGTATGAAATTAACAATCATACATTCACACTAGTTCTAATTAACTAAAAGCAATCTTAAAGTCCAATACACATATGATTGTGCATAGATGAAAACTAAATGCATAAAACCATGGTGGTACCTCTACTGAAGCTTATAATCTAGTTATTTCGCGATGATAAAATTACAATCCACACCCAAATGACACTGTTAGATAAAAATTTGTTGATTAGTGTAACAATCATGGAGCGTACAAAAAAATTGACATTGAAAAAGAATCAAAACATACTGCTAAGATGATAATCTATAACTATGAGGCAAGTTCATTCTCCAAGATTTGAAGTCTTGAATCCGTCGAATAATCATGTTATCATCAACTGATTTAAGTATCACCCACTTGGTATAACACATCATTAAGTCATTCAACCATTCATCGAAAATCTTATTGCACAACTCAGTCTTTATAATATTCATTGCTGAAAAAGCTCTCTCAACAGTTGCCGTTGACAATGGCAATATTAATGCCAACTCAATGAGTTTGTAAACTAATGGGAAAAATCGTATGTTTCTCAGTTTCAACCATCTTTGTAGCCAATGATACAAGATCTTGACAAGTAGTAAATGCGGCATGCCTTCTCACATGAAGAATGTAAGTCTCAAGTTGATCCCTTATAATTGCACGATTGCAAACAGAGAAATCTTCATCATAAATTTTAACAAGTTGAGTAAGTTTATTGACATCAACATGAAAAAAGAGTTCTTTGGATTAAGGCAAAGAAGCGTGTGAGTAACTCTGTAGAAACTTCATTGAAGCGATGCTCCATCTCCGCTTTAACTCTGTCAATAACAATGATGTAAATCTCAGCATGATAATAATGAAGGTTAGTGACAGTGAATCCATCATGCCTAGAACGTCCCCTAATTGGTATTTCCTCATTCATATCTGACACTGGAATAGCTTTGTTAGCACAAAAGTTTGTTACATCACCAAATAAGGCCTCCCAAGCACTATTTGTCCTCATGTTAGCTAAATATTCTTTCACATCATCAATTAATTCCATTGCATGAATAATGTTCAAATCCTTTCTTTGCAACACAAGTGAAAGTTCAAATGTATTAGTAAACAATTTAAGCATCAGCTTCAAAATGAAAATGAACATAAAGCACTCCATTTTATCTATCAAACATGTTGCTTGACTCGGTACATGCCCATCTTCATGAATCATGTTAAGCACATGTAGTACTGAGTCACACATTGTCTCCAACGAACCAGGTTGTATGATGTGAGCCCCTATCTAGTATCCCTAGGTCTACTAATATTGGTTTCTTAATGCAAGCCTCTCCCTGTAAAAATCTCACCACTCTTCAACTTATCCAAAATAGATTGGTGATGATTTTCAATCAATGCATCTCTCCTCTGTAAGTTCAAACTCTATTAAGTTGGTTTTGGTAATAATAACAAATAAAATTGTGAGACTAATATATTTATTGATTATAATATTACTTAGTCTCATTTGAATGAAAAGGTGAAAACAATAAGAGGTATGTATTCAATATCACATTCTTATCTTATTGCATTCCTTGGATCTGAAATATAGAATGAACTTCACTAAATAAGTCAAACTTGCATATATGCATATCCTTTCACAATACATATTTGTATGCACATATTTAGGGGAAGCTCACTCTATGTTTTGTGGTTTCATTAGTATTGATCCATTTCCATTTTCACATATTAAAGATCTTTACTTTGAAACATATCTTTTGAGTATATATAGCTTGTGTAGTTTATATATACTCATAATTGGGCTGTCATCTAGTTCTTCTATTATGTGTTAATGGTTGAATGATTAATAACGACCAGATAAATAAGCTTTACTTTAAAAGGTTATCTTAGAATATATAAATGTTGTGTACATGATGTATACTCGCAGATGAATTTTTATCTTATTATTTATTGAAATTGTCATCAATTACCAAAAAGAGAAGATTATAGGATTTAGTCCCTCTATTATGAGTTAATGGTGAAATTTGGTAATTAATAACAATTATTTTGTGGACTAAAATTTTCTATGAGTTGGATGAATATGTTACGTTCCATAAACGAGAAAAACTTAGGATGACTTCATGTGTTGAAGATCATCAAGTCAAGTGGTAGATGCATCATGATTGGATGCATGTTGACGAGGAGATGATCATGTATTAATCATCAAGTCAAATAAAGATCTATCATGTGCTAATGGAGTTGAAGTAAATGATGCATCATAAGCTGATGCATGTCAAGACTATAACTCAAGGCAAAGGTGTGGCTAGCTAGGGCTAAGGATGTGTTTCTAGTCTTTTACTAGTCTTGGTGTTTTGTGAAAGACCAAGTTACTATTATAGATTGCCGTACTATTAAGTGGGGTCATGTCTAGTAGCTTGAGTCTCATCATGTGTTAATAGCTCAAACTCACTTGTTTTAGCTCTCCTTGGTATGAGACTTGTATTTGTGAATGTGTTTTGCAAATAGTTGTGGCTCATGTATTGAATCCTTGTAACATGGGACTATACATTGCAAATATATTTTGTAAGTGTTTGAATTCCATGTTTCCATTATTTGTAGTATGAGGCTTATATTTATAAATATGTTTTGCAAATAGTTAAAGCTCATATATATAATATGTGTGTCATGATTTTAAAAGTGTGCAAATATGTTCTGCAACTTGTTGGGAATCATTGATAATCCTTATGTGCATGATATTGTAGATTACAAATGTGTTTTGCAAAATCTATTGAACTACCACAGTGTATTTTGCGGTACTACCACTAAATAGATTATCGGTGTTGTAATCACGAAACTACCACATTTGCTGGTGGTCCAAGACCTGCGTGATCGAGGACCAGAGTGGTCGGAACCGACTTGGTCGAACCAAAGTGGTCGAAGACCTGAGTGGTCGAAGATTAATGTAGTCAAAGATCGACGTGGTTGATGACCTGCGTGGTTGAAGATCAACGTCGTCGAAGACCAACGTGGTTGAAATCTATGTGATTGAAACCAGCATGGTTGAAACCGACGTGGTCAAGATCTGTGTGATCGAAGACCAACATGGTCGAACCAAGATGGTTGGATCCGACAAGGTTGAGGTCTGTGTGATCGAAACCAGCATGGTCAAAACCAGTGTGGTCGAACCAACATAGTCGAGATATATGTAATCGAGACTTGCGTGGTCGAATCGTCGTGGTTGTAACCGAAGTGGTTGAGACTTGTGTGATCGAAACCAACATGATCAAACTAACGTGATTAAAACAACGTGGTTGAAGATCGATGTAGTGGTCAGAGATCTGTGTGATTGAAGACTAACATTGCCGATGTGATTGAGACCTGAGTGGTTGAAACCAATGTGGTCAAAGACTAGCATAGCCAAAGACCTGTGTGGTCAATCTGGACAACATGGTCGGAGATCAGTATAGTCGAAGATCTATGGGGTCGATCCGGACAATATGATCGAAGACCAATGTGGTCGGAGACCAGCATAGTCAGAGACCTGTGTGGTCAAACCAGACAATGTGGTCAGAGACCTGAGTGGTCGAACCATCCGATGTGGTCAGGAACCAGTGTAGTCAATGATCGATACTTTCGACCAGCTCTGTGTGAGTAGTCCGATCAGCTCTATATGAGCGTCTGATCAGCAAGTGGTACTACCAGCTCTATGTGAGCGATACTTTTGAGTTTCAGAATGACCGACTTATGTAATGGTACGTTTTTTCAGAGAGACACATGTGTGGAGTTTTCTCATCCTTAAGGAAATTGGTAGTTCCGCTTGAGTACTGCAGTACTTCCGATGATAGGTAGTACCAGACTTTGCATGTTGGAACTCCCAGATTTGCCTGCAACAGCTAGTTTTCTGACCATTACAGAAAAGAGCAGAAGTACCGGTTGTAAGCCAGCAGTACTTTCAGAAATCATCTTTTTCTATCCCAACGGCTAGTTTCAAGGTGTGGGGTATATATACCCCCTAGTGGCTAGTTGGAGAGAGTAATGCTTCACTCCATTTCATTCTCTTGAGCTAATATGAGGTCCTCTCAATTGTGCATGTGTTGCACCTTACGATTAAGGAAGAAGACTCTAGATTGCATGTGTTACATCTAGATATGGTTTGTGTATCCACTTGAGCAGTGTGCATTCATTGCACGTGGTAGAGTCAAGCGAGGGGCTTGACTTATTACTCTTGGAGTTTGCTGACTCCTAGACATCGTTGGAGGTGTTGTGTGCGGTGATCTTCTCAAGAAGCATGTGAGAAGGCCCGACAACTTGTGAGTGGTGTGGTACTCGTTATCTCCGGAGTAGAGGAAGAGCAACCTTAGTGAATTGAGGTGTTTTGGCTTAATTCGTGGAGCCGGTTCAATTTGTTTGGGCTAACATCAATGTGGACTAGGGAAGACTGGTAAGTCTCCGATTATCACGGTAAAAAACAACCATGTCAATTGTGATTTATTATCTTGTGCTCAATTTACATTCAAACAATTTACATCATAGAATTAAATTGATTGCTTGTCATCCTAGAATTGCCAACTTTGACATAGGCTTATCTTATTGGTGCACTTAGGTGAACTTGATTGTTTTAGGTGTTATTTGTACTAAACATTTTGCATTAAGCTTCCACATTATTTGTTTGATTTAGCCAAATAGAAATTGATAATTAGTTAGAGAAGAATATTTTAGACTGCCTATTCACCCCCCTTTAGTCGGCCTCCTTGATCTAACATCCTCTTGCAGGATGAACTTATAATGTTCACAATCAAGGAGGCATGTTCAAAAAAATTATGAATAGATTGGCATCAACTACTACTAGCAACAAAAACAACCACTAGTTGCAATTGATGAGCAAAGCAATAAACATAGAAAGTATATGGATTTTCATCTAAAATATTTCTCTGCAAACCATTATATTCATCTATTATATTTGAAGCTCCATCATATCCCTGCCCTCGTAGCCTAGAAATAAATAAATAAATTATGATGATCAAGAAGAGCAAAAAGAGCTTCTTTCAGTGCATTTGATGTAGTGAAGGTGACCTTTTTGAGACCAAGAAATCATTCCACAACCTGCCCTTGATTGTTCACGAACCTACATCAAATAAATTTCATTAAGGTATCATACAACTAAATTAGAAGAATTGATAGATGCTTCACAAAGTATATAAATATATGCAACAAATGAATTACTAACCTTACTATTACCGCCATTTGCTCTTTAACTGCTATATCACGTGACTCATTGATAAAGCATGAAGAATTGTCTCTCCCCAATCTATCCTCAAATCACCTCAGTGATCTCTTGTGCACAACATTTTGCATGTTCCTTTTGAATCTATGGAGAAATCATGATGCAATGTCTTGGAGCACGGTCATAAGCATGCCTCACTTCTTCCTTCTTATCTTTGTACCAATCAACCATCTCTAGAAAGTTACCCTTGTTTAAGGATGTAAGTTTTTTATCTTGGCATGGAAAGCTAAGCCTTGCATTATGAGATATTTTGTGCAATCTACAAAAGAAGTCAAACGAGTTTGATATAATTCTTCGGCCTCCTGAGTAGCATTACTGAACATATTTGACACACTTTGCCTTTGATTTTAAAAAATCATCATAATGCAATCTTGCCCTATTGTGAGCACTATTTACACCACCTACATGCTCCCGCAATGCTTTATACGCATGCTTCCAACACTAAACCCTATTTTGGAGAAGACAACAAAACCAAAATTTTCGGGCCTTCTCGGTTGCTTAAAGAGAAAACAGTAGAAATAAAATGTTGCATCTTGAGATTTACTATATTCTATCCAATCAACTTTGCTATACCACAATTGTGAGAATGCTCTTTTATGATCTCCACATTTTTTGTGAGCAAATTTCATAATTGGTTGGGTTGGACCCTTTGCTAATTATGCTCTCCTCACTTAGTCTTGAATACATGCAGTATAATCATCTATTTGTTTTCTAAGAGCATGATCACCGATGATTTCATCCAGATTAAATTCATCCACCACATTAGCCCTATTTGATGGTAGTGATGGACCTTCTAGTTGACGTGGGAATTGTGCTAAACTTGTACATGGGCTGGTTACACTTCCACTACTTTCAATGTTTCTGTTAGGAACAAAAAACTTTCTCATTTCTAAAATTATAAATTCAAATTTCACTTTAGCACAAATAGCCTAATGTCCTAATCTATGTGACTATGTCTACGCTAAATGCCCTAAACAAAAATAGCACAAATGCAAAATTTAAATTGGGATTTGAGGTCAGGGGAGGAAGGGGGAATCAACAATCAAGCTTCGGCTCTACCTCTTCGCGGCTTTGTTGTGGCACTGCGTAGCGGCGCCATGGCTGGTTGTCCCTGCTCGGCTGCTCCAGTGGCCGACGGCCCGACGCCCGCCCTGCCCTGTCGGCATTGGCTTCACCTATGACCTATTGGCTTCATGCCTCTGCCCCTACTGTTGGATTGATCTCTCTCCCGATTAGCCCAACGGCTAATCGGGACCTTGATCCGCGCCCTGATCGGGGGCGCCTAGCCCATCTATTGGCTGGTGGGCCCCTGTCGCGCTGCGCAATAAATAAAGGGGTGGGGGCCAGCGGCTGGAGACACGAGGTTCGCCTAAGCCGCAAACCCCCACTGACACAAACCCTAGACCGATCTAGAGGGACGCGCAGTCGGCGGCGGGAAGCTCCATCACCGTCCCCTTCACCGGATCTACGCCGCCGCCACCGCCTCCTCTTCCCGACCGTCGCCGCCGTGCGCGCAGATTTCACCGACGGCGGCGATGGCCGCTTCTCCTCCAATCCATCGGACGGTCGGTAACGATGCCTACTGCTCTCTCCCTCTCCCCTTCTCTCTCGAATCCGATCAAGAGCACCCTCTGATCTACACCTAGGTGATCCTAGGGTTTCAACAATGGTATCAGAGCGCCTAATCTAGGCGTAGATCTAGATGGAAAAAGATCATCGACCGCCGTCGGTTGACCGGCGTGCAGAAAAGAAAAGACAGAGCAAACCCTAACCTTAGGTTAGGTTTTCGGCAAGAACAGAAAATTCCTAACCCTAGAAAACGGCAAAAGAAAGAAACAGAGAGGGGAAGGACTCGATCCATCTGGATCCTTACCCTAACCCTAGATCAGAAACGGCTGGGTCTTACCTGGCCATCATCGCCGGGCCGTCGTCGACGCTGAGCGGGAAGAAAGACCGCACCGCCATTTCGCTGGCGTGCGGGAAGACCGGCCGAGCCGTGGGCTCGCCGGCGCTCCAAAGCTCCCACGTGCGGGCCACCGTCGACGCCACGGACCAGACCGAGCGCGCCGGACCGGGGCGAGGCGCCGACACGGAGCCGCTGACGGCGGCGCACTCACCCTCCTGGGAGCGCGCGCCAGCGAGAGGGCCCGCGGTGGCGCCGATTTTTTCCTTCTCCGGCGGCTGGACGAGGTCGCCGCCGCCGCTGCGTTTCAGCTTGGATGCGACGCTGAGAGAGGGGAGAGGAGAAAATGAAGCTAGGGTTTGGGAGACCGCCGTGAGCGGGTTTTTTGATCCGCCGAAATCGCCGCTCAGCCGTTGGATTCGAGTGGACGGCTGAGATCGCGCCGAGGACAGTCGGGCCGCTTTCGGTCCAGCGGCGAAGCTTTCCGCCCAGCCCAGTTGCGGCACGGCGCGAGGGAGCACGAGAGCACGCACGCGCCAGGCTGTCTTTGGCGGGCCGCCATGGGCCGCGGCTGCGCAGGAACGGGCCAAAATGGCCATTTACACAGTATTTCGTTTTATTTATTTTCAGAAGCAGTTTTGAATGAATTTGAATCAAATTTGAATCAAATCTCTGTAAATTTTGCACCAACGTGTTACTTTTCCAGAGATTAGATGAGTACAGTAATAATGCTTCTGAGTAAGAATTAATTTTAGAATAATTTCATGTTTCCACTGCAAAAGTTAATGTTGATTACTCTTTCAATTAAATTCGAACCAACGGGAGAATTTAATTTTTGAGAATTGTTGTGAATTATGATATTGTTATTTTCTGACCAACGTTGATAATAACAGTATTATAATTTTAATTGATGAGTTTTATGCATTAGCCCAACGGTGATGTAGATTTAATGTGTAAACAACTGTATGTTTTAATTTTAACCAATGTTGGAACCAAGGCATGCAGTTGTTGTTATTATGTTTAAATGTTCTCACTGTATATGAATTGTGTTTTCAGGAGGATACTCTTTGATGGGCTACATCAAGGATATCCCGGTTCTCAAAGGAGACAACTACGCTGAATGGAAGAAAAAGATTGACCTGACCTTCATTTTGGCTGAGGTGGACTGGGTAGTCACCACACCGTGTCCCACAGAGCCTGTGGCACCGGTGAGGGAGGAAAATGAGGCTGATGCTGCTTGGCAGACCAGACAGAGGGACTATGCTCCCATAAAAATGTCATATGATCTTGATCATAAAAAGTGGGTCACTGCCAACAAGAAATGTTTGGCTGTGATAAAGAACACGATTGAGCCCGCCATTGTGGGCTCAATCCCAGAATGTGACACTGTCACCGAGTACCTCGAGAGAGTAAAGAGTCAGTTCACTGGCTCTTCAAAGACATATGCTACCCAGCTGATAAAGCCGCTGGTTACAGAGAGGTACCATGGAGGTGGCAGTGGCATAAGAGAGCACATACAAAGGATGAGCGCTTTGGCATCCAAGCTGAAACCAATGGATCTGGCCATCAAGGATGAGTTCCTAATCCATCTGATTTTTGCTTCCTTGCCAAAGGAATTTGATACTTTTGTTGTTAACTACAACATACAGCCCGAGAAATGGGACTTAGAGAAGCTCATAGCTATGTGTGCGCAGGAGGAGGAAAGGGTAAAGGCTTCACATGGTGGTTCTATCAACTATGTGAAAGACAACAAGAAAAAGAACTTTAATCATTCCTCCTCAAAGACAGGAAAGCCTCAGCAACAAAATTTTACAGTGGAGAAAGATCAGTGCCTTCATTGCAAGAAAAAGGGACATTACAAGAAAGATTGTCCCGATTTCTTGAAAATGATTATGTCAAAGAAAGGTGAGAACATCATTACGTTCATAAATGAGTCCCTGTATGTACAATATTCAAAATCTACTTGGTGGATTGATTCAGGTGCAACTGTTCATGTTGCCAATTCCTTGCAGGGATTCCGTTCGACGAGGACTACGCAAAGAAGAGAAAGATGCGTTAAAGTCACAAATGGAGTCCGAGCAGACGTTGAAGCCGCTGGAGATCTTCATCTACAGCTTGCTGACGGCTTCGTGCTTTTACTTAGAGATGTTCTTTATGTTCCTTCTTTACAAAGAAACTTGATTAGTGTTTCACGCTTGGACAATGATGGTTATGATTGCCATTTTGGAGATGGCAAATGTGAAATATTGTTTAATGATAAATGTATTGGTCTTGCCATCCAACAAGACGAGCTTTATTTATTGTCACTTCGTGAAAATGTGAATTCCGTATGTGATGTGAATGAGCGTATATCCTCGCCTGTGAATGCGAACAGAAAATGAAAGAGAACTCATAATGCATCGTCGAAATTATGGCACTGTCGTTTAGGCCATATTTCGAGGGAGAGAATAGAAAGACTAGTTAAGAATGAAATTCTTCCTCCATTAGAGTTCTCAGACTTAGAACAATGCATAGAATGTATTAAAGGAAAGTATGTAAAGAAAATTAAGAAAAATGCCAAACGAAGCGCAGGAATTTTAGAGACAATTCACACAGATATCTGTGGTCCTTTTCCTGTGAAGAGTGTGGATGGTTATGACTCGTTCATAACATTCACGGATGATTACTCCCGTTTTGGCTACATTTATCCAATTAAAGAAAGAACAGAAGCGTTGGATAAATTTAAGATATTTAAGGCTGAAGTTGAAAATCAACACAATCTAAAGATTAAGATAGTCAGATCCGACCGTGGAGGGGAGTACTACGGTCGGCATGCCCTGTATGGACAGGTTCCTGGACCTTTTGCAAGGTTCTTACAGGAGAATGGCATAGTAGCCCAGTATTCTACACCGGGCGAGCCTCAACAGAATGGAGTAGCTGAAAGATGTAACCGTACCCTAATGGATATGGTGCACAGTATGATAAGTTACTCCACATTACCATTGAGTCTGTGGATGGAGGCGTTGAAGACAGCCATTCATATTCTCAATAGAGTACCAAGTAAGTCGGTGCCCAAAACACCGTATGAGTTGTGGACAGGAAGACTACCCTCACTAAATCACTTACGTGTGTGGGGGAGTCCCACTGAGGCTAAAATATTTAACCCAAACATTGGGAAGCTAGATCCCAAAACAGTAAGTTGCCATTTCATTGGCTACCCTGAAAAGTCAAAAGGTTTTTGTTTCTACTGTTCAGACAGATATACAAAGTTTGTAGAAACAAGACACGCTGTCTTCTTAGAGGATGAGATGATGAGGGGGAGCATGGCAGCACGGGAAATTGATCTTGAAGAGAAGCGGGTATATGTGCCCACTCCGATGATTCAGGAGCCATTTTTCTCACTGCCTGTTCCTGCTGCGCCAACAGTGTCTGACACTATAGTGACAGCACCTGTTGTTGGTCCTCCCATGGCGACAACGAATGAACATGTGGAACCTGCCCTTCAGGAACCCATGGAAACCGTTGTTGCACATGAGGAAGAACAGCAACAGCCACACACAGAACAAGGGCCGACTAACGAAGGCCCCAGAAGGTCCCAAAGAGCAAGAAGATCAGCTATTTCTGATGACTATGAGATTTATGCTACTGAAGAGTTTCATATGGAGGGTGATCCCACCTCATTTGAAGAAGCCATGAGAAGCGATCAGTCATCGAAGTGGCTTGAAAGCCATGATAGATGAGATGAGATCAATGAGTGCCAACGAGGTTTGGGACTTAGAGACAATTCCTAAAGGAGCCAAGACAGTAGGCTGTAAATGGGTCTACAAAACAAAATATGACTCCCAAGGGAACATAGAAAAATTTAAAGCGCGGCTTGTGGCAAAAGGTTTCACGCAAAGAGAAGGGATTGATTACAATGAGACTTTCTCTCCAGTCTCATGTAAGGATTCCTTTAGAATTATAATGGCGCTAGTAGCACATTATGATTTAGAACTACATCAGATGGATGTAAAGACGACATTCCTCAACGGGGATTTGGAGGAAAATGTTTACATGGCACAACCAAAAGGTTTTGTCGTGGAAGGAAAAGAACAAATGGGATGACGCCTAAAGAAATCTATTTATGGGTTAAAACAAGCTTCAAGACAGTGGTATTTGAAGTTTGATAGTACAATAAGAAAGTTTGGGTTTAAAGAGAATGTAGAGGACAATTGTGTTTATGCAAAGTTTAAGAATAGGAAATACATTTTCCTAATCCTGTATGTGGATGATATCTTACTTGCTAGTAGTGATGTCAGTCTACTACTGGAGACAAAGAAGTTCTTGTCCTCAAATTTTGATATGAAAGACCTCGGTGAAGCTTCGTTTGTTCTAGGTATAGAGATTCACTGAGATAGAAGTAAAGGGGTATTAGGACTATCACAAAAGGCATACATAGAAAAGGTTCTAAAGAAATTCAGTATGCACAAATATAGTCCCTCACCTGCTCCTATAGTCAAGGGCGATAGATATGGGGATTTTCAATGCCCTAAGAACCAGTATGAGATCGATCAAATGAAAGCGGTTCCATATGCTTCAGCTGTCGGAAGCTTACAGTATGCTCAAGTATGCACACGCCCTGACTTAGCATTTGTTACCGGGTTACTTGGCAGATTTCAGAGCAATCCAGGACTAGAACACTGGAAATTAGTAAAGAAAGTCTTGCGTTATTTGCAAGACACGAAAGGCCTCATGCTAACGTATAGAAAATCAAATTCCTTGCGCATAGTAGGGTACTCGGATTCTGATTATGCGGGAGATGATAGAAAGTCCACGTCAGGGTATATATTTACTCTCGTAGGAGGAGCTATATCGTGGAAAAGCTCTAAGCAAACCGTCACTACATCGTCCACAATGTATGCCGAGTTTGTAGCATGTTATGAGGCCACGGGGCAGGTGAACTGGCTAAAGAAGTTCATACCCGGTTTGAAGGTGGTTGACGACATCTAGAGACCACTTAAATTGTACTGTGATAATGAACCAGCAGTAACGTATGCTCACAACAATAAGTCAAGTGGTGCTGCCAAACACATTGACATAAAGTACTATGTTGTGAAAGATAAAGTCCGGGATCATATCATAAGTCTTGATCATATAAGTACCACAAAGATGTTAGCGGATCCGCTTACAAAAGGCTTACCACCCAACGTGTTCAGAGAACATGTAGCCGGCATGGGTTTAAGGGAAAGCCTATGATTCCTGGACTATAAAGGGCCCAAAATTAAAGAATCTGTTTCAGAATAGAGATGTGTATTGTAGCTGTTAAATCTATCGGCGATTGACCGTGACGATGAAGCATGCTCTATGCACTAATCTGTGATGAAATGGGAAAAGAAGAAAAGGTATGATATGAGAGGAGATCAAGGGGGAGAATGTTGGATTGATCTCTCTCCCGATTAGCCCAACGGCTAATCGGGACCTTGATCCGCGCCCTGATCAGGGCGCCCAGCCCATCTATTGGCTGGTGGGCCCCGTCATGCAGCAATAAATAAAGGGTGGGGCCGGCGGTGGAGACACGAGGTTCGCTCGAGCCGCAAACCCCACCGACAAAACCCTAGACCGATCTAAAGGGACGCGCAGCGGCGGAAGCTCCATCACCGCCCCTTCACCGGATCTACGCCGCCGCCACCGCCTCCTCTTCCCGACCGTCGCTGCCGCGTACGACTTCACCGACGGCGGCGATGGCCGCTCCTCCTCCAATGCATCGGACGGTCGTGCGATGCCTCATCGCTCTCTCCTCTCCCTTCTCTCGAATCCGATCAAGAGCACTCTCTGATCTACACCTAGGTGATCCTAGGGTTTCAACACCTGCCTCCCGCGACCTTCCCCTATCGGTGTCGCTGCGCCAGTGGCCCGGCACCCTGCTGCACTCGGCACTACTGTCCTGCTATGTGGCTGCCGACTGCTGCATGCTCGCCACCTACAGCCCGCTCGACCCCCGGCCGGCTACCTGCTGCCTCAGCCCTCAAGCGGTCACGTCGCAGCCGCCTGTGGCCTATGGGGAAATTGGGGATGGAAATTGGAATGGGATCGAGACCATGTGGAGTGTGGTGTGGATGACGGAGTCTGACCTAGATCTAGTGACCTCGTTTTGGGCCGACTGGCCAGGCCTTCATCTTCTAACGGCGCTTTTGCACACTGCGCAAAGGCCCAATAGGCAGCAGCCAAGCCACCAGCCCACCGCACGGCACACCTATCTTGCCCGCCGCTGGTGCCCGGGAAGAGGCAACTGCAATGCTAGCGGGTCTCACCGGAGGTCCAAGGGCCTGACGCCGACAAGCCCAGGCAAGTGCCTACTCTGCCCAGATGGTTGCCTCCGCCCTGCTTTCATTCATGTAATTTGTCTGTTTCGCGAACGTTTCTCAATTTACCTTTTACCAATCAATTTCCTTACATGTAAGATTATTGAAGATTTAGATGTTGCTTCTCGCTCTCAATAGACCAATCACGTCAATTTTTAGCTACTGCACTCTGATGGCTGCTACCAACGAGCTCCCCTGCAGCCGCTCTGATCGTTCCCTTCGGACCAAGATAAGCTCCATCGCCTACCATCCTCATCACGGCGCCATTTATGTACGCCAGATGCTCAAGCCATTCTTACCATCTTTTGCTACAGTTTTTATGCATAGCACTAGAGGAAAATATTTTTGCTGTGGATTATCGTTATTGCAGCCTTGCAGGTGATGGCAAAATTGATAGGCTTAGGCAGGAGATGATCAACTATTGATTTCTTGTCTCTCTTGTGGCGCATCCTCTCCTATATTGTGAGTTTGCTCCCTTCTCGACTTAGCCTTTTTTTTCTCCTATCGTGATATGTGTGTATGGTGTGCAAGCAGTATTCATGTCCGATTATGTTCTCTTCTATCTCCATGACCTATGTGTGCATGATTCCAAATCTGTAATTACGTATGCACTTCATGACTTCATGCCCTTGCTATATTTCCATGCACATAAATGAATGAATTTCATGGGTTCGGTGAGAAGGCATATCTTGTCCAAAAGGATCAGTTCACATGGGAAAGAGAGTGCTTCAAAGTATGGAATTTAGAAGGCCTGCCTGGTTCTGTATCGGTGGATAGGAGACCAGTATCGGTTTGTGGTTGCCTCTTGTGTTTGGGAGCTCCGCATAGCTTCTAGCCAGCCTCCGCTGTGTAAGCATATGTATGTATGAGATATAGAGGGTGCAGCAAGGAATAACCTCTGGTGCAACCATACCTTATCTCCTCTGCTAATCAACTTCAATTTTGTTTCATGTGCTCACAATAAGAGTGTCAGAAATGCTTTTTACATTGAAAGTTCAAAGTAATTTACATAATATTTACTATGCATTTGCTTTGTTCTTGCAGCGTCAAAGCTCTGTCCGTTGGAAAGTTTATCTCCAATAATGGTGAATGGCATGTCGATAAAAATGCGTTGATTGTGAATTTCTTGTGCCATATGGACATGTTTATCTGCATACCAATGGTGATTTATGTTTATCTGCTGGATATGTTGAATTTGTGGCTTTGCGCAAAACCTTCCATGTTTCCTTTGCAGATTTGCCTTGGTTTATTGAGCTCTCTAGAGGATGGCAAAGAATGGTTTGGATTACTGTTATGTACTTTGTCAAGCCCTATACTTTTTGTACCGTATGTACTATATACGCAAACAAAAATCTAGCAATAACATCTACCTAATTGCAAAGAAATGCTTCAGATCATTGGTCATGAGGGTCCTTGTTAGGCCGCACCTGCTTGCATAGTTAATGTTCCACCATATGTTTAGCTAAACAATGAACATCTGCTTTGTTGATTGATTGCTTCATTATCCTTTTTTCCCTCTGCTATAGGCCTTGTTTGTTTAGGCTTTTCCTTTAGTTTAAAAATTATATTATATATATATATATATATATATATATATATATATATATATATATATATATATATATATATATATATATATATATATATATATATATATATATATATATATATATATATATATATATATATATATATATATATGATAGGTACATGTTACTTTTACTATAAATTGCAACGTATGATGGAATATTGCTTGTTGTTTCGTAGTATTTTATATGCACTCAAGAAGTTTCAATTTTCCTACAGTGTATCAACACTGAGTAATCTGATTTCAAGATGAACTCTGTCAATTTTGAAAAAACAATGAGTAATCTGATTTTGAGATGGTCGCAAATCAATTTCACTCCATTGAGTACGTAAATATTTTTCACATTTTTATTTTAAAATTGTAATTGTAAAGGGGGTTACAACATTCCATTGAGTACGTGCACATTTTGTAATTGACCTTCATCAAACAAGAGTAATCAAATTCAATTGCTACAAGATGATAGAGATCAGACTTGTTGCTAACCAACATAATAGTGGTATTTGAGATTTTCGGATAATAAACTACACCATCCAACCCATCAAAAAGCTAGTATGCCAGATAGCCTGGCTTGACTTGACTTAAAAACTAACTGCTTTTAAGCTGGTTAAGCCAAAAAGCTGACTTTAAGTTATAAGCCAAAAAGCTTGAGCCTAAACAATGTTATAAAAGTGCTAGCAGCTTGCAATGGTAAAATATTTCATATTGTTTGAACTTTTTCAAATTGTCTCCTTGCTTTTATTTGGTTGAATGTAGGTGCTCATTGGATAGCTAAAAAATTTCTACAGAGATGTTTTTTAGGTCAGCAATGGGCACATCTGAGCTCTCAGTGTTTATCAAATCAGGGCATGTGTGTGTGATCTATCAACGGTCCTCTGCTAAGTTTGGCTCCTTACCTTTTTCTCTCTTTTGATTTGCATCTCTTTTTAAATGCCATGGAGCGTTCACATGTATCTATCCATTTTTTTTATCATTGATTGTCGTTCTGTAGCTATACTTGAGCAACGGTCGTTACCTCATTGCACTGTTCGGTCAATTGTGTTTCCTTCTCTTCAAATAAAACCATTAAACTATTTTTTTTGTTATATTAGATTACCTATGCTCCCCATATTTATTGAGTATGTTTAGCGAAGCCCTATTTTCATCTCATGTTTAGTGAAGTAATTGAAGTTTGCTGTTGAGCAGATTAAAGATGCTGTTATTTTCATTTATCTTCTTCAATGCTCATACAAAATCCTTTCTTTAGAAGCTTGAGGTTTTATTGGTTCAAATGAACCAAACTACGTGCACATTCCGATGTGTTACACACTCAAGGCTTCATGTATATGTCAACTGTACTTTTGATTTGGTAGGTTTACAGCCAGGTGCATGCCATCCAAGGATTTGTGGATTATGGACTTTTTGTGGCATATCGAGGTGATTATTTGCATCCTAGCGTAAAGAATGCACTTTACCTGCTAATGCTGTGGTGCGTGTTTAAGAAACGAATATGCGCTTATGATTGCTTTTTTATTGAACAAATGGATAACATTGTTTCATATTTCAAGAACTAGTTAGCCACTGTCTTTTGGTTATGTTAACTTAGAAATCTAATGTGTAGTTAGTATGTTATTTTTGCCGACATATGTAATTATGGCTATCTCTTCTTTTTACATAAGTGAGGTGCTGCAACCAATGTTGTTGAGATGTATAGGATGTTTGGCGAAGAACATCCAGGCATCAGCCATTCTACCCTTGGTAAGTCGTTTGTCCTTGGTGGCTAGGGCCTTACTAATTTCATGTCGTCTAAAAAATGATACGTTTTCTGTACACGCAATAAATCTTAATGTGCAGAGAAACAATACATTATTCAGTTATATGACTACAGATTCTTGTTTTTTTTAGGTATTTTAGGCATTTTGATGGTATCTGATGTGAACAAAATGTTTTTGACTTATGCTCAAGATTAAATGAATACTTACGCCTGATTAACACGACTAGACGATGAAGCAGCATTCACAAAGCACCGAATCAGATATTACCCTATAGAAGGTAGCACGCTTCATTTTTCAATGGCCATCCCTGATAAAGATGTAGTCTATGCTATCGACAGGCCTAATAAAGATGTAGGGCCTGTTCTTTACCTCACAAGCTAGCGACTTTTGACTTTTGCTACAGTATCTAACTTTTAAACGGAGTATTTTCTCAAACGGAGTCTATAAGTTAAACGATCTACACGTTAAAAGCCCAACATTTGTACCAGCCAAAATCGCAAATGAGTATCTGTCTCTCTGTAATCTGTACCGCAAACAGCCAAAATTCAAAAATTTCAGCCAAAAGCCATAAGCCGCAGCCGAAAAGAACATGCCCGTAGTCTATGCTATCGACAGACGTACATGCTCAACATGCCTTACCTAATATTCACACAAAAGAGAAAACTACTTTGACGTCCTTTAAGTATTGACTTCTAAAAACTACTTTTCTACAGTATATATCTTTAAAACGGAGTGTCTTTTTAAAATATGATCTACTAATTAACTATAATATATACTATAGTAACTTCATTTATATCGATCAAAATTACACGTGAGCGTATCTCTATAAACTATTATTATTTATAAACCAAAATCAAGAGCCACATGAATAGGCCCTGATATGGCCGACAATGCTATTCTGTATTTTTGTATGCCCTAGCATATGTAATTTTGATGCTGGTTGTCACCTGCATATCATGCTGCATGCCTAGGCGTTAGCATATTTTACATACTAGCTGAATGCCCGTGCGTTGCTACGGATTTTTAAAATTTATCACATTACATGTTTTAAAACTTACAAATGGTAAAAAATTTTAGTTCTAAAAGTTTTTAAATCCGTCAAGTAAGTCGGAAGTCGTCGATCACACCTCGTAGTCATACGGTGCATCAAAGTTCAAAGTATAGAACTGAGTTTATAGTAAATCTTCGATGTTGTTCACAGCTCAATTAGATAGCAACTCCACATATTTTCATCAATATTGCAATTCTGGTTTACAAGACACCACAGTTCAGTACCAATTGGAAACCCTCCCAAAAATTACAAAATGAATACCCTCATGGTCCCAGGAGAAATATTAAGCTAGAGTATAACAGATGGCATTTCTACCAACAACATTCTTCATAAAAAAGTACTGTTTCTAGGCATTCCCAATCACTCAACATGCTTCCTTCTTCTAAAACCATGCGAGATAGGAGCTCTTGGTTAAAAAAAGATACCAAATCTGCTAAAACCTAAAATTGCTCATAGACAACTTAAGAGCATACTTCTTAAACCCAGCTATAACATTAGGTCCCAGACACAATAAGGTAGTGATAATTAGCTAGTCACGCTTCTTAGCATCGGCAAACACTTAATTGATGTATTGAAAAACATCTCTGAAAAACTGCAAGACAGAAAATGTTATGATCTTATCAATTCTCCATGCCAGTGCTGCTTCTCCTAGGCATTTCTTCGAACACATGACATGCATGACACCAAGCCACCTTTGGTCTGCAAAAGTGGGGGGGAAGTAAAAATTGAGGAGCAAATAAAGGGAAAGAGATCTCGAAGTAAAAATTGAGGAGCAAATAAAGGGAAAGAGATCACACAAATGGAAGGAGTAGGGGGAGGAGGAGGCGAGGTGGGGAGGAGGAGGCAGCGGCGGAGTGGAGGAGCGGGGCAGGAGGCGGCGGAGCAGAGGAGTGGGGGGAGGAGGAGGCGATGGTGGCGCGGGGTGGGAGGGAGGGGAGGAGGCGGCGGCGCGGGGTGGGAGGAGGTGGCGGCGGCGGAGCGGAGGTGTGGAGGGGAGGAGGATGCGGCGGCGCGGGGTGGGGAGGAGGAGGATGCGGCGGCGACGAGGCGGCGCGGGGTGGGGAGGAGGAGGCGGCGGAGTGGAGGAGCGGGGCAGGAGGCGGCGGAGCAGAGGAGTGGGGGAGGAGGAGGCGATGGTGGCGCGGGGTGGGAGGGAGGGGAGGAGGCGGCGGCGCGGGGTGGGGAGGAGGAGGCGACGGCGGAGCGGAGGGGTGGGGGGAGGAGGATGCGGCGGCGCGGGGGTAGGGAGGAGGAGGATGCGGCGGCGGCGGGGGGGGGGAGGAGGAGGAGGCGGCGCGGGATGGGGAGGAGGAGACGGTGGTGGAGCGGACGGGTGGAGGGAGGAGGAGGCGGCGGGGCAGAGGAGCGAGGGATGAGGCTGCGGCGGAACGGAGGGCGGGGGAGGAGGCGGCGGCGCGGAGGGCGGGGAGGAGGCGGCGGAGAAATCTGAAATCAGGGAGAAGCGCACGGGTTCGTGGGGGAGGTAGGCTCCCAAGCGGTTGGAGGGGTGGGTGGGCCCACACGTCAGACTACCTTTTTGAAGTGTAGGATGCACCATCACTTTAAACTCCTTCTTTTAAGGAGTAGAGAAAATCAATTTGCAAGATGCACTCCCTCGAATCACCAGACACAATACCAAATGACCAGAAAATGTAGTGCAATTTACTTAGAATTGTGTTCAGAATTGGGCTTTCTATACCCAATACAAAACCAGTATCTGCATTGTAGTCTACCCCTAAATTGCTATACAAATCAAGGCATCAAGCACAGAACACACTTGCTCAACTGAGTCCTGTAAACAATGTAAACAAATCTGGAGACTTTAACGAATGAGAACAGCAAAAAAGTAGTTTCAACTTTCAAGGCACACGATAACCAATAATGCATTACAACAAACTTGAAGATGGGTAACAATTTGTGAAGTCTCTACAATTGACGGTGGGCACATTATCAACCAAAAGATTAAAGAAATAATTAGAAATATACTGTATGTGTTAGGATACAGTATAAATAGCCTTCTTCCTGATTTTGTTCCCCCGAACCAGGTGAATTGGACAATGATATGATATTATCATTATGATGTCCTTGTTAAATATGATTGTCCATCCAGAATGTTCTTGACATTGTACAAGTTACAACACCACCTGAAAATAACCATACATTAGATTTCTCAGAAGACACATATATGCAATTGCCCAATGGACTATGCTCAGAAAGTGGTACTCGCTCGATAATATGTAAATATAAAATATATCAGTGATATCTAGCTTTTACCATTTGCAATCATCGACTGGTTTTAGGGCCAAAACTGGCCAGTTTCTGGTTGAAAACATGTCAGGTTCGGTTTTTCATCCCAAAAATGGTTCCCAAAAGCGTTCATAATACAAAGGAAGATAGACCATTAGGATGAAGAACATATCCAACATTTTAGTCAGTGGAATGTTGTTCATAAAAAACAGGGGAAATTAGCTTTGTAAATCAATTTCTTGTTTTCAAAACTATTGGCACAGGAAATGGCATAAATAATCATGTTAGGTACTTGCTTACTCTACATCTACCACATGCAAGTCACTCTACATCTACCACATGCAAGTCACCATGCACCCTTGCCTCCATACTAAACTCCATGTACTGTCCATATGCCACAGCAATCGTCTAAAAGCAATTGATCTGGTGCATGGTCAGAAAAATACTGACTAATAGTGGTAGCCAATAATATCACACTTCCCTAATCTATACTGGCTTGAGATGGCTAAAAGCCACTATCAAATTCTAGAATGCCAGTTTCTATATCAAAATTTTTTGGAGTGTCATAAACCAATACTCTCTAAAATACAATGTAGCATTTTTAAAAACAAGAAGATATCTGATGAGTTGAAATTTGCAAAACAGAAAACAACACATCATCTTGTTCACGTATCTTAGTGATCCAATGATGATTTACAAGAAAAGCAATGCAATTCAAAATTTTCTAATTGATTTCGAACTTTAGCAGCAACTGAATAACCAAGGTCATCTAAACCACCTTTTACTATTTAGGGTACACACAGAATATTAACAATTTAGAATAATTGTACCTTCTTCCAAAATGGTCAATTATACATGTCAAAAGTTACAAGTACAATCTGTTCTTTCCTAATGTCTGAACTCTGGAGATATAAGTCTAATGGCCATGATACACTATTTACTTTTTTTTAGTAGTGGAAGACTACAATTGTTTATACAGAAATTTGCTTTGAGGGAATCATGAGATAATTTAGTGTTAAGAGTTAAGACTTCTTTTTGCTACACAAAGATCATAAGTCCAATTCATTCCGAGGGAATTAAGTGATTACTTAGTGATTAGGTTCATTATCTCAGTCATCACTTTGATTCCTCAGAGATAAAAGCAAGCAAAAAAATTGCTCCGTAAAAGGACTGCTCGGTTCTTGATTAGTCCACTCTAATTCAGCACTCTTTAATCTTATCCACCACCTAGTTGGTTGTATCTTACTGTGAAATTGGTAATGATTAAGCGTCAAGACTTGGAAATTTTAGAAAACACAGCAGGTAAGCGGATCACCGAACTAAGAACCCAAATCGCGATCAAGATCCAAGTTTTCACCTAATTAAAACCAAATTAAAGATAGGGAGGAGCAGTAGCTTACCTCTCAGTCGGCTCCAGCATGCGCCACGCCGCCGAGAGGTAGGACACCACCTCCTCGACCACGGCGCGACCTCGACCAGCGCGATGTCCATCCCGCACTCGAGACGGCAGCGGCTTGAGCTCGCAGAGCACGCAGAAGGCCTCTACCATGCGCCGCGGCACGCCGACGGCGACGGCGCACCGCGGGACCCGGTGGTCGGCGGAACTCGTTAGGCACCTCGACGCCGGCGTCCTTGCGCGGCAGCTCGCAGAGCTGCGCGTGGAGTCCGAGCAGCGGCGGGAGGGCGTGGCGCGAGAAAGGACCCGGCGTCGAGGAGGAGGGGGAGAGGTGAGCGAGAGAGTGCGAGCGGGAGCGGGTCGAGGCGGGAGGCGAGCGCGCGGAGGAGGGCGCGAGGCGAAAGGGTCCGGAGCATAGGAGCGGGGCGCGCGGGGACGGGGTGTGGTGAGGGGAGGAGGAGGCGGCGGCGCGCGGCGGAGGAGGCGCGGCGGCGCGGTGGCGGAGGAGGAGCGGAGGAGGCAAGGGCGGCGCGGCGACGGAGGGAGGGGAGGAGGCGAGGTCGGCGCGACGGCGGAGGAGGAAGGGGAGGACCTCAGGGCGGAAGAAACGAGGTGTGCGGGGGAGGCAACAGCACGGAAATGGGGATGGGGGCCGGGCGAACGGCTTCGGGGTGGGATGGCCCGGGCCCACATGTGTAGAATGCACCATCACCTTGAACTCCTTCTTTTAAGGAGTAGAGATACAGTACTATGTACATTGTGATGGTTCGACCTAACAGAGCAGACCTGCTAACTGCTATTGTCTGTTTTCCATCTCTTTAAGGCCCCGTTTGGCACAGCTCCACCACCAGCTCCTGGAGTTGTTTGGAGTCGTTTTGTGCCAAACGGGGTATAACAAAATAGCTCCACCCAAGGAGTCCTTTAAAACCTGCTGAGACAAAAGTAGCTCCTTGGGTGGAGCTGAAAAAAGTAGCTTCACTCAGCTCCACTTGTGAAGTAAAAAAAACAGATCTACTTGTGAAGTGGAGCCGTGCCAAACAAGACCTAAACCACTGCAACTACGGATAATTATCAATGAAATGAAGTTAAGTAAGACCATTTAATATGCTCAAGCCAATTTACTGTGGGTGCTATTCAATATTCTGTTGTCAGTTGACTCGCAACCAATATCATCGTCCATTCAATTCTCACACAGAATCTGCACGAGCGAGGTGCAGCACGCTCTCCCACCTAGCTTAGCTGACAGCTGCAGGTATCGCAGCACTACCAGAGTCTGCTGCGTATCGATATGCGATACACAAAATACATTTCGATTTATGCGTTCAACCACCCATGTCAGTTTATTTGTTGTCATCCCAGTGCAATTCACATGAAAGCAATACGCAGTCTAGCTTACGATCGTTTCATCTTTCATTTGGCACGTACCCAGTTCCATTAGGCATTAACAAAACGTCATTCGAAATGATTTGTACTACTTTTCGTTGCTTTGCACGGTGCGATTCTGGGGTTTTGAGTTTAGCTTTGGTGTTTCTGGATGCGGATGTAGCCCAAAAATAATCACCGAACACACATCTATGTTTCACGGCAGTTCCAGCCCAAGGCCCATGTGCATGTGTAGCAGGCCGAAAGAAGAACAAAACTCTACCTCAAAACACAATCCGACCTTGGCTCAGTTGGTAGAGTGGAGGATTGTAGTCTTTTCTGATAAATCCTTAGGTTGCTGGTTTGAATCCAGCAGGTCGGAGTTTCTCTTTTTTTGTGTCTATTATTATGACCAAATTAGCCAAGACTCCAAATGGACTTGATTTGCGCTCCTAAGATTTTGGTAAGTAGGATCGTAGGAGCAAATGAACTTACTCCAGATGTGCCTTTCCGAGGAAAAATTTTCAACAAGAAGAAATTGATAGCACACTAAGTCACCGAGAGACCACCTGAGAAGGTTTAGAACATTGTGTGATGAATCATTACCAAGTTTGTAGAGTTGGATTTTGAATTCGGCATTGTTTGCAGAATTTTAGGAGTTTCATACCTGGTGGTCTGATTGGCCAAAGAAGCAGTCAGACCAGTAACCATCAAACCAGCTGGGCTCAGCAGTTTGACCAGCCGTCATCAATGGTTAGATTGGCTGGTCTTAGCGGTCTAACGGGACAGGTGTGCCTTTTCAGCTATAAATCTGTGTTTTTGGGAATTTGATCATGGCTTGGTTAGTTTGGATCTAGGTCGGTGCATTTATATTGTATGAATCATGTTTTGACTAACGCGGGTCAAGTTGTGAAAAACTTATACCCAAAAACGATTTTCTTTATTTTTGGATATACATAAAAGCTTGGAGTCAAACATGGTTAATGGTAAGGATCGGGTATATACTCATGGAGGAATTAAGACCCAGAATGGTCAAAGATGCCAGATGAGAGTTGAGCTCAAGTATGGCATAAGGGGGAATATTGAAGAGAATATGCGAGCGACAGGTTGCACCAAGTGGCTTAGTTGATCCATTTGAGGTGTGGTCCGGTGAAACTGTAACGGGAGAGTTGTCGACACGTGGCAAGCATAGCGATTGATTGCAAGGGAAGATGATGATTAGGTCAAGGTGAGGGTATTTTGGTAGTTTGTTAAATATCGAAAACTTTGTTAGATAAAAAATGCGAAGCTTGGGAAAACAGTTTAGGTCAAGAAGATGCTAAGAAAATTTAGTACATTAAAGGCTAAAGACTTAGCAGAGAGTTCTTGTGCTTTAAAAAGCATGAATGAATTAAGTGTGTGAGTAAAACCTATGTTGTATAGGGTTAATGGGTTTTCCCAAATATGCTAGTGGATAGTATCCATTACGGTTAAATATGGGCTGTTGCCTCACATATTTAATGAGTTGAGCATAGAAACTTGCAAGCCAACCATTTTACCATCCGACCATTCCAACCTTGTGTTTTAGGGTTAGGGTTATAGAAATGTGAGTGCTATAATGCACTCTCTTGTCCTCCAGGTGGAGTGACTGTAAAACCTTCATTCTCATGTAGCAATAGATCAACTTTGTTCATCCTCATGGTGTCTTCTTGATTTGGTTGATTTGCTCTTGTTTTTGTTGGTTTTGATGTCTTCTCTCCTTTTCTTGATCTTGCTATGTGCTAAGCACATATAAGTGATGGAGATGACTAATGAAGATAAACTCCCATCCATTTAAGCACTAAATCTTGCAAGTTTTTGATGTTACCTGGTTTTTGCTTGAATTTGATTTTATCTCGAGGTTTCTTAATCCCAGCGTTTCTTTGTTTTGAATCTTTAAGAGGAATAACTTGTTATGATATGTAGCAATTAATCTAGAGCCATCTTTGCTATCTCCTACCCACGAGTAAGTCATATCTCAAAATTTTGAAGTTTGCTTGGGTTTGGAGCAATCTTACTTGTCTTTGAAAAATGTTAGAACTTTGACTAAGATTCATGAGATCTTTGGATGGAATATGTTTTTGAGACCTTAATCAAGTCGTGTTTAAAGTTTCATCTCTTTTGTTTGAGGGTTTTGGGAATCGCACCATTCTTGATTTGGCTCGGGCTATTTTTCTGTTCTATAAATAGGGGGCGGTCAAAACGCTCCTACGCTTGATCCAACCAGCCACCGATCAGACCACTGGGTGTACGCCGATCAGATTGGCCATCGGTCAAGCCACACTCTCTATGGTAGTTAGATCGGTAAGGTTCTGAAAAATGGCTCTCTTGGGTTTTTGAATTTGTTGCTTTACTCTTATCTTTTAATTTTGATCTTTATAACTCTATAGCTACTAAAGCGAAGAATTTATCAATACTTACAAAATTTCGAAAGGCAACATTCAGTCCTCTGTTGCTATAGCCGGTACTAGCGTCACTAACTATCATTTCCAATTTCATCGCTGCAAAATTGTTCAAGAATTGCGCAACATATTCTAGAGGCTAGCCATTACAAAGTGCAAAGGTCCATTAATTCAGCTCAAGGCTCAGCAATCATCAAGCCTCACCGCAATCTAATAAAATCTCTCCCCCCCCCCCCTCTCTCTCTCTCCCTCTCTAACAAGTTTGTACATTATTCCATCTCAATCCTCTCACGCCATTTACTTCTTTCTCCTTCACCTCCTTGCCGTCAGGGTCGAGCCGTGGTGCCTGCCCTTGGACCTGCTCGTGCCGCTCCACTGGCCGGCGCGGCCCCTCGCCGCCGACGACAACCCGGGGCTCTGGCTCAGCCGCCGCGACGCCCGCCTGCGCATGCTCCGTCCCCCTCCCCCGGCGCCGCCCCCGAGCGCCGCGCGCGCCACGCTGTCCGTGGCAACCTCCCGCGCGCGCTGCGGCTTGACGGGCTGCTTGTTGAGGTAGGCCAGCTGCGGGAGGAGGCCCGTGACGGCCTTGCGCAGCGCGTCCTCCCCCACGTTGGCCTGCACCGGGTTGCCCACGAGGTTGAGCGCCAGCAGGGAGTGGTAGTTGGCCACCAGCTGCCCCAGCGCCTTGGCCGTCGTGATCTTGTTGAACCCCAGGTCCAGCACCGCCAGCTTCAGCAGCCGGTGCAGCCCCTCCACGTCGCTGATCTTGTTCCCCGCCAGGTACAGCTCCCTGACCGCCGTGCAGTTCGACAGCCCTGCAATCCATCCATCACACCATGCAACAAACCCATAAGAAAGATCCAATACTGAGCCTCTGATGCTGAACAATTGCATGCAGTTCTTGAAAGTTTCAACTTGCAATGCAGAGAACTACGGCGGAATCTTGCTTTGCAATGATGGCAAGATCACGATGACAGCTCCTCCAAATTGATTGCTGGAATCAATTAGGGGATGCATCATCATACATGGACCACCTCACAAATCACGGATGCATATATACACATCTAGATTCAGGGCTTTAGTAGGATAAGGCCCTCTCAACTGTAATGGTCCCAGCTGACAACAAGTGTGGCCACAGGCAGCTAAGGCATGGAAGCAGATTCATGCTAGAATGTGAGGTGTCTTGGATTGGATGCTCAGTTATTCTGAACCAATCCAAACAAACCTGTCCACTAGATGCAACAGATAACAAACTATAATCTGTCACCACAGGTGTTCAGCGAAGGGAAATGGGCGTGAGTTTACTTAGGCATGCAAGAACCTGAAAGCCTGAAATCTGCGACTCACCGTGGCTGATGCGCGAGATCCGGTTGTAGCTGAGGTTGAGCACGCGCAGCTTCGTCAGTTCCCGGAGCCCCTCGATGTTAGCAATCTTGTTCCGCGACAGGTCGAGCGAGTGCAGGCCCCTGGGCAGCGATCCCGGGGAGATGTGAACTGCAGAGGCAACCCCAATTCAGCACTTGTCCGACAACAGAAGCCGCTGTCTAGTTACTGAAGTGCTGCTACAGTGGCGTTTGCCACTGTTGTCGATGCTAGATTTTTGCTAGGCCGTCAGTGCTCACCGATGAAGTTGCCGGAGAGGTTGACGGCCCGGAGGCTCGAGAACGGCGCGATCATCGGCACGACCTTGAGGCCCATCCCGGAGATGTGCGCCACCGACGAGAAGGCGTTGAGGGACTGGATGATGGTGTTGGCCTGAGCGACCTCGTCGGCGGCCACGCACAGCTTCGACTTGCCGTGTCCCTTCCCTGACGACTCCCCGACCTCGAGGGGTCGCGGACGCGCCATGCAGTCGTCGTGTTCCATGCCGTGGTCGTTGTTGTCCCTGCCATCGTCGTCGTCGTTGTCGCTGTCGTCGTCCTCGGCGATGCCGAACGGCTCGTTTTCGATGCTGTTCACCCACGCGCTGACGCGGTCGCGGAGGGAGTTCTCGGCGGAGAAGGCTACCCACTGGTTGGGGATCGGCGGCGGCGACTCGTCCACCATCACCTTCTTGTTCTTGTGGTCCGCCGCAGCGGCGGGGCCCTCCTCGAGCGTGTCCGAGGTGTACCCGCCGTGACGGCTGGGCGTGCACGCGGCGGCCGGGCGCGCCGACCGCGGGAGGTGCAGGTTGCGGTGGCTCCAGAGGAACAGCTGCCACCACAGCTTCCGGCTCCGCGACGGCAGCACCTGGCTCGACGACCGCTTCTTGAGCATGACGCGGTCGGCGGTGTGCGACGTCTTCACCGACGCGGGGCTCGCCTCTGGCTCGCCGCGCGGGGTCGTCTCCAGGCCGGCGAGGCCTCCTGGCAGGTCCCTGAGGTCGCCGTAGGAGCGCGACCGCTCCGGCATGTCCGGCGCGGTGTCTCGCGGGCCAGGCCGCTTCGTCTCGATGTTGGAGCACGACCGCTTCAGCTTCGGCGACGCGTCCGCTACCGCCGCCGCAGCCTCGTCCGCCCCGCTCGCGATCACCGCGTCCGGTACGGCGCCGGTGGCACCCTTCTCCTCGCAGTGGCCTTCGGAGCCGACGGACTTCTGGCGCGCATGGAAGTCGAAGTCGAAGTCAGATAGGCTGTCCCTCTTCACCGATGCCTTGTCGCCGTGCTTGTCGCAGCCTTTGTGCGCCACCACGGCAGCCATGTCGGCGACAACCATGACGTCGCACGGCGCGACCTTGTCGCCGCATTTGTCCACATCGGCAACCACCAGCGGCGCGTCAATGAACTCCACCGGCTTCACCTTGGGACACTCGTTGCCACTAGCCTTCTTGGCATCAGCAACCTGGTGAACACAAACCACCATCACAAACTCAACCAAACTCATAAAAATTGAGCAAAATTCACATAATAAATCATTCAAATACAAACCACTCGTTTCTTCCTCCTGCCGGTGAGCAGGGTGGAGAAGCAGCTCATCTTGGCCATCTCTCCCGACACAATTCTTTCACCTTCAAAAGTATCACTTGCTCCACCGTTTAATGACGGAATTAGCAGCAGAGCGTGGTGTGGTCCTTAGCCGTTGTCTATGGGAGAGACTCTTCGCAGCGGCGGCGCGGAGATCGCGACAACGGAGGAAGAGATTGCATACTCCTGTGCCCCCAACACCTCATTCAGTGTGCGAAGCGGCCGCGCCACGGGGAAGGCCAGAGTGACCGGAGAAGAGCCAGAGCCATGAGAAGACGAAGCGGAGCCGTCTTGGCAATTAGCCCTGCATCAATCAATATCAGATGAACAACTGATCAGAACTTCTGCAAGAAACAAGGGGTCCAAGAATTGCAGCTGCAGACTAGCACACACAGTGATCAGCCATGGCCAGGACCTGAGAGCCAAACCAACAATGCCAAGAAAGGAGGAGGAGGAGAAGACTGTTTCTTGCCAGCCATGTGTTGTCCATCTCCTACCTCCTACCCAACGCGCACGACAGGTTCAAAGAAGAATCTTCCGTTCATTTCCAATAATAGAGTCGTACACCGCAAAGTAGCGGTGATTTTGGTTTGTTGTTAAGGCAGCGGATTCGCAACGGAGTCTGTTATTTTTAGCAGGAGATTGTGAAATGGGACAAACGTTCAAGGCAAAAGGGTGGAAGGAGCAGAAGGGGACCTTCCACTGCCAGCTTGGTGAGAAAGGAAATGTACTGACAGCTATGCAATTTCAGAGAAGGAATTAATTTAGGTAAACTATTGCAGCAGCAGCAGCAACATCAAGAAGGAAGGAACAATGATTTGGACTTACTTATTGGATCCCAGCAGTGGCGGATCCAGGAAAATTTTTTGGAGGGGCTGAAGTACCTTCAGCTCGACCTCAACCCCTTCTACATTATACATCTATGGCTAAAAATTTAAGGGGGGCTCCAAGGGTCCGGTAGCGGTAGGGGGGCTCGAGCCTCCCCCGCCCCACCGCTGGATCCGCCCCTGGATACCAGGGTAAAGTATTAAGGAAAAAAGTTAACAGATTCTTGGCTTCTTGCACAGCCCTCCCTCCTCTCAAAATTGCCTAGATTCTGAAGGAAACAAGGGAATATTCATTGCCCTCAAAGAAGAAAACAAACAAAGGAGTAATTAACTCTGGTCTGCTTAATTTCCATTCTCTAACCATGCCAGCTTACAACAGGACTAGGGAATTACTGCACATACGAGAGACTAGCCTTGGTTTCCTCTCCAGTCGGCAAGTAACTGCCGATTCAGAATCATGCAGAAAGAGACAGGAACATAAACATCAAGAAGAGAAAGGGGCAAGCCAGCAACCAATCTTTGAACAATTGAACCCTCCTCTTCCTCAAGAACTACTTGTTACTAATTCGGAGGCATAAGAACATGTATAATAAAAAAAGATGAAAAAAAAGGAGAAACCTAATCAAGGCCAAAGGATCCAATACCAAGAGATGAGAGACCATTACCAAGAGCTGGAGTCGAATCCCCATGAACACCAAGAGCACATAGGCACAAAAGAAAGAGGACCAAACAAAGAACACATAAACACAAAGGACAAGCACCCGGCAGGAAAGAAAGCGAACAAAGAAGTTACAAACAACAAGGCCTACCTTCCTTTCTCAGGCGGCAACCAATCAACAGCCAAAAGAACAGCAGGAAGAGGGGCCTCTCTCTGGCTAGTAGTTACAGAGTGTTGAGTAGGTTGCTGCTAGCTAGATGCTAATAGCTAAAGATGGCTAGGGTGGGAGAGGTGGACACGGAGAGGATGGAGAGAGAAGAGTGGTGTGGTGTGAGGAGACGAGGGAGGGAAGGGGAGGCGGTAGAAAAAGAGCGAAGAGGGGAGGGGAGATGGACGGATGCTGCGCGCCACGCTGGCGGAGGGAAGCACGCGGTGGCCACACGGTAGATTCGGACGTCACCCCCACTTGTGAGTTGTGACTCTGAGAAGTAGCATGTAGAATGCGGCCACTTTTGGTTGTCTCCTCTTTTATTTGTTCAGCTCTACTTTTGTTTGGGAATTTTGATTTTTAAGGTTCGTTGGTTAGATTTCACCGGGCTAGTTTTGCCCGGTTTTGCAGACATGAGGCTTTTTAGTGGCTATCCGTAGTAAAGTGGTTTTGACCATATTTGTGGCAGAGGTTGATTAATTTGTGCCCAAAGCGTCTCAGTGGTTACTTGTAGTAATATTATACCAGTGGTTGCTTGTAGTGTTATAATAAGAGATCTACAGTTCACGAGCCGCCTGAAGTTTTCATAAAAAAAAGTCACTTTAATTTCTAACCGCTGGACAGTGCTTGGCAATGCGTAAGATTTTAATTTCAGATTTTACTAGAAGATAAATATCGTAAATAATTAGTGATATATAAATTAATGCTAATAGCAGGATACACATTACACTTCGAAATATACTCAAGAATATTATATAACAGAGTCAATCAGTCACACGAATAACTTACATAGCTTACAGTTTGGTTTGATGAAGAACAAGAAACAGAGTAGTCTCGATACAACACAGAACATAGAGAAAACAACAAGGCGAGCGGCTGTGCAAATGTTCGCTATCCAGAAACCTTATTGCTGCCCTGTGCAGGTGTTCTCTACAGCAACGGCTCGGAAATATTGCTCACCCTCCTTCCTGGTGCACACCGAAGAGGAAGGCCAGCGTGTTTTGGCTACTGAACACTCCAACACAGCTCACTAGGGGAGGAAGAAGATGTGGGAGAGAAATGAAGAAATTCGGTTAGTGAACTTGGACGTCTCCCAGTCTTTTTAAAGATGCACTGCAATTACACTCTAGTAACTGATGTCATTAATCACAAATTAAACCGAACTAATCCGGCCGTTTGAAACCCCATTCAAGTAGAATTAAGTGTGATAATGTATGATTTAATAAAATAAAAGGTGAATTTAATGTGCCAAGAGATGCGCTACGACACAGCTCGTTGCAAATAACAAGTCATGTGATTTTTACGGAAAAATACATGAATACAAATACTTGTGTGTGTATGTATAGCCAAAGTCCTCCTCTTATCATCCCCATATCACGTGTCATATTGTTTCAAGAAGTGGAAAAAACTTCACCTTATAAATTGCCTTTCCTCCACTTAGTTAGGCAATATGATACTAAATCATACACACTTTAGAATTTCTAAGGGAAACGAGCCTTAATTCGTGTGCCAAATCCAACAATCCCCCACCAATTCTAAAGCATAAAGCAAAAAAGATGACAAAGATTGCTGAACTAAAGTGTTGTTAATATACTAGTCTTTTGGTATAAGTCCCGTATAGGTTGAACTTGCATCTAGATGAGCAAAATTCATCTTATCACAATTGATAAATGGAATATGCCTTGAATTCATAGTTTTTCGTGACCAGACTTCACTTGAAATATTAGATGACACTAGTATGCCAATAAATCACGCCTAAACAATGCGTCAAAAAGTCATGCTCCCTCATTTATTCATGCGCTTTCTAGAGAATGCTCCGTTCTTGTGAACTATGATCTCACAGTTAAGCTCAAATAGGTGAATTCTTTCTAGGTATATTCTGCAGGCTAATATCTTTTTCCTCATTTGGACAACAGAATACATTGACGCTTTAAACCAACCTTCCATGCAGTTGAGATTATTTTATTTATTAGGACATATATACAATTGATACATACTCTCTTATTACAACATCAACTTATTTTTCCTTATTACCTTAGTCACGAGATCTCCGATCAAAAAAGGTATAGGTTATCATTATGGTGTAATTCAAATGGACTTCATTCCTATGTCCATAGATGAATGGAAATCACTTTTCGTGCTAGCCCCTTTATAAAAGGGTTTGTCAGATTTTTCTCAGTGCGAATATAATTCACAGTGATCACTCTGAAATTTCTCAATTTTCTGACAGATTTAATCTTAATACTTCACATGTCTCCAGTGCGAATATCATTTGGAGATGGCATGACACTCTTGGGGTGGTGAAGGCTAAGGTTAGGTGTGGTGTGCCGAGTGTCTTACATATATGGGTATTAAACCTTATATAAATTTATGTGCCGCTAAATATTTGTAAAAGTGGATTTGAGGAGGAGGTCCATTAGATCATGATCCAACGTTGGGGAAAATATGAAATCAGTAACCTTATGCATAGACAACCAAATAATAATAGCATGCACTTATTATTGTTTGAAGTAACTTCTGGTTTCGGTTCTATCTAGCTGCTGGTAGAAAGTGACTATGGAGTTGAACATTAATCAATGGCAGGTAAGCGAAAACATTGATAATATTTTTCTTCATCATCTTTTGGATTTTTTCAAGCTAATTTTCTTCACTAATGAACCGATATATCATGACAACTACTTTCAATTTAATCTTTTAGAACTCACCAGAATAGGAAACAGAGCCCAGCTAAGCTATTCAGGCCATTAGCTGTGAACTGCTTAATGAAATCAAGGCCCTGTTTCTGGACAGCATGTTTAAATTACTGGTATACCGTATGCATACATTGACTGAGACACTTAACTGAAATCTTCCCAAGTCAAAAATGCATGCACGATGATACCATGTGATTATATTTTTCTTATTAGCCCCTAACATAACTTCTCGCCTGCATACTTGATTCCGAAAAAAGTAATTTTAAAATTGCAAGACACTAAATTGCAAGGAAGGTAAATGCTGCAAGTAAAGTTAGACGCGATTAGTTTGCATGGGTTGTGATCCTCTTGTCATTGCATCTAATTAGGCCTATTCATCGGCGGCCTGGCTCTGCTCGATCCGATTTTCCCGAGCTCGAGTCCAGTTTTGGCTCATAGGCCTAGTCTGAAGCGAAAAAAACCCGTAAAAATATTTAGGAAAATAATTTTAAAGGATATTTTTCTTCATCATCTTTTGGAATTTTTCAAGCTAATTTTCTTCACTAATGAACCGATATATCACGACAACTACTTGTTGAATTTAATCTAGAATATGAAACAGAGCCCAGGTCAACTATTCAAGCCATTAGCAGTGAACTGATTACAAGAAATCAACAGTGTTTTTAAATTACTGGTATACCGCATGCACACGTTGACTGAGACACTTAACTGAAAGCTTGCCAAGTTAAAAATGCGTGCATGATGATACCGTGTGATTATTTTTCTTATTAGCCCCTAACATAACTTATTCTCGCCTGCATGTGCATCATTGCTCAGACATTTAGGGGGTGTTTGGGACTGCTCCACAAATTCTACTTCACAAACTCTACCGTGGAGCAGCTCCACAAAAAACCTGGAGTTTGTGGAGTACCCCTTTAGGTGCTCTCACAACTCCACCTTTTTTTCCTCGAACAGAGTGCGTGGAGCTGAACCTGTTTGGCTAAAAAACGTGGAGCGAAGCTGAAAAACGTGGAGTGGAGCAGTCCCAAACACCCCCTTAGAGCAAGTCCAATAATAGAGCCAAGTGTTTGGCTATAAGTCAAGTTATAAGAGCCAAGTTATACAATAATTTATCTTCTATTTGTCTACAAAAGGTTTTTTTATTATTATGTGGTACCATGTCTCACATTCTCTTTCCTATTCCTCCTCACATACATTTATTATCTGAGCCCACCACTGCATAGCCTCCTGTGCCCAGCTTGTTGCTTGCATGAGAGTCAAGCTCTCATATCTCTCCTCTCTTCTCTCCTCCACATCAGCAAAAATGCTGACTAGCTTGGCTATAAGACCATTATTGGACTTGCTCTTAGAATGATATCTGCTATCTAGGATCCTAGGGTGGCAGTATTATAAAGCACGCAGGGCCTCTTTGATTTTCGGGAATTTTTCCGTTTCATGTAGGAACTGAAATGTTGTTTCCTCTGAAAATCCTGTAAAATTCATGTGAAATTCAGGCGAATCAAAGAATCCCGTACTCTAGACCACACGACCCCAAAGCAATTACATGGCGTATGCAAGCTCCAGTATGCCCCACAAGTAAATCACCCCAAATTCTAGTAGGATTTACATCAAATAGAGCTGCTAGACGTACAAGCAAAACATGTATAAATTCACACCGAGTCCCTGACAACTAGGTTCCACTTACCGATGGTGTGATTTCACGGTTGTTTTTCTCCGGTGATCGTTTACCAGTGTTTCTCCGTCGCAAGTGTTTTTTCTTGTAACAATTCGCAAGCTATGTATGCATATGTCATAACATACACAACATAGATGACTTTTTTTTTTGGGAAAAATTGCTCCCTTGCCCAAAGTTTAATAATGTTTGCTCATTTGTCCCATGATGTCTCACTGACATGCGGGTCCAGGGCCCACATGTCAGTGAGATATCATGGGGCAAATGAGCAAATGCCATTAAACTTTGGGGCACATAATTTTTTAGATATGCAACAGCTGTATAGATATGAAAAAAAAGAAGGGTTCCTTTATTCTTCTCTCATGTTTGGTGAAGCTTTAGATCACTACCTAAGGCATGTCTAACTGACGGGGAAAATTTTAGACCAGTGGCCAAAAGGGGAATCGATGGTTTGGGGGCAGAGAAGGCAAAAGGGGAGGAATTAAGGCAAAGGGAGGCCTCCAGCAATGCTAAGGCAACACATCCGCCAAAATGATTGCATGCTGGTCCAGGTTGGCATCCAACCAAACAGGCCTAACCGCCAGCTGATTGGAGGTTGGCATGCAGGCAAAGGAGCCAAGGTGTACTTCAGGCTCTTCCCTCTCCCACTAACATGGGGAATTAGATGCCAACTCACCATCTCATGTGGGTGGGGCCCTCCTCCTGAACCACACACTTGTAGTCTTAGCTCAATTAGGAACTTGTAACAGTGGAGTACTAGCTTGCAAATTGAGCAAAAGCTTAGCTTTAGTGTTAATTTCATGATAATAGTTTAACTGCATGGAAGCTATCAGGATAGTCGGAAGCTGGTCTATGGCTATATGGCTGGACGTGTGAGTGTATCCCTAGCCCACTAGAGTTGAAGTTCTAGACTTGGTGTTAATGTCCACCAATTTTAGAAATACGCACACGTATGCACATTCAGTGAGAAAGTGTGTGCCTATGCTCCGTGAGGCCAATGGTACCTCCGATAAATTCCTAACGTGTGTAGGGGATACACACGTGTGTATGGTGTTACTATGATGTGTGTTGAGTGTTTGCATCCGTTTTATACACGTGTAGCCGTAGGGAATACACATGTGTGTGGTGTGAGTATGATATATGTTAAGTGTGTGCATCCATCTTGTACTTTTTAAAAAAATTAGGATAGTCAGTTTGGCATTTTTGGTCCTGGCACATGAATATATGATCGACATTGGTCATACTGAAGCTGGGTTGTAATTGTAAAAGCATGTACAATACATGCGCTTATCAAAAGAAAACTATTTTTTTCTTTCCATGTAGAACAGATAAGGTTATATTATGTCTCTTTAAGCACCCATTAAAACATCTTTCTTGTATTGTACATATCCTAAGACCTTATTTGGATGGATCAAAATTCTGGTCATCCATGTAGATGAATCAGGATTTAGTTCAAATCCACGACCCACCCATGTGAATCCCGGTCCATCCCGGACCATCCAAACAAAGCTTAAGTGGATATTTGGTGGTTAATTGGGTGCCAATACAATATGTCTTGGAATTGTGCACCTACTACCTTTCAAAAAAAAAAATTGTATCACCTACAGATAAGCAAATAAATGTATCATCGAACTATTAGCTTGGAATGTACACACAACAATTACCAGGAGTTATAGCATCTTGAAAAAATCCCTCTAAAAATGATCTTGAAATAAAATTACCTAATGGAACGAACGGATGGGATTGTGTGAAGTTAATGCATAGTGTACTCCGCTGAAGAACCCTACGTGGATGCTGATCTTTATAATTCAGACATGCCTATCAATTATAAAATAAATTATTAAATGATATAAAAAAGCCAGAACATTAGCTCTCAAGGATTATAAATTACCACGGTAATATAAATATGATAGTTGTTGCAGTTGTATAAATAATATAACCTATATATTTCTCTCGTAAGTATAAGAGTTGTATAATAGATACAATCATACAGATGTTCTGATATAAGTATATGTATTATATTATAGTATCTAGCAGCACTGCACGTGTGGGAATTTCGGCTAGTTCATTTTATGTAAAGGCAAAAATTAAAGAGATTAGACGGATGCTAGCTATAAATCAAAATTATGAAATTCTATAAACAGACTAATCAGATCAGCAATCTGATACTCGACATGTGGATCATAAATCAAGGAGTATATGGTTTGATACTGGAATGACAGTAGAGTTGTGCTACTGGACATGTGGATCAATCAAGGAGTATACGGTTCAAGGTGGAAACTACATGAAGTGTACAGCTATAGGATTTACATAAGACGAAAAAAAGAAGGAAAAGGAAAAAGTAAGAGAAAAAGCTAAGCCAAGCAACAAAAGAAAGGGACATGCTAGCATCCGGACGTACAATGGGAACTTTTCTATTGTATGCTTTTACCCATCGTTGGATCTAACTTAAAAGGGTAGATTTAAACCATCCGATTTGACATAACAAAAATCAGTGAGGCGCTACAATTATTTAGCAAGCTTGTAACAAATTCCCATCCTAATTGCGACAAAAAATCTTGTATAATAAATTCATAGCCCAACTGCAATAAAAATTCATGATACTACAACATTTGAGAAGACTTATTGCAACAAATAAAAACACTCAATGCAACAATTTAAAACTCGCTACAACAAAACGATATTAAGCTTGCAACAAGCATACTGGAGCAGGACATCTCTGCACTCGCTCACATCAACGCATCACTACCTAACCTTTTTGTCACTCACCACACCCTGCCTGCTCTGGTCTTGGTCTTGCGAGATTCGATGAGCTTCACTTCCTCCTCTGGTCTTGGTCTTGAGAGATTCGATGAGCTCCACTGCCTCCTCTAGTCTCGGTCTTGTGAGATTCGACGAGCTCCACCGCCTCCTTGGGAAGGGACATCTCCACATGAGAGCTCCGGCTGCAGAAGATGAACTCTTAACAGTGAGCTTTGATTGGCAATGGCTGAACTCCTCGATCGTCAGTAATGTGGACGAACTCCGTGAGTGCGATGTTGGGGCAAAAGCAGACATGGATCATGGTGGGAGCTCGCCAGTGATGGAAGTTCGGCTAGAGCTTTGTTGGTCTGATGGATCGAGGGAGAGAGAGATAGAAGGAAAGGGGGAGAGAGTCACCGAGGAGGAGAAAGCAACTGTGGAATAAGGAATGGATGGTCCTATAGGAAGCATCATCGAAGGTTACACTTGTGCAACACATCAAAAAACCAACCGCAACAAAAAACTCATGTGCAACAAATTGAAAACCCAATTGCAACAAATACATCTTGCTACAACATTTTAGAAAACCACATTGTAATAAAATATAACAATTCATGCAAAAGTCAAGAAAAAAGTACTACAACAATTAGAAAAAATGTTTGCAATAGAAATCTACTGGAGCAGAGGCCATGCCCAAGGCAATGATGGCCGAGCTCATAGTTTGAGGAGAAGGGGGCTAGCTCGGAGCTAATGTGCCCAGATCTAGTGGGGCCATAGCCTGATGGCTCGTTGTCGGCCCTCTGCTTGGTAAACTTCCATGCATCTCCCTCCAATCTGCATAGGTCCAATGCTCCCCTCCCCCAGCACCTCTAGTGTGCCATCTCGACTTGGAGAGAGAGATGGGCAATTGTGCACAACAGCTAAGGAAAGGGTAGAGCAGGATGGAGCACAACGAGAAAGCTAACAAGTACATGGGGTAGGGAAAGTTGGGGTGAGGCATACGATAAAAGATTCTCGCTTCAGACATATGTATGCTATCATTTCCCTAAAAGAAAACGTACGGGCTTAGGATTTTACTTTAAGAGCATGCCCTCCATTTTTCTAGATATGGTGGATAGTGTGGTTTGTCCAGTCTACATGTTGAGCAAGCAATTGGTGTCCATTACAGAGATATGCTTGTGTAGAAATAGCAAGTGAAAAAGAAGAGACAATCGTAAAATTTCGAGAGAGGGACAAGACAGGTAGATATAAAAGTAGAAAGACAATGAGAATTGATTTTACAACAAATGTGGGATTTGCAACCAGGGTCTTGCATTAAGCCATTACTAACTAATATATAAAATAAGAAATTTGCTACAGTGCTTGGAAGGTACAAAAGATGTTTATTAGTTGCAACTGAATGATCCATAATTAAAGGTACATAAGGAAAGGTACTCCAAATGTAAGCCATGTATAACCTTAAACATTTGGTGAAGGTTAGATGGGTAATATGCCATCCTTATCAATAAGGAGGAGAAGGGTAAAACACTAAAAGAACATATCCTTCTCATCATACAATACGCGTCCCGCATTTGCACATTCTTAACTTGCAAACTATGTAACTTAATATAAAATTAAGTAATTTGACATGAATTACATAATTTTCCACCCGTGCAACTGAATGCTCAGACCAAGTAACTCAACATGAATTACATTATTTTTCTGACATTTGTTCATTACTGTGGAATTATAAGAAAACTGACAATAGAGACGACAAGTATGGATTGAGACAAGATCCTAGGTCTAACTCAGGACGAGGGTAAGGAGATATCGGAGGGAAAGGAAGGGGGAGGAGGAAGGCTAGTGGAGCAAAAGGGGAAGGGGAAAGAGCCCAGTTTGGAGGAGTACCATTGGAGGAGTGGAATGGAGGAGATGAGCCAACACAAGCGTGCAATAGATCAAAGAAGGTGAAGGGATTTAGGGTGATCATGATATGAGGTTAGGGTGAAGGAGATAAGTTAAAGCCTAAGAATAATTATTAGATTACTCATATTTACAAATTTTCCTCTCCCTAAGTTACCCATTGCAAATCTATGATTGATCTTTTTTTGAGAGCCCAACACTAGAGAAAATCTCATAAACCAAACATTGTAGAATTATCAATCATATAATGTTGTTGTTTTATTTTTGCAAGAATTAATAGATCTACCCACCAGGTCATCAGTCACCTCGTCAATATATTTAGAAACAGAGTGAAGAACCATGTGAGAAGGTCCAGGATAATGTTGTGATGAACTATTGCAAGTTTCATGAAGTGGTGAAGTTTTTGTTTTTGCAAAGATCACATTTTGTCTATGCTGTTTTCTAGAAGTATCAAAAAAATTGGAAGTACCGCAGATGTTAGTGCGGTCATACCGTAGAGTAGTAGTACCGACATTTGAACATGATTATACCGCAAGAATGGTAGTTCCGATCTGAGTTGAGGTACTTTTTCCAGAGAGGTCCAGTGTAGGGTGCGATATTACCGGCTTGAGAGGAGTGGTAGTACCATTTTTGGCAGAGAATAGGATTTTAAGAAATTGAGTTATGGATTGAGTTGGGGTGACCTAGGCCATTGCATTAAGCTTGCATGATGCATGTTTTGAATAACATAGGTTAAGTTGTGAAGAATTTATGCCTAGAAATGATTTCTTTGTCTTTGGATGTGCAGAGTCACTTGAAGTCAACCATGATTAACAGCAAGGATCAGGGCTAGACTTATGGAGGAGTTGAGGCCCAGAAAAATCGAGGATGCCGAGTGAGACAGTGAGCTCAACTATGGTACGAGAGAGGTGGAAAATGTTAAAGGCGAGTTCGAACGGCGAGATCGCACCATGTGGCTTGGATGACCCAAGTAAGCCGTGATTCAGTAAAACCGGGATGGGAGAGACTTGGTGACATGTGGCAAGCTAGTGGTGCACCTACACGTGGAAAGCATGGCGATTGCTTGCAAAGGATGGTGAAAACCGGGTCAACGAGAGGTATTTAGGTAGTTTGGCAAAAATACTGGAAACTACCTTGGATCAAAACCACGGGGCATGGGTGACATGTTGGAGAGTGGTTTAGGTCGAGGTGGAGTTGGTTTGATCAAGACTAATCAAGGCTAAGGATTTAGCGGATAAAGCTTACATGCTTTGAAAAGCATGCATAAGTAACATGTGTGAATTAAAATCCATGTGTGTGGGATTAACGGGTTTCCTCCATTGTGATAGTGGATAGGATCCACTAAGAGCTAAGTGTGGTTGCTTGCCCACATATAAAATGGGGATGGGATGGAGACATGTGGTTAACCATCCAACTCCTCTCTCATGTGCTCTCATGCTTTTAGCGTTAGGGTCTGAGAGTGGAGTACCTGGTGTGCTCTTTATCCTCCAAGGTGGAGTGGTTGTAAAACCTACCTCCTCAAGTGGCAATACATCAATCTTTGATCATCTTCATGTCTATCTCTCTATTTGACTGATTTGCTCTTATTTTGGTTGGTTTTTCCTCTCTTCTCAACCTTTTCTTGATCAGAGAGTTTTTAGAGAGATTTACTTGGTGTTTTTACTTGCTATGACATGTCGAAATATATTCAAAGCTATCTTGGCTTTCCTCTACCCATGAGCAAGTTCTGATCATTGATTTTGGTTTTAGATCACTTTTGGTGTGTGCTTTCTCAAATCGCAAAAAGGTCTCCACTTTGATGAGCGTTTTGCAATCCATGGATGGAATAGGCTCCTAAGGCCTTAAGCAATTTGTGTACAAAGTTTCATGGCTTTTGGGTCATTCAATCAAAAGTTACGTGGATTTGTGATTTCATAGTTGTGCTGAAAACCTTATTCTTGCTACAACAACGGTAGTACCGCAAGTACTGTAGCGGTAGTACCACAGCCACTGGCTCTTGACCATGTTGGTTTTTGACCACTCACTGGTCATATTTTGAATTGTTTCGATCACTTGGGTTTTCAACCACACGTTGGTTTTTTGACCGCTCATTGGTCATTGACCACATGTTTTCAGCCACTCATTGGCTATTGATCATGTTGGTTTTCAACCACTCATTGGTCATCAACCATGTTGGTTTTTGATCACTTATTGGTCATCAACCACGTTGGTTTTCGACCCCTCATTGGTCATCAACCACCCAAGTCGTATTCTGACCACATGGCCTTCGATTGGTCATGGTAGTGTTGCAAGTACAACAGTGGTAGTACAACACCTGCTAATTCTTCACAGTGGTTTAGTTCCTTGATTCTCTGGGCCTTGAGAGTAGAATTCCTACCCTAATCTTCATATCTTTGTAGCTATCAGAGCAAATGATAAGTGAATACTTGGAGAAAAATTTGAAGGCACCATTCACCCCTCTTTGTTGCCTGTCTGGTCCTACAAGTGATATCAGAGCCTAGTTAGCTCTTCTCATAGATCTTAACTAGTTTTAAGAGCTAGGATAGTAGACAAGTATTCTACCAAGTTTCCTATCTTCGATGGGCCGACTATCCCTTATGAAAGAGTAGGATGGAGCCTTATATTCAGACTTAACGTTATGCAATTTGGAAGAAGGTTAAGACTCGGTTTATTGTTCCTAGAGATGATAACATCACATTATGAATACGCCAGATGTTAAAGCAAATGCTAAGGTAAGGAACATCATCATTCATGGTCTTAGCCAAAGTGAGTTTGATGGCATCTCTCATCTCACGTTGGCATACGTCATCTGGGTGACCCTCGATCCATACCATGAGGGCACTACCCAGATCAAGACTGTCTGATAGGACTAGTACAACAGAGAATACAACAAATTTGATATGCTTGCTGGTGAGTCCTTGGATGTGTGCTTTGATAGATTTCACAAGATACTGCGTAACCTCCGAGCTATTGGTCTCACATACCCAGACTCGGATAATACTCAATAGATGCTTTCTATTCTGGATCTTAGAATTTGGGAGATGAAAGTGATCGCCATCAAGAATATGACTGATTTGTCGACCTTGACTCTTGATGCATTGTACTCACGTCTCAAGAATCATGAGATTGATGTCGTCTCTCACAAGACGAAGTCGCAGTCGATAGCCTTAGTCACTGATCCCACATCTGCTTCTAGAGCATCTTCTGATGGTGCTTCTGGTTTCTCTTTGTATGCTTTGTGCTAGATGACTGTTGATTAGTTTGAGCAGTTTCCAGAAAGTGACTTAGCCCTCTTAGCTAGAAAGTTTTCACATGCATATAAGAGGGTTAGAGAGAGAAAGAGTGGAGGTCCGATGATCTGCTTCGAATGTGGTGGCCCCAACCACATTTGAGCAAACTACCCCACGCTATAGAAGGGTAAGAACGATTATGGTGGTACGAGAAAGAATGACTATATTAGCAAGAACTGCAACAAGAAGCCACTAGCTTGGGATCAATTCAAGGAGAAGAAGTACCACAATCTCGGCAAGGTGAAGGAGCTCTTCCACTACATCGTCATAGCCTTCAACAACTTCAACTTCAGTGATATGGAGGTCTAGAGCGACGATAACGGTGAGGATAATCTACAAAAGGACACCAAGGATGATGATGAATTCATCGAGATGTGCTTCATGGTTGACGAGAATGGCATCGGCGATGATGATCTCGATAGCGACTCTGATAAGATATGTCCCTCCTACGACCAGCTCAATGATGTTTTTCTCAACTTAGAAAAGTTTTATGCTAAGTCTAGAGCTAGGTGTGGTGATTTAGAGAAGGAGGTAGAGAACTTATCATAGGAGTTTGCTTTACTTAGATCTATCTCCTCCCGTGATGATTGTGATATATGTGCTTCGTTGTTGGAGATATGGAGAAACTAAGGACCTCGCATGATAGTATGATTCTTGAGCTTGATTTGTTTAAGGTGGAGAATGTTAGTCTGTTAGCTAAATTAGAAATAGCTAGAGTTGTTTCTTTTCAGTTTGATTTTGCTGAGACTATAGTTTGCACCACATGTGAGGATAAGGACAATGCTTTTAAAAATCAGTACACATTCCTCATTGATTTGCCTGAAACTTGTGAAAGTTGTGTCAACTTGAAGAATAATCTAAAAATGGCAGGTCATAAAATTGCTGAAATGCAAGCTATTTTGATTGAGCTTATTGCTTCTTGTGTCAATTATCCTAAATTAACTGCTAAACTTAAATCTATTTCTAAACAATTTCAGGACATGTGTGATTATGATAAGAAAATGGCTCAATACACTTTTAAGGCACATGTAAGCTCACCATGTAATAATTATGAAAAACTAAAATCTAAATTGATTGCATTGGATGAGAAATATGTGAACCTAACTAAGGACCTACTAGAGAAGCCACAATCTGCTTACTTTTTCTGTGCTGAAGTAGGGGAGGAAACGGAGGAAATGCATAAGACCTTTAGGAAGAATTACAAGGCCCAAATGGCTAGGATTAGGACTACCCCATGTGTGTCATATGAAGCTCTGAAGGTTGAGGTGGCCGTGTATAGGGAGAGATATGTACGTGCTATTTGATCTTCTCCTTCTGGCTTTTTATCCTCTTCTTCCCCTTGTTCTTTTTGTGCTTCCATTTTTTGGGAGTGTGAGTACCTCATGAACGCTCTTGAAAAATTTGTCAGAGGCAAGAAAAGACTGAATCTTATCCTAGATAAATCCAAGATTTGCATGTTTAATTTAGGTCTAGGATATGATTTTCTAGAGGATGTGAGGAAACATCCATCTGTAGTTGTTAGAGCTGTAGCAGGAGATGTGATCGAGGTTGTGCCCGAGTCTAAGAAGATAGTGTTTAAGTCTGCGGGTTTTATCCTAGGGATTTTTGATAGTAAGATTGTGCCACCTGCTGCTTTGACATCTGATGTGACGATGGCCCGATCTTCCGAGAGGTACTGATAAGTCGATTGTGGAGATCTCGACGTTGATGATCCAAAGGCTCCGACCAAAAACAGATCGAACCCCTCGCAATCACTACACCATTGCTCTGTTGGTTATCAACCGTGTCGAACACGGTTGACCTCGCCAAGAAGGCTATCTCCTGCAAGCGAATCGAGAACACAAGCAAGAGAGTTTAAGAAGCAATCTAAAATTGTATTGCGAATAATGTTTAAGTTCACAAGTTGGGGTTTCTCAACCGAACATGCGGTGAAACTGCTAAGCAGAATAATCTCTTAAGAAAAACCCTAGGAAAACTAAATGGGTGTGGCCTCCTTAAATAGGGGAGGGGGAAGCCACACTTATCTAATGAAAAGGGATGTGGTACTATTCCTGGTTACTGTTCACGCGGCCGTGGTACTGTTCACGTGAACAGTCCCGATCTTCCGAGAGGTACTGATAAGTCGATTGTGGAGATCTCGACGTTGATGATCCAAAGGCTCCGACCAAAAACAGATCGAACCCCTCGCAATCACTACACCACTGCTCCGTTGGTTATTAACCGTGCCGAACACGGTTGACCTCGCCAAGAAGGCTATCTCCTGCAAGCGAATCGAGAACACAAGCAAGAGAGTTTAAGATGCAATCTGAAATTGTATTGCGAATAATGTTTAAGTTTACAAGTTGGGGTTTCTCAACCGAACATGCGGTGAAACTGCTAAGCAGAATAATCTCTTAAGAAAAACCCTAGGAAAACTAAAGGGGTATGGCCTCCTTAAATAGGGGAGGGGGAAGCCACACTTATCTAATGAAAAGGGATGTGGTACTATTCCTGGTTATTATTCACGCAGCCGTGGTACTATTCATGTGAACAGTACCAGCCCAAATAGCCTAAGTTACAAGGCCCTCAGCCCACTTTGACTCGGACTGGAAAAGTGATGTAACTTGTTTCACAGTTTCTGATCTTCTTGGATGGATTTTGGAGGTGAGACCAGATCCATCTGAAAGTAGACTCCAAGAGCTTTCCAACGAGTACTCACGGGCCCCAAGAAGCTTTCTGAGTCAAAAGTTATGGCTGTTTGAAGTTGGCCTATCAAGCTGAATCCGAATTGATCTGGAGACCGAATTGGATTCCAAAACCTGTCCAGCTTGAACCCTTGCTTCAATTGGTTCCAAAGTGATGTGGTTCTACAAATATATATTTTTTCATCATTAGGTAGCATCGTATTCTTATTTAAAATGTGTTGAAGTTGAAGAAACGAATTCACCTTTAGTTCCATCTTGATATTGGCCGCTATGGTAGTATGTGTTGCTGGCGTGGTCACATCAACATCTCAAAAGACAAAATATCATTGCACCTTCTATCAGAAAGATGGACATTTGGTTGAGTTTTCAGGCATGCCAAGATCACACATTGAGACCGTGTTTGCATTCTTAGGGGTATTTAGGGTTAGTCCTAGACTAGGAGTGCTCCTAAGACCGATATAAGGTTTAGAGTTGTAGGTAGCTCTCCTATCTTTCTTGGTTTTAGGCAGCGTCGAGGACATAGTTTTTAGGCTTCTTATGGTTTTGGTCCTCAAGCTCCTTCTAGTCAGGGTTTCCATCATCCTAAGGATAGACCTTGTTTTTCCCATCAACGTAGCTATTCATGGTGTGATTGGTATACTGCTTTTGGTTAGACCAGCTCTTCAATAGCAGTCAGACCTAGCAGAGGTTTGAGGTCTGCTTCTGGACCAACTGATTCCGTGAGAGGTGAGCTACGGAGTGTCACTAGATGTCAGTCTTCTAGTTCTTTGACTATATCTTCTACTCATCGTATGAGTCCGTACTGAGTGCATAAATTTGCTCTTATTTACTATAATACTGAGCCACCGATGTCTACTTCTCAATGATTCAGGTTCATCAAGCTGGGAAGGGGGATGATTGGCTTGTTGACTCCAGTTGTTCTCTCCATATGACCGGAGATTCACGGTGGTTCTGTTCCTTAGTCCGAGCTTAAGGTGATGAGATGATCACCTTTGGAGATGATTCATCAGGTCAAGTCATGTCTAAAGGTACTATGCGTATTAATGATTCTTTCATTCTTAAGGATATTGCCTTAGTGAGTAAGCTACGATATAATTTGTTATCAATTTCTTAGCTTATCGATATTGGTAGGATTGTATGGCACAATTAGAGGGGGTGAATGATTGTCTCCACGTTTTGGAACTGAAACCAAAAACTCAAACTAGAAAAAAAATGATCTAATCTTACAGACATGAAATCCAACCGCAGAACACTTGATTGTATGCACAAACTCGATGAAGATTCCGTCCGCTCGCACAACCACTTGCTATGATCACGTGGTCGAGATCTCCGTCGCTCGGAAAACTTTGACTTCTCAAACAGATTGACCACTCGATCGAGAATGAGCCAAAAACAACACTTCGCCTGTAGCACGTCAACGAGAACTTGAAAAAGCAACGCTCAGGAAAAATACGTCACCAATGAACTTTTCTTGGAACAAATCTAATCTTACAGACATGAAATCCAACTACAGAACACTTGATTGTATGCACAACTCGATGAAGATTCCGTCCGCTCGCACAACCACTCGCTATGATCACGTGGTCGAGATCACTATCGCTCAAAAAACTTTGACTTCTCAAATAGATCGACCAATCATCGAGAAAGAGCCAAAAACAACACTTTGCCTATAGCACGTCAACAAGAACTTGAAAAAGCAACGCTCAGGAAAAATACATCGCCAATGAACTTTTCTTGGAACAGATCTGATCTATTATTTCTGTAACAAGTTTTGGCTACAAAGCACCCTCACGACACCCCTAAAAACTTCCTCAATGAAAAGCGTAAAAACTGGTTCTGTTAGCTCATAGCCTCTCTTGCTTTTATAGGCTAATGTCTCAATTACGTGCGACTCAAACATGAACGTAACACCTAATCTCTTCCTCAAATCAAAGGACCCAAAACTCTTCCTAGCATGGGTTTTATCAAACTCCAAATCTTCAACGTTATGAACTCTATCCATAATGTTCCAATCTCACCATGTGATGAAGCCTCCAAGACTACACCTCTTGCATCTTCATCACGCACCATCACCACGTATCGAAGCCTCTGGAAACGCACCTCCCGTATTTTCTTCATGAATCACCACCTTTGATCTCCTAGTGCTCCAGCATGAGCCCAACCACCTCGTGTGACATCCTTGATCATCCAGACCTTAGGCTTCCCTCCTCCTAGTCCTGATCCTCCTCGTTATCGATCATGATCATCTCCATGCCCTTCTACACATACAAAGACCAAAGAACTATTTTCCCAGCACAAGTTCTTACAACTTGACTGACATCAACACAACAACCTTAAAACACACCCTTGTCCATCTAGAGACAAGACAAAACCGAGACCATCCATGACCATCATCCTGGTCATCCATGACTACTTGATTACCATGCACTTGCTAGTCAACCCACTGGCCTAACACAAGTACTCAAAGTACATGAAGATCAAAAGAAATAAAGTACTCGTACTGATAATAAAGTCTCCAAGTACCAACCATAAAGCTTACAATAACCGATTGCAAAGCCTTCAGTGTGATCTAGTTAACCAACCGAAAAACCAAAGACAAAGATAGTAGGCCATGAAGACTACGAGTAATTCAACAGTCTGCAAAGTCTACGAGTACCCTAGTAATCTGCAAAGACTACGAGTATCTACTACAAAGACAATGACTATCGCTTACAAGATCATCGACTAGTAAGATTTATGACTATCGATCAGTAAAAGATACAACTACATACCAATAATGTTTACGACTAATGAATAGTAAAAGTTACGACTACCAACTAGTAAGATTAATGACCATGAAAAGAAATACTATAGCTTACGATCATCAATCAAGTAAGGTCGTTTTGTGGTGGTCGACTTACTGTGGTCGAAATGCCATGATTGAAGTCATATGTAGTCAGTGTTGGACGTGGTCATAGTCGAACGTGGTCGTAGTGGAACGTGGTCATAGCTAGGCATGGTCGTAGGGTCGTTCAACAGTGGTCGTAGCTCTGTGATCGAAGCATACCATAATCGCACAACCAAGGTCATAGCGCTTTGGTCGAAACATGCCGTAGTCATAGTTGGTAGTGATTGAAGTCTATGTGGTCGAACTCAGGAATGGTTGACATCAATCATGGTCAAAGTTCATTGTGGTCGAAGGCTGGCGTGGTCGTAAAGCCGTGTGATCTTCCGAAAACACTCAAATGCCGTTCGATACTTCCCTATTTACTCGAAAGCTGTCCAATGCCACTTGGATGCAATCGGACTAGTCTAAAACAACTTGTAGCCAACAAAAATCACTTAGAGCAAACCAATACCACTCGGAAACTACTAAAAAACATCAAAACCACTCGAAAACTCGGAGTGAAATCTTGTAATTGTGATCGACCAAAATTTTCAAAAACGCAAATTCCAAAGTAAACCAAACGTTAATTATTCATCATTTATTTACTCATGACCATCCACGTGGTCTAACAATATTGATTTCAAGATAAGCTTTGAGCAAAAATGCTTCTAAAATTCTTGATTCTTCGGGATGTCTAGTTCGCGAGATTTCTAGCTTTCAAAGGATCTTTTGTGCTGATTTTATCAAGTCTTCTGGTGATTCTCTCTGATGCTTAGTTCCTTTCGAGTCCCGTGATCTGTCCTTCTGGCATAGGAGACTTGGTCACATTGGCTTTGATCATTTGACCCGAGTTAGTGCCAATGACCTCGTTCGTGGTTTGCCTAAGCTCAAGCTAGTGAAAGACTTAGTTTGTGCTCCTCGCCGGTATGGCAAGATGGTAGCTTCCCATGCACCAGTCATTATTACTGACCGATGCACCAGGATAGCTTCTTCATATGGACACTATTAGTCCGGCTAAAGTGTAGTTGGTCGGTGAAAAGTGGTACGTTCTTGTTGTGGTTGATGACTTCTCAATGTTCTCTTGGGTATTTTTCTTAGCCTCGAAGGATGAGACATTCAGTCATTTTTGAGGTTTGTTTTGTAGGTTGTCTGTTGAGCTCCCTAGTGCCTTACGAGCTATTCAAAGTGACAATGGCACATAGTTCAAGAACTCCTACTTTGAGAGGTTCTATGATGAGATAGATATAGAGCATCAGTTCTCTTCTCCATACATCCCTTTGCAAAATGGCATTGTGGAGATGAAGAACTGTATCTTGGTCAAGATGGGTAGGACGATGCTAGATAAATATGCTACACCTAGGAAGTTTTGGGCTGAGGCTATAGCCACCACTTGCCATGTTTCAAACTGAGTTTTTCTTATGGCACACTTGCATTGCACTTTTCATGAGTTGAGGTATAGGTGAAAGCCCAGTGTCTCATATTTTTGTGTTTTCGATTGCAAGTGCTTTATTCTGAAGTCTAAGAATCTAGATAAGTTCGAGTTATGTTCTTTCACTGGTATCTTTCTGGGTTCCTTGACTTTTTTCTGGGTTATAGGATTTGGAACTACGAGACAAGTAGGATTATAGAGACCTGTGAGGTTATCTTTGACGAGGCCAGTCCTGGTACCAGGCCTGATATCTCAGGTCTAGTTATGCATTCCAAAACCATCTTTGTAGATAATGAGGATGATGGAGATGAATGTTCTTTTCCTGATCCAGTCCCATCTATCCATGAGGTGCCTGCTTCTACCACTTCACCTTAGGAAGATCAGCCCTTACCTTCTAGTTCTTCTGGAACTTATTTCTCTGCTCCTACCTCCACATCTTATGAGATAGAGGCCACTTCTTCATCTCATTTAGGACCTCCCCAACACATTTAGCATCGTTATCCTTTTGAGCAGATTATAGGAGATCTCTTTGAGTGTGTCACGCGCTCAAAGTCTGGGTTATCTCACTTCTGTCCACATTCTGCATTTGTCATCACTTTCGAGCCCAAGCATATTTATCATGCATTGTCTAATGAGTCTTGGGTCAATGCTATGCATGAGGAGTTAGAGAATTTTGAGAGGAACAATGTCTGATCGTTTTTGAGCCCCCTAACGGTCATAATGTCATGGAAACCAAGTGGGTCCTTAAGAATAAGTAGAGTGGGGTGGGGTAGTTATATAAAATAAGGCTAGATTGGTAGCTCAACGTTATTCCTAGGTTGAGGGTTTAGATTTTGAGGAGACTTTTGCCCTGTAGCTAGGCTAGAGGCTATTAGGATTTTGCTTGCATTCGCAGCGTCTAATGGCTTCAAGCTCTACTAGATAGATGTCAAGAGTGCCTTTCTCAATGGTTATATTGAGGAAAAGATCCGTGTTAGATATACTCTAGGTTTTGAGAACCCCAGATACCCAAACTATATCTTCAAGCTTTTCAAAGCCTTGTATGGACTTAAGCAAGCACCTAGAGCTTGGTATGAGAGACTTAAGTCCTATCTTTTGAGTCATAGGCTTGAGATGGTAAGGTAGATAAGACTTTGTTCATTCGTAGGCATGGCAATGACTTTCTATCATCTAGATATATGTGGATGAAATTATCTATGATGGCTCCTTTCATACTCTTGTTTTTAAGTTTTCTAATGTCATAAGCACAGAGTTTGAGATGAGCATGATATGTGAGTTGAGCTTCTTCGTCGACTTCCAGATTAAGAAGATTTGGGAGGATACCTTCTTGCATCAAGAAAAGTATATTCGAGACCTCCTGAGATACTTTGACATGAGTGATAGCAAGCCAGTATCAACTCCGATGGTGACCTCAATCACATTTGATCCTGATGAGGATGGCGAGCCTGTAGATCAGAAGAAGTACTGTAGCATGATTGGCTTCCTCATGTACCTCAATACTTTGAGGTCGGACATACACTTCGTCATGTGTTTGTAAGCTTGATTTAGGCTTCTCCTCATGCTTCTCACCATTAGGCGGTGAAGCACATCTTCAGGTACCTTTGAGCTATTTTAGACTATAGTATCTGGTACTCTTCTTCTTCCTGCCTTTCCCTGAGAGCCTGCTCCGACGCAGACTTTGCTGGATCTAGGATAGATAGGAAAAACACTTTTGGCACTTGATAATTCATTAGCACTTCTCTTGTTTCTTGGTCTTCTAGGAAGCAGTCCAGTGTTGCACAGTCCATTGTAGAGGCTGAGTATGTTGCAGTAGCTAGTTGCTGTAGTTAGGTCCTCTAGATGGTTTCAACCTTACGGGATTTTGGATTAGCCATAGATAGTATTCCACTTTTCAGTGATAACACTTCTGCTATTAACATTGCCAAGAACCCAGTGCAGCATTTTAGGACCAAGTACATAGATATTCGATATCATTTTCTTAGAGACCATGTGGAGAAGGGTGACATAGTGCTTTGGTTTGTGGAGAGTGACCACTAGTTAGTTGACATTTTCATAAAGCCTTTAGATAGCTCGAGATTCATGGCTTTGCGGGGAAAGCTTGGGGTGGTCTGTCCTTGTGGCATAATCTGAGGGGAATATCATGTACTTTCTGTATCATATGATCATTTGCCTCTTTCTACACTTTTCTTCTGAGTGCTTTTGGGTTAGTCTTCTTAGCATAGACCAGAGTTGTATCATACTATGCCGTTTAGACCTTAAGATGCTGCTTATTAGTTATCTCTCTTCTCACTATGTTGAGTTCACTCACTTCTTGTTGGTCTAGCAGTGTTTGGGCCCCCCTAGGTAGACAGGGAACATGTTTACTCCCTTGTGTTTAAATGACCAGCTAATAGTCCTGGAGTCATATGGGGTAGATGAGAGTGAGTCTAATCCATAGTGATCCCTCAACCTTGTCTATGCTTTTAGGACTACCATTTCTTCGCTTTCCCAAGCTTCTTCTCTGTGACTTATTGCTTTGGTTCAAGGGGAGTTTATTTGATATCTTATTAAGCTTAATGTTGACATAATTCAACTTGAACCAAAATATTTCTATAATTGACTCACTTAGGGGAGTTGGGATCTTTATTACATCGTATTGCATTTTTAATTCAGCAATGTGCATTGTAATATAAATACATAGGGCTTTGACTATTATCCTTATGTGACATGATTTTTTTACTTTACATCTTGCCATATCTTGTGGTAGCTTGCTAGATTTATTATATCCTTCTATATGTAGCTTAGCCTTCTGCCATGTGAGCACTATTAAATATGAAACACTTCAATTAAATCATGTTTCGTTGATTCTTGTGACTAGTCTTGCTCTAGTGATCCTCTTATGATTCATGTCATGTCAAATAAGCTAAATTGAGTCTTGAACCTAAATTGAGTTTTAGATTGAGTTATGCTAGTTCTTTATTGGAGTATGAGTAGTATTAGCTCTTTGTTCTTGAACTAAGTCAAGAAAATACGAAATAATCTCTTTTGTGCGAAAAATGGATCTCACCAATTCTTTCTTATGAGATGGCTTACCATTGCATGAAACATGAACTCAAGGGGGGAATTGTGGATGATTAAGACCACTTTCTTAAGCTTCTTGCTTGAGGTGGTCACATAAGGCTTAAGATCGAAGTACATGGCTAAGAAAATAGAATTCTATGACAAATGGTTGCAGCTCAACAAAAATCAAGAAACGAATTTCAAAGAAAAATGCTAAATGTGCTAAATTTGCTCAATTACATGTGGTCTCAAGTGCTTGAACAAAATGTTTCAATCTTGACCTTGTATCACTCTAAATTGACTCAATTCTAGCTTTTTGGTTCCATTTAGAATATTGACATGGCTTAGCTTATTTTTAGATACCTTTGGCTAAACTATGAACTTGGGCATGTTGACATGCTAAAAAGCCATTTAATTTCAGATAAATGATTATTTGGCTCTAGCTTGGCTATATATGGCTTGTCATGGTCTAGATAGCACTTTCACATTTATAGTTTGGTGTAATATTTGAAAAGTCACTTTGGATAATTTTCATGGCTCCTAATGCTTAAAATGAATAAAATATAGTTACTTCATTTCATTCATACTCTATCTTCTTTCATACATCTTGATGACTCTATTGTCAAAGGGGGAGAAAGATCGTTAAAAATGCATATCTAGAGCACATTTTGGAGTTTTTGTATAAAGTTTTGCTAATTTAGAGATTTTCATCTTTTCTCACCATGATCAGGTCAAATCGAACCGTTGTTCTTTCCTATGGATCTAGAGTGAGATTTCCTGACTTATTTGGTGGATTTGAAGTTTTTTGTGGAAAACTTGTTATTTTCAGTAGCTTCTATCTATTTCTATCTCATATGGTCATTTTCAGTCATCGCATACTTCTTTTGACCATTTTGGAGCTCTCTTTGCAAAATTCTTCTTCTTTGTCTAAAACCACCTTTTATTTGCATTTTTGAAAAATTGCCAACAGTTTCATCAAGGGGGAGATTGAAGGACCATACGAGAAGATCCAAGATAATGTTGTGATGAATCATTGCAAGTTTATAGAGTGGTGAAGTATTTTTGCAAAATTGCATTTTGTTTGGACTGTTTCTGGAAGTATCAGGAAAATCGGTAGTACCGCAAGTGTTGTGCAGTCATACCATAGAGCGGTAGTACTAACGTTGTGAGAGCGGTCATACCACAAGAACAGTAGTTCTGGTCTGAGTTGCGGTATATTTTCCAAAGAGGTCCATTGCAGGATGCGGTAGTACCGGCTTGAGAGGAGCAGTAGTACCGTTTTTGGTAGAAAAATATGATTTTGGGAATTGAGTCATGGATTGAGTGGGATAACCTAGGTCTTTGCATTAAGATTGCATGATGCATGTTTTGCCTAACGTGGGTCAATTTGTGAAGAACTTGTGCTTGGAAATGATTTCTTTGTCTTTGGGTGTATAGGGTCGCTTGGAGTCAACTGTGGTTAATGATGAGGGTCGGAGCTAGGCTCGTGGAGGAGTTGATGCCTAGAACGATCGAGGATGCTGGGTGAGACGGTGAGCTCAAGCATGGCACGAGAAAGGCGGGAAATGTTAAAGGCGAGCTCGAATGGCAGGATTGCACCATGTGGCTTGGACGGGCAAGTGAGCTGTGGTTTAGTGGAATGGGATGGGAGAGACTTGGCGACACGTGGCAAGCTAGTGGTGCACCTACACATGGCAAGCATAATGATTGCTTGCAAAGGATGCTAAAGACCAGGTCAATGAGGGGTATTTTGGTATTTTGGCCAAAAATACAGAAATCACCTTGGATCAAAACCGTGGTGCATGGGCGATGTGTTGGAGAGCGATTTAGGTCAAGGTGAAGTTGGTTTGATCATGACAGATCAAGGGAAAGGACTTAGCAGATAAGAGCTTATGCACTTTGGAAAGCATGCATAACTAACATGTGTGAGTTAAAATTCGTGTGTGTGGGGTTAACAGGTTTCTCCCATTATGATAGTGGATAGGATCCACTAAGGGTTAGGTGTAGTTGGTTGCCCATCTATAAAAGAGGATTAGGATAGAGATATGTGGTTAACCATACAACCCCTCTCTTGTGTGCTCCCTTGCTTTTAGGGTTAGGATTCGATAGTGGAGCACTAGTGTGCTATTTGTCCTCCAACGTGGAGTGGCTGTAAACCTACCTCGTCAAGTGACAATATATCAGTCTTTAATCATCTTCATATATGTCTCTCTATTTGATTGATTTGCTCTTGTTTTGGTTGGTTTTTCCTCTTTTCTCAACCTTTTCTTGATCAGAGGGTTTTTAGAGAGATTTACTCGATGTTCTTGCTTGCTGTGATATGTGGGAGCATATTCAAAGCCATCTTGACTATCCTCTATCAATGAGCAAGTTCTGATCATCAATTTTGGTTTTAGATCACTTTTGGTGTGCGCTTACTCAAATCACAAAAAGGTCTCAACTTTGACATGGGTTTTGCATTCCTGGGATGGAATAGGCTCCTGAGTCCTTAAATAATATGTGTATGAAGTTTTAGGCCTTTTGGATCATTCAATCAAAAGTTACGTTGATTTGTGATTTTTCAATCATGCTGAAAACCCTATTCTTACTGTAGCAATGGTAGTACCACAAGTTCTGTAGCAGTAGTACCGCAGCTACTGGCTCTTGACCACATTGGTTTTCTACCACTCACTGGTCATCGACCACACTGGTCATATTTTGAATTGTTTTGATTACTTGGATTTTCGACCACATGTTGGTTTTTCAACCGCTCACTGGTCATCGACCACGTGTTTTCGACCACTAATTGGTTATCGACCATGTTAGTTTTTTGACCACTCATTGATTATCAACAACGTTGGTTTCGACCACTCATTGGTCTTCGACCACATTGGTTTTCAACCATTCATTGGTCATCGACCATATTGGTTTTCGACCATTTTGGTTTTTGACCGCTCACTGGTCGTTGACCACTCAAGTCATATTCTGACCACATTGGCCTTCGACTGATCGTGGTAGTACCATAAGTACAATGGTTGTAGTACTGCATCTACTGATTCTTCACGGTGGATCAGTTCCTTCATTCTCTAGGTCTTGAGTAGGATTTCAGTCCTATTCTTTATAACTTTGTAGCTATCAGAGCAAAGGATAAGTGAATACTTGGGGACATTTTAAGGCACTATTCACCCCCTCTATTGCCTGTCCGGTCCTACATAGAGGGAGTAGATCTGAAGTACGTAGGAAGAATGCATTGATAAATTTGCCAATAGAATACACTACATTATTGCCATCAGTCCTAATCGAGCAACAAATGTGCAGACGATGACTAGCTAGATCGAGGGAGGCATCAAATTCTGTACTGCATGTAAAATGATGAGTCAGCAAGGATGGCCAAGATGGCTCTAGATGTATTTTCATATATCACATCAAGCTAGAACACCCAAAGAATCAAGGCAAAAACAAATAGATTAAGAAATCACTAGGATAGGCTAAATCAAGAAAAACCAGGCAACTTTAAAATTTCTAAACCTAATGTCTAGATGGATGGAGATTGATTTTCAAGGTATATCTTCATCACTTACTCATTCTTGGCATCCAGCAAGGTCAAGAAAAGGGAGGTGCAAAATCAAAACCAACCAAAATAAGAGCAAATCAACCAAAAGAAGAACAATCCATGAGAGATGAACAAAGTTGATATATTGCTACTTGAAAATGAAGGTTTTATGGCCAATTCACTTCAAGGACAAGAGTAGGATGGTTGGATGTTTAACTTGTAAGTCTCTATCCAACTTGTTAAATAGACAAGACAACTAGTCCCATCTAATCCTAATGGATATTATCCACTTAGCAAAAATGTGGGAGCCGTTAACAACAAAACACTGTTTTACTCACACACTGCACTTATGCACGCTTTTCAAAGCATATAAGCTCGATTCCGCCAAGTTCTTAGCCTTTGATCCACTTGATCATCTCAGCTCCTTCTTGACCTAAACCGGTTTCCTAAATGCCCCAAAACACCATGGTTTTGATCCAAGGTAGTTTTTGATATTTTATTCAACTCACCAAAATACTCTTTCTTGACATAATTTTCATCTTTCCTTGTAAGCAATCATCAAACTTGCTACGTGTAAATGCACCACTAGCTTGCCATGCTTTGACAAGTCTTTCTTGTTCCATTTTCACTGGCCATGCCTCACTTGTACTGGCCAAGCTACATGGTGCAACCCGTCACTTGAGCTTTCCTTCAACATTTCTCATATTTCTTATATCATGCTTGAGCTTAGCCATCTCACTCGGCATTTTTGATCATTTTGAGCATTGGCTCCTCCATGAGCATAGCCCTAATCCTCACCGTTGACTACAGTTGATTCTAAGAGTCCTTACACATCCAAAGACCAAGAAATCTTTTTCAAACATAAGTTCATTACAACTTGACATACGTTAGCTGAAATATGCATCATGCCACACATATACACTTATCTAGGTCAAACCAAATAATCTCATGAGTCAAAATTTTCAAAATCATCCATTCGGTGGAAGCAATATAAGCTAACCGGTCAGATCGCCGCCTCTGCAAATTATCCAGAAAAATCTGCAAATTCTAAATTCTCACTCCTCTAAAATAATAATGTTTCATCACAATAAAATCAAGGATCTTTTTATATGGTCCTTCAGATGCCATTAGATTTATTATTAAAAATACTTTTGTAATATTATAATTCTATCAGTATTATATTAATATAAAGTTATAAAAATAACACGGTTAAAATAGCGTCTCGGAGCCGTAAAAAAAGTAAGTAAAAAAGACCTAGAGTAGTGGCAGTACGCCCATGAAGTAGGCCCGGCTAGAGCTGGGAGTTGGGTTGTGCCGTGCCAGCATGGCTCGGGCCCATCATGCTTCGTGCCATTTCGTGTCGTGCTGGCTCAGCATAGTCATCTCACCGTGCCATGCTAGCTCGCCTCGCCTCCAGCTAGGCCCAAGCATGGCCCAAAACCCGTCGTGCTAGCATTTGTGCTGTGCCAGCCCAAGCCCAGCTCGAAGTAACTATACATGAAGAAGGCGGCAGCAATGATGGTGGCAACGGTCGTCATCTTCCTTTCTCTCATACCCGTCTCGTTAAAAACTAGTTAAAATTAAATTAGTTGCATAAAAACATGGGCATGCAACGACATAAATATTTTGGGAAAAAGTGTAATTTCTTTGATGTTTTAAAAATATAATGTTACTGCCTCGTTAAAAACCTTACGCCCCAGAGTGGGGTTCCCCGAGTAAGGGAAAGAGTACAGTAAGAATATATGTACATGTTAACTATAACAACATGCATACATAGTATCTACTTATCAATGTCTAGGTCATTCATGCGTTCGAGATCAGCATATGCCTATATGATTTTGGGATCCTTCAGTTGATGTTGTTGCCGCTCTTTAGCTAATTCCGACTAATCAAGGCCAAGGCATTCGCCTATTCCCTCCATGCCAACCTGTAAACCTGTCAACTTTTTTGTAGGATCGAAAATAATAGCAAAGCAATACAAGTGTGAAATAGAACCACAATATTTAATAAATTTTTCTTCCATTGCTACGATGGCACGGCCTAAAAGAGGATTCTCCTAGATTTGGCAATTTTGTCTGCAATTAACCAAATAAATTCTATAACTAAGCAAGAGGTAGGATAATAAACACAAGATAAAACCTTTGTTGCTTTATAAAAAGGTCTTAAAAACTCTCGAAAATGACTAGCAATCTGTCAATCTGAATTACTAACTACCAGTTCATTATTTTGAGAGTTAGCATTGACAAAAATGGATATAACATGTTCGTACCCTTATATCTTCTTTAACATAATATATGTCTAGTTCCACCTCACCTTCAAATCAAGACCAAATTTTCCTGGCTCTTTTCCATTGGTTGTGCAGTACTCCGTGAACCTAGCTATCACTTGTGGGGAACTTGTGAGGTAATGAATGGCATCACGGATACTATTCAAATATGGACCAATTACTTGCATACCATCTTGAACAACAAGATTTAAGATGTGGCATACACATCTCTAGTGGAGGACATAACCATCAATATATGTTTGCAATCTTGGGGTGAGGATGTTCATAGCCATTGTGTTTGCCAATGCGTTATCAAGAGTTATAGAAGCAATTCTATTATCTATCTTAAAATCATTAAGTACGTGTAGTATACGCTCGGCAATGTCCTCTCCCGTATGCGATTCATTTATTACTTTAAATCCTATAACTCTCTTGTTTAGCTTATAATTATTATCTAAATAATGGGCTATAACACTAAGATAGGCACTCCTTTGGTGTGATGATGTCCAAATATTTGAGGTTATGGCAAAAGAATACCGAACTTGTTGGAATAGTTCTTTCAACTCTACCGGTTCCTTTTGATATATCCGTAAAATATCAGATGTAGTAGTTCTCCTACTAACATGTTGGTACTGTGGGCAAAAGCCACGTTAGATCATTCTTTCGAACGTGCAACTTTCACCCATCCTAATTGGTTGATCTTCTGAAACAATATATCTAGCAATTTTCGCATAGGCAGAAAGCGGTTTGTGTACCCAAGTACTTATAGAGCCATCGGCCTCAAAGTTTAGCTATGTTTGTACTCCTCCTCCCCCTCGGCCCTATGCCGCTATCTTGCATAAGCATGCTTTGTAGTGTCGGTTCAAGTGCCCTGTCCCTACAGCTGTACGAGCACTTAATTTAGCATTGCGATAATTACAAGTTGCGATGTCTACCATTTCACCATCTCGGATTTCGTGGCTCCAGGTTATGTGCTTCCAGCAATTCACCCTTCGTCCAGACCCGCCAATGTTGGCGTCTGTGGGCGGGGGAGAGAATTCTGTTGTCCCCATTGGCTCTGGACCGCCCTGGTACTCCTCATAGCCCTCCGTACCATCCATATGACAATCAACCATGCCGTAGTCTCCCATGCTTGGCGAGAATCGACGAGCATCAATGGGTGTCGGAGTCGGAGGAGGACTAGGGGAGCGATGGAGAGCTTACACTAAGTCGCCCTGCTACCCTTTTCAAGCTTTGACTCCTTTGAATACATCTTGAGAGCTCCTTGATACTGTGACTCCTTGGTAACATGGTGGATGGATGGTGATTAGTGAATAAATGAGTACAAATGCAGGAAATGGGCTTGTCAAATGAGAAGTATGAGCTTGTCAAATGACTTGGGGAGTGCAGAAATGTTGGAGTAAGAAACGAGAAGTATGAGGTCATGAAGAAATCGGAAGTCTCGGCTTACAAATTTATATGCATTAGAAAAGAGTTGCTGCTCTTCTGAATGTTACCTCTAAAATCGAAACGTTGCTGCGTGACCGTTGTCTCTCAATCTACTCTCAGAACAAAAATCAACACACTCTGGCTCACCTTTCCCAACTCCTAGTACCTACCCTACCCACGGGCACGGCCACACCCGATTCCCCCACTCCCCCAGTCCCACACGGCCACGCCCTCCCTCCCTTTATCCCTTCCTCGCCTCCTCGGTTCTTCCTCCCATGCCCGGCGCGGCTCCCGCCCCCTCCCACGCCCGCCTTCTCCTCCCCTACCTCCCCTGACGTCGCCTTTTCCTTCCCCACTGCCATCTTTTCCTTCCCCCACCTCCCCCTCCTCCCCGGCCGCTGGGCCCCTCCCTCCTCCCCCCACCTCCCCCGCCGTCGCCGCCACCTCCTCCCCGCCCGCCGCGCCTCCTCCCCACCTCCGCCCACCGCCTCCTCCTCTCCCTACCTCCCCCGTCACCGCCGCCTCCTCTCCCCACCTCCCCCATCACCGCTGCCTCCTCCCCCACCTCCCCCGCCGCCTCCTCCTCCCCCCACTTCCCTGGGCCCCTCCCTCCTTTCCCCACCTCCCTTGCCACCGACTCCTCCTCTCCCCACCTCTCCCGCCGCCGCCTCATCCCCCACCTCCCGGCCCCTCCTCCTTCCCCACCTCCCCGCCACTTCCTCCTCCTCTACCCACCTCCCCCGCCGCCTCCCCCACCTCTCCTCGCCACCGCCGCCTCCTCCCTCACCTCCCCCCGTCGCCTCCTCCTCCTTCCCCCACCTCCCCGGGCTGGCTTCGTCAGGGCTGTGCGTGGTGCCAACGTCGTTCGTGCTCGCGGACCTCGTGCTCCCATGGTGGCCACCGAGCTTAGGGGTCGAGGTACACTACTTTTCCTCTGCTCCCTCCCTCTCTCTGCTCTGTGCTTGTGTTGTGGGATGCCCGACACATCTGTGCTTGTGTTGTGGGATGACCGTGGGACGTTGGGAGGACGATGATAGGCTAAAGACAAAAGAGGAGAGCCAGAATCCGGTCTTTGAGGCGTCGGACTTGTGTCTTCTCTAGTGTGTCAGGCGTCGGTTGTTCATGGCCGGCAACCAAGCCAATGCGGGTGGCACACCACGCTGCCATGGGAGATGATCAAGGTGACCAAGAGAGGGGGCTGGCTGCATGAGCCCCCACTAGAAGCCACCACGATGGGTGTCTGTGCCAAGCCTGGGCAAGGTAAGTTCGGTACCCCGCCTTCCCCTCTTGCTTTCTTCTTCATTTCTTGGTTTGCACGGCGCAGCTGCCGAGGCTTAGTACGTAGGGCGCACCACCGACGGGAGTCCAAAGGCGTAGCTGCCACCGTGCCCCCCTGTGCCGACCGTGCTCACTGGGCCGGGCATGCCCCTATGCCGACTGTGCTCACTGGGCTGAGCCGGCCCGAGCACGGTACGCCATGCCAAGCCGTGACGTGCCACCCAACATGCCGGCTATCCAGGCCCAGTCTGGCCCACCATTCGTGTCGGGCCGGCAAGGCTCGCCACGTGTTGAGCCGGCCTTGCTTCAGACTGGCCCGAAAAGCACGGCCCGTCTTCCACCTCTAAGCCCGGCCAACTAAGCTGTCAGAAGGCGATAGGTGGGGCCACGAGAGCGCTACACACGCAGATGGGCGTCACCGTCGTGGACGTCCTTTACACGCCGTATCCGGTTGTACGGCCCCGTTCGTCTGTTTCTACTTTGCGTGCACCGGCCGGCCGGATGGATCCTGAGAAACGAATGGCTGGATACACACCAAATTCCACGTATATTTCCGGTTGTTGCAGTGCCCCCGTCATGCATTCACTTTTGGTATTGTTCGGGCAACTTGTAAATGCAACGTTTCGATTGTTCAGGTAACTTGTAGAACTCTAATGCTAGGTTTGAAACACGGTATTTTTAAAGATTTTTCCGATAATTTAATTGTTTTCCATAAAATTCTTGTATTCCAAACTAGTCCAAAGTATCAACTTGGTAAGAGAGAGACGTCAATACAAAATTTCAAACGATATATCTTTTTAAGATAGAGTCTACTATTCAATTTTAGTACACACTATAGTGACTTTATTTATATCGATAAAAATCACATACAAGTTTCTCTCTCTATACAACTTTCTATAAGATATTACTATTTATAAGTTAAAACTAAAAGCTATCAGCAAAAATAAATATAAATGGGCCCTATATCTATAATAAAAAGCATGGGCCATTCTTTTCAAAAGAGGTTTTCTTTAGGGCCTGTTCTTTTTGATTACGGTTTGTGGCTTTTGGCTGCGATTTGTGGCTTTTGGGCTGTTTGTACGAGAGATTACAGAGTAACAAAAACTCACATACGGTTTTTGCTGATATAAATGAAGTCAGTAAAGTATGTACTACAATTAACTAGTAGATCCTATCTTAAAAAAATACTCTGTTTAAAAATTAGTTACTATAGAAAAGCTGAAAAGTAATTTTTATCAGCTGAAAAGAACAGTGCCGCATGAGTCTTGCTCCTGCTGGAGCATGCAGAAATCGCGCTTCAACTGTCAGATGATCGATGCTCCTTATCTGCCTGCCATAAATTATTTCTCATTTCTATCCATTACGCAATATTCTTTCCAAAAGAAATCCTAGTCGTTGTGTCTTTGGGAATTATTGGTTTATCACAACTTCCTTTAGGTGAGACACACTGGAAGACGCTTTTATCTCAATTCTGATATGCACAATCTCTCTTTCCTTGACGTGTCAACAGGTGAATTGGTACTTTTGAAGAGTACCTGAAAATGCTGGCAAGTGATTTTTCCGAGTAGAGAGTGATGGTAGAAAGAGACATGGAATAACAAATCTCATGGAAAGATGAAGAGATCAGAATATTCGTGTACGAAAGAGTGGACAGCCATTTTCGGATACTGTTAATATATGCATAACCATCTTATCTCTATATGGCGTGTTCTAAAATAACTCTTCAAATTAGCCTAAAAAGCCTTGCATGCTCCTTTTACACATGCCCTTGTTCTATAATTAATAAATAATACTACTACAGAAAACCACATTACAGACAGTTCAGAAACGTCATCACAGACGGTTTTCTGAACCGTCTGAATTTATGGGTCAGTGATAATACGAGGTCATCACAGACGGTTTTCGAACCGTCTGTGATTATCAGCTATCACAAACGGTTTTTAACTAAAAACTGTCTGTGATTATCAGCTATCACAGACGATTTTTAACTAAAAACTGTCTGTGATATCTGATAATCACAGACGGTTTTTAACTAAAAACCGTCTGTGATATGAGTTATCACAGACGGTTTTTAAATAAAAACCGTCTGTGATTATCACTTATCCCAGACGGTTTCAAGTTAAAAAACGTCTGTGATATATCACCTATCACAGACGGTTTTTAACTAAAAACTGTCTGTGATATTCCTTTCTACCTCTAAATCTATTCTTGTTTATTGGCTAGTCTTAGGAAATGCTAGCCATGCCCTCTGAAACAAGCAGATATACATACAATTTCTGACAAACATACAACATCCAATTCACATACAACATCCAATTCACATCGCACTTCATTTGACAAACATAAAACATCCAATTGACAAACATAAAACATCAATTTTGCAAATCAATTAATTGAAATGAACTAAAATATCTATTAACAAATATACAATTACAAAAGATGTACGTTGCATTTCCACTTAGATGGTAACACTATATTTTTTATTGCTCTATCACTCCGGAATCGAGATCTCGCGAAAGGAATAGATACATAATCAACGAACTTTGTCAGGCTGCACAAGCAATACTTGGATGACAATCCATCCAAGTATTGCTTGTGCAGCCTGACAATGTTCGTTGATTATGCACTGTTTCTTTCGCGAGACCTCGATTCTGGAGTGATAAGAGCAATAAAAAAATCATGGTACTTTTAGATCTTCCACCAACGGTGCTAGGAACACATCGATATCATTCCCAGGTTATTTTGGCCCTTGGATAAGTATCGACAGCAAAATGTACTTTTGCTTCATACACAACCAAGGAGGAAGGTTATAGATGCAAAGAGTCATGGGCCATGTGCTATGTCGGCTGCTCATGCTACTGAAAGAATTCATTCCATCTGTACTCAGTCCAAACCTTATATTCCTTGGTTCTGCACCGAACTCTGCAAAACTCCTATCGATGTTTCTCCACTGTGCAGAATCAGCAAGGTGTCTTAGCATTCCATCCTTTTTGCGCTCCTCCGAGTGCCAACGCAGCAGTTTTGTCTCATTTGGATTTGCAAAAAACCTTTTCAAACGGGGAATTATAGGAAAATACCATGCCACCTTAGCAGGAGGTCCTTTCTTCGCCTCTGTTCCCTCGCCATCATCTGATTGATTGTTACGTTTGTATCGGGGTGCGTTGCACACCGGACATACATGCATGTTTGCATACTCTTTACGGTAGAGGATACAGTCGTTCGGACATACATGTATTCTTTCTACTTCCATTCCCAACGGACAAAGAACCTTCTTGGCTTTATACGTGGTTTTAGGCAACTCATTTCCCTCGGGAAGCATGTCCGCTAAAAGACCTAGCAGCGCCGTGAAACTCTTGTCGGACCAGCTGTTGTTTGCCTTCAATTTCAAGAGTTCAAACACAGCCGACAACCTCGTGTACTTGCAGCACGTGTACAAACGTTTCTCCAAGTCCTCCATCAAGCCTCGGAATTTAACATACTCTCTCTCATCATAGTTCTCTTCTACATCGTGAAGCATCTGATCCAGATTATCATCGTGCAACCTATCCGAATCTGAACCACAATCGACATCAGCCGACGGCATGTCATTCACTTCACCGGCGATGTCATCCGGCGGCATATCATTCACTTCACCGGCGATGTCATCCGACGGCATTTGATCATTCACTTCGCCATGACTGGTCCAACACGTATAACTCTTTTTGAAACCCCTCCGAATCAAGTGCGCTTCAATTTGCCCTCGGTTCTTAAACATCTTTAAATTCTCGCAGTCAGTGCATGGACATTACATATATTCCACACCCTTATTCAACATATCCTCCTCGGCAGCTCTTGTAAAAGCAGACATGCCATTAAGTACTCTTCACTCAAACGGCTTGCGGCATACATCCAGTTTCGGTCCTACATTACGCACATATATAACAACTTAGTATTAAAAATTAAATTAACTAATTATTACTACATATATACCGGCCACATGTATTATATTGAGGCTTAATTTGCTAGCTCAATTCATATTATAAACACAACAGTTATTATATAACCAACAATTTTGCAAACCATATTCAATTAATAACACTCACCAATTACTTATATCTAAATTGTAATGCATGCAAAGAAAAAATAAAATTCATTACTAACCATATCTAGAGCAACCAGGAAAGTATAAATCTTCAAAGCTCAATATCTGCCTCCTCCCACCAAATTAAGTGGCCTGAAATCACCAAGCTTGCCTCCTGAGTGAAAGAGTAAAGCACCAGCTAGATCTGGATCGAAATGAAGACAGATGCGGTCTGAGTAGCACAATAAATGCCTACTGCCATTATCACAGACAGTTTTTATTAAAACCGTCCGTGAATTATCACAGACGGTTTTTAATTAAGAACCGTCTGTGATAACCAGCTTATCACAGACGGTTTTTAATTAAAAACCGTCTGTGATAATCCGGGATCATCACAAGCCAAGAAAACAAAAGAAACAACGAATGGGCTAAGGCATTAGCTGGCCGGTCAGATTGGGTCTTGCTGACCGTAGATAGCACACTAGTCTGACCAAGCCTGGGTGGTCTAACCACTCGCCATTCCATAACAGAGAACAACCTGCCGCTAAGAACTTAAAATGGCCTAACTCCTAATTTACTTAACCAAATGACTTAAAACTTGAAATATAGCATCCTCAAGGTTCTTTGAACTTATTCTATAAATGGATTGATAAACTAGTCAACAAAATTTGGACCTTTGCCCAAAACAATATAGATTATATCAAAACTGGACAAACCGAGGCAAACACTAAGAACTTGCTTTAGGGTTGCCTAAATGGATGGGATCTACCCTCTAGGAGGTCCTTCCACCATCCACACATCCTTGGAAATTAGCAAGGTCAATAAGGGAGGAAATCCAAACAAGAAAACCAAAAGAATAAAAAAACACAAGGAGAAATCTATGGTGAAACTCACTTGAATGAAATTTAGATCTTTATTTCACATGGAGATGAATGTTGAAAGCCACTCCACTTTTAGAGGTTAGAGCTCCCTCTGCATGGAGTACACACTCAAAGTTTGCCTCTTGGAAACCGTAAATCTAACTCTCCTTCAAAGCGCTTAGCCTTTTGGCCTACACCTCTCTCCTTACATATAGAGGCTCACAAAAACCCTAATCAACACCTCTATTTGGATTTCATTCACTTACATAGGCTAACCCGTTAGCCTAACACTATACTAAGTTTTGCACACATATGCATGCTTTTTCAAAGTGGCTCATCCAAAGAGCTCTGATAGCCCGAAATGCCGATCCAATCCATCAAAGCATCTTCGTATACTTTAACATGCAGTTTGCAGTGCCCAATAACTAGCCGTAAAATCTTTACGCATTGAGACTCCCCCAAACCATCTCTATGTGCATTGGCCTCAGCACTTGGCACACCACATGGGCCAACTCACCTCATCGTGATCTTCGTCTCTTCTATGCTTCCCTCTTGACCCACATATCTTCACCTAGATTTACCTAACCGCACTACCCTCAACACTTCTGCCAAGTCCTAGCTAGTTCATTATTGCTAATAGCCACTGCTCTCCAAGCCACCTACACATCCAAAGGCAAAGCAATCTGATTGGGAACACAAGTTCTATGCACTTGACTCATGTTAGTCAAAACATGCATCATGCAACACAACACAATATCCAATGGCACCCATATCATGCACACACTCAAAACATGCTTTGAACCTTCAGTGCCGATCTGACAGCCAACCATAGGCCAATTAGATATCCCAATAGCCCAACAACCCTCAAACTCACATCAGTAATAGGGGACCAGTCTGACCGCTGGCCCAATGCCAGTTAGACTGTCAATGGTTTGATTGCTGACCACTTGTCGGTCAGACCACTTAAGAACACCAGAAAACACCCTCTTTAGAATTTTAGTCTATCTAGTTTTAGCTCAGAACTCTATTTGTGGTGATACCTAGAGCAAACTCATCCCTAAACATGGCTACACAAGTGTTTGGTGTCCAATTTTTGAAAGACCATATTTCTGGTCAAACCGTTCCATAGCCCTCAGTCAAACCGCTCTTCACAATGTCTAAAGAAATGTCCAGGGCCAGTCCGTGCAACATCCCATTTTTGGGCATGTTACCGTGTGCTTGTAATTTGAGTTTGTTTGCATAATTTTCAGTTAAGTTCAAAGCTTGTGTTAAAATTTTAATTTGGGCTTTGTGTGTTGCTTCAGATTCTTTCTCCTGCAGAAATTTCAAATTCTTTTGTGGGCCCGACCCTTTGTCCTCCCCAGCCTAGCCGACCTTCTCCCTCACCTTTTGCCCTAGCAGGCTCCCTCGGCCTTCTTTCCTCCCCTGGCCCCTTTGGCCTTTCGACCTGCTCAGCTTGCTCAGTGCCCTCCTCTGTCTTTCTCCCCCTTCCCCTGTTCTCCTCTCGAGTGTGCCGTGTTGTTTGCGCCACATCACTACCCCTGGTTTCTCCCCTCCTCCCAGGTGTTTACCCCCTATGGCAGCTCCACCATCGGCTTGTACCTACCCCGTAGGCCTAGATCTTTACCTATCCCTTTAGTATCACCACACGTCACCTCCCTCTGCTCCTCATTGGGCCATAGCCAAAGCCACCCCCAGTTTTTGCCGTCGTGTCCGAGCCAGTGCCAAACGGCAGTGGCATTCATGTCTCACCGGCTTAACGCCACCAGCGCCATCACCACCATGCAGCCGTACCCAAGTGATCGAGCACCTGTTAGCATCGCCCCTTCCCCCCACGCATTGATGTCTCAGCGAGCCATTGCATGTGCCCAGCACCCCTCTCTCCCCTAGCCTGGTGCCAGTGCCTCCTGTCTCCCCTCCACTCGAGTGCATGACAGTGCCTTCTCTACCGCACCTTAACTCACACCCCATGCTCCCCATTTGCTTTTAGTGTCATGAGCAAATGTAATGATTCACTAAAAGAACTAGCAAAGCTCTAACTAAAGCTCAACATAGATCCATGGCTTAACTTAGCATTTTAGATATGGTATAAATCATAAAAGCATCACTAGAGATGCAAGCAGTCAAAAGATCAATTTTAGCTAATTTTAATTCAAGTTGTCATTTGTTTTAGCTAGTCATGGCAAGATTTCAAATATACATGCGAAGGCATAACAAGACTAGTTAAGTAGGTATAGGATGGTAATGAACAACATCAAATCAAAATTACCTCACAAAAAGAGTAATAGTCAAAGTTCATACTATGCAAATTGTATTCACAATACAATGCCAAGCAGAATGATCATGCAAAAGCAAAAACTTGACACTAAAAGAAATCAAGGATACCATTAGAAATGATACCACATGCAGAAGAAATCGAGAGAAAGGCTCCCACTAAAACACAAACTCAAGAAAGAAAAGCAAGATACCCTAGACCAAAAAGGGCTCAAAAGAGAAAGAAAAACTCTAAAAAATATCACTTGCACATACGACCTTAACTCCACATGGTCTCTAAGCCTAGAAAACCTCACGTTAAGATCGTAATCATACTCGCGTCCATTGTTTGGTGGCCGATTCACCATTCTTTCAAGGCGTGCAGTGAGTGCTGCAATACTCTCATTGATGGAGCGCGTTGTAGCTTGAAGCTTTCTATCGATGTCCTCAGTAATGGTAGTGCATTGTTCATCCAAGAGTGTCATGAGCTCTCCCTTTAAAACACACTCTTGATCATGAGACGACCCACCTGTCATGGTTAGTAGAAAACAAAAGACAACACAAAGGTATTATCCCTATCAACTACTAGGTGATGGAAGGTGGAATCGCACATTCTCAAGCGTCTTAGCACACTCTTACAAGTGTTCTTACCAATGCAACAGGTGGTACAACCGGTGGCTGGTTCGTGATACCATGTCGAGCGTGGGTACGATTGCAAGAGGTAACATGTTCTGATCAAGAGTATGTGGAGCTTGGAAGGCACAATATGTAGCAATGGAGAACAATCAGTTAATTTCAGAAATTGCATAGAATTGAATTATAGTCCGTATCTAGCACTTAGGGATGAAAACGGTCGGAAAACTCCTCAACCGTTTTCTACTTCTACATTTGAATACGAAAACGAAAGCGAAAGCGGTAAAGCCGGACACGAAAACGAACGTGAACTTACGGAATATCGAGAATTTCGAAAACGAACCAATTCGAGCGGAATTATGTCGAACACGGTCGGTATACGAAAATTCAATACGGAATACCGACCTGTAATCTTCTTTCTCTGCTGATGTAGCTGTTGATGCCCCATTGGTAGACACTTTACCATCTTCAACAGTAGGATGACTCTCTTGAACAACCGGAGGCTCCACTGCGACTGTGAGTTCCTTTATTATGGAGAACCCTGGAGAAAGACAAATAGGAGTAAGATAGTTCAAACTTGTAATGTCCTACAAGATCACATTCAATACGGGAGATGGTCACAGAATTGAGATTCAAGTTAGCATACCGTCATCTCCAAATCTGTCCCATTCTTCATCCCATACAACAGCTCTCTCTTGAATTCCATATTGCCAACCTAAAAATTAGATAGTAAAGTAAAGCATTCAATATTCATTATTGTGTAAGACCAAGAAATAACAAAAACAGTAGGAACCAAGAAATAACAAAAACAGTAGGACCCCATTAACAATGAAGAGCAAATGAAGTTAGAAACAAATTTGGTTTTATGATGAATAGCACATTGCCTATCTGATGCAACAAAACTAACTAGAGCCAGTTAAGATTGCTTTGGTGATCATAAATATTATTGATACTCGGTACAATGAACTACATTTTTGGCTTAGTTCGTACCAGACAAACTGAAAAATCAGAGTACAGCATTAATTTACACAAGAGATGGAAACCAGTTCAATAAAGTTCGTTCACTAAACAAGCAAATGTTGGATAAAATTCAATAAACAAACAGGATAGTAGCAAGTACCAAAAGGAAGCTCCACTAAAGTAGTTGGCTTAGCTCTCAACCCATATCTCTTGCATTGTTCATTCAAAGATTTCACAAGCTCCTCAAGATTGGATTGTATCTGATTAGCACGCTCCTATAAACAGGGGGAATATGGTTAGACAACAGATGCACATCTACATCATGACACAAGAAAGATACTAGAAGAACGAAAATGCCAACCTGAAGTTTTTCATCATTTCCATCTCCTTTCTGCAATTTAACTATAGCATTATAAATTTCCAATTTCTTCTCCTGTAAACAAAAGAAGAAATAATAAGGTCATAGTCCAGATCTCGAATGATTTTTACAATTTCCTGGACGGCATATCTCGAATGATTTTTACATGTTGATCTCGAATGATTTCAACGCAGATCTTGAATCATGGACGGTGAGCGACAGCAGCTCATGGACGGCAGCGAAGCGAGCGTCCCCCTCACCGGAGCCGGGGGCGCGGTGCTCGCGGTAGTGGCGCTCCCGGGAGCGCTCAACGGCGGCGACGGTGAGGTCAGGTGGGTCGGAGGGGGAGGGCAGGAACTCGACGAACTGGTCGGGGGTGAGGCGGAAGAGGGCGGGGTGGGATAGGATGACGGAGTCGGCGAAATCGTCGGGAGGCCGAGGTCGCGGCGGAGGAGGTGGATGTGCTCGAGGCGGAGGCGGTGGTGCGGGGGCGCGAGGAGGAGGAGCTGCGGATGCGGAGGACGGAGGCGGGAGCGAGGAGGCCACGGCGTCGGCCTCGAGGCGGAGGTGGAGGCGGCGCGGGGTGAGGCGGGCGTGGAGGACGCGCGGGGAGCAGCGGGACTGCGGGTGCGGGTGCGGCGCCGCGCCGATAGGAAGGGAAGGGGAGGAGTAGGGCTGGGGCGCTGGGAGTGGGCTGGGCCAAATTCGGTTTAAACCGTATTTACAATACGGTATATTCCGAATAAAATGTAGAAAAGTAGAAAACGGTCGGAAAATGCCTAAACCGTTTCGCTCCGTTTCCGAATTTGGTATTCCGTATTTCGAACCGAATTCGAATGTGTCCGAAAATACGAATTCGATCGGGTCAAATGTAGAAAACGATGCGGATCGGTACGGGATATTTCCGTTCCGTTTTCATCCCTACTAGCACTTAGCCTATGTTGCTGATCAACCAAGAATGGAAGATGGCTAAAAACAAGTGTATGGCAATGTGTAGGAGTGGTAAATACAAGATAATTCAATCCAATGCAATCTGGAATTGAAGAACACAAGGATTGATCCAAAACTGAAAGCTGAAGATTTCTGTCCACTGGATAACACGTCGGTAATTTGGCCGTAACTTTTTGTCAGATGCCTCTTTTTCACTGATTCTTTTTTTATGTTTTCTGACGGCTTTTTCTACAGATTTTCTTTTGGGGCCAACTTTCGAAATCTGACACAGAAATTCGCACAAAAATCACAACTGCTGACTGTTGCAGATTCAAAACAGATAATTGGATCAACTTTCCCCGCACATATATTTTAACTGCCTTGCTGGAATGATGTAAAATTTTACAGATAGATGGATAATGACTTTTTGAATCTAATGGCGGTGGTCTCACTCAAAAATAATCTCGGAATCAAAAGTTATGGCATTTTTGGTGGCGGCTGCAGAGAAAGGAAACATCAGCCGAATTTGGAAATTAGGGTTTGGGGTGGGAAATTTTTCTTTTGTTTGGATTTTTAATGGAACAAAGATATGACCAGCAACTAGACAATGCTATGACGGACACAAATTCAATTTAGTAAACCAAAACTAACAGTTTGAAAGGCACAACAGGGTTTGGACAGCGGAATTAACTCTTTTTGTGGGGCAATTTTTTTTGGACTATAGGAAATAAAAACCAATGTACTAACTAGGGATACAAGAATTACCTCACGGGCAACCGTTGCTCTGATACCAACTGATGTGACGATGGCCCGATCTTCCGAGAGGTACTGATAAGTCGCTTGTGGGGATCTCGACGTTGATGATCCAAAGGCTCCGACCAAAACAGATCGAACCCCTCGCAATCACTACACCACTGCTCCGTTGGTTACCAACCGTGCCGAACACGGTTGACCTCGCCAAGAAGGCTATCTCCTGCAAGCAAATCGAGATCACGAGCAAGAGAGTAAAAGATGCAATCTGTATTGCGAATAAAGATTAAGTTCACAAGTTGGGGTTCGTCAACCGAACATGCGGTGAAACTGCTAAGCAAAATAATCTCTTAAGAAAAACCCAAGGAAAACTAAAGGGGTGCGACCTCCTTAAATAGGGGAGGGGGAAGCCACACTTGTCTAATGAAAAGGGATGTGGTACTATTCAGAGTTACTGTTCACACGGTTGTGGTACTGTTCATGTATACAGTACCGGTCCAAATAGCCCAAGTTACAAGGCCCTCGGCCCACTTTGACTCGGACTGAAAAAGTGATGTGATTTGTTTCGCAGTTTCTAATATGCTCGAGTGGATTTTGGAGGTGAGACTAGATCTATCTGAAAGTAGACTCCAAGAGCTTTCCAACGAGTACTCACGGGCCCCGAGAAGCCTTCTAGATCAAAAGTTATGGCCGTTTGAAGTTGGCTTGTCAGGCTGAATCCGAATTGATCTGGAGGCCGAATTGGATTCCAAAACCTGTCCAATTTGAACCCTTGCTTCAATTGGTTCCAAAGTGATGTGGTGCTACAAATATATATATATATATATTCATCATTAGGTAGCATCATATTCTCATTTAAAATGTGTTGAAGTTGAAGAAACAAATTCACCTTTAGTTCAATCTTGATATTGGCCGCTATGGTCGTACGTGTTGGTGACGTGGTCACATCAAGGCCCAAATAGCATCATGATCCACATGATCTCCCCCTCACCCCCACAACCTACACCATAGAGATAGAAGCAGCCAATGTCCTAGTACTGGGTAGGTGATATATGATCTAGGAGACCAGTATCGAGACATATGACCTGCAAGAAAGCTAGGAAAAGATCCAAAATGTGAGTTAGCATAATGAACATGAGGATGCACCCAAGGACCTATAAAATCCCTCTCAAAACCTCTTCAAGGACCAAAATGGCTGAAGTCCTCTCTGGGGCTACTCGAGGCCTAAACCCAACATCCTGGAATCTAGAGCTATGCCGCTCTCTAAAACCACCAAAGGTGTCATAGAACCCATCTACAAAACAAGTCTACCTCTGGCTCTAGAGATACTAATAGCATGGGGTTGTCCCTGGATGCTCAACAAAGCTCTAGCATGATCATGGTGAAGGATCTTGGCTCTTCTATAGAAAAACTCTATAATATGATCATCCTTCTTGCAAAAGGTGCAGTGGTACTTGACTTTATGAGGGGTCATACCTAATAAAGTAAAAGCACCCATGTTGCTAGAAGTGGTGATAGCAAATCCAACTAGCTGAAACACTATTTTGGCTAGCTCAGGAGAGGCAACTTTTATCTTATCACTCTCAACTGCTCTCACAATCTGGCATGCTCAAGTTGGTTGAAGCCTACAACTCTCTCAGATGTGCTAACTTTGGATTTATCTTATCCAAAGGTGTCATGAGAGAACTTCTCAGGGGTTTTCTTTAAATAGTCATTCTCACTACTAAGATTTGAACACTTCTTACAATGCTCACCCTATTGGCTCTAGCATACCACTCATTGTGAACATCTACCTCTAGCCTCAAAGCCTCATAATATACACAAGGAGCATCATTAACCCTATTCAACTGCTTATCAAAACAAACTCCAAAAGCCTCACTTATGTCATCAAGATCTTGCCCAATTTCAGCACAAAATGCACAAGCAATAAAATTAGTTGACTCAATTTTCTTGGAAGCATGGACAGACGCAAGATTTTCTTTAGCACATTTGTATTGCAAAGTTTTAGTGAGATATTTAATTTTAGTGGTTAACTAAGGGCAATTTTTACAAGCATGTTCATGCCCAAATTGAAGTAGTTTTCAGTTTGAATTGCTAGTTTCTTTTTAAGCATATCACACTTAAAGCAAGGTAAAGAAGCTTTATCACTAATAATGTCACCAGCTCCTAAGCAAATAGAACATGGACTAGATGTCAACAATTTTAGCCCTAACATTTTCTAGTTGTTTAATCTCAATTTCTTAATTTCAACATGCAAAGTAAGGCAAGAGTTATAACTATCATCATTAGGAATAAGAGATCAAAGCATAGCAATTTTTCATATTATGAATTCAATTTTAGACTCAAATTTCATAGACTTCATGCTAAGCCTAAGGGCTTTATCTTGCTCAATATAACTATCATTCAATTGATCATTTCGAGAATGAAGCTCATCATAGGACTAACTAACCTCAATATGCTGATGTCAAGATCATCCTCACTGTCAGCCATGAAGCATATGCTGGTGAAGTTCAAACTCTATGGGCTTCTTCTTCTCACTACTACAAAAAGGCTTATATTAGACGGCTCATCACAGATGGTTCATCAAAACTATCAAAGTTAAATGCAATCACAGACAGTTTAGGTTTAGAGACCATTTGTGTTGCTGCCAGTGCTAAAAACCATCTGTGAAGAGATAATATCATAGACGGTTCATGGTGAGCATCGTCTATGAAGTATCACAGATAATTCTTACTAAAAACCGTCTATGATACTTCAGTTTTTTATTTAAGTTGTCTATGATACTTCATAGATGGTTTGTATCACAAACCGTTTGTGATAATGAAGTTATCACAGATAGTTTGTATTAAAAACCATTTGTAATTTGTTTTCCATCTCGCAATCCCCTAAAATTTCATAATCTCCTGCTTGAAGCCAAGTAGGATTCCGTTTCGAGACACCTTTAGTAAAATAGGCGTAACTTTTGCATACAGTGTCCGTTTTTGACGTTCTCATACTCGTTGGAAAGTTAGCGACGAGATTGATCCAAAAAATAACTAGCTTGTGCTACTCTCCTCTAAGACCCCCAAAATCGGCCACCTTTAGCCCCAAATTTGCGTTGCAACTTTTCGGTCTTTGTTTTTACCAAACTTTTTTATTTTCCCTTAGGAATTTGGGGTTCACCTCAACTACAAGTTGTAGATCTTATTGAAACCTTTCAAATGAGCATATATAAGCCATATAAAACTTTGCTATTTTATCTTTTAAGACTACCTGTTTATATTGCATCGGTATATAAATATATTGCCTTTGATAATTATGTATCACAGATGATTTATGGTTCAAACCGTCTGTAATAATTATGTATTAAAGATGGTTTGTGGTTCAAATTATATGTGATAATTATGTATCATAAACGGATTGTAGTTCAAACAATCTATGATAATTATGTATCCATGATTGCTAGGCCCGTTGATCCTCTCCAACCCAATCCCAGCTAATAGAAACTCACCAACCCCACCCCACAGATTGTAGCTCCACTTCTTCGTCCCCGTGCCCATTCCGCCAAAAATTTCCCCACTCCCGCCTCTCCCTCCCCTATACATACTCATCCAATCCCATCCTTTACCACTCTCAAAATCTCTCCAGCCTCCTCACCGTCCTCCTCCTCGACCCCGACCATAATGGCCCTTACGAAGTAGATGACATGCAAGTCTATGGGCAGCAAAGCATAGCGGAAGCAGCTAGCTACCAAGACGGTGCTCAAGTTGGCGCCGGTGATGATGGGCATCAAGGACATCCATCTTTCATGCTGCATTAGGGTCGAGAGGGCCTAAGTGTAGAGGCCTCGTCGGTGTGGTTGAGCTTTTACTATCTACTAGGATCTCTACTTCTTTTATGTTCTTGTCATATTTAAAAGTTGGTTTGTAGGATTAGAAGATGTGTTCTTGCCATGTTCTTATTGTGTTAGATGGGTAACCTGCTCGCTATCTTGTTATGCTATAACAGTGGATTTTAATCTTAATGAAAATAGAATATGCTATTGTGTTTGCTATTGTATTTACTTGTTTTCAAAGGGCATAGCTAACATTTCTTGAGGCTAGCAAAAAAAACAAAATAAATTAGGTATAGAATGAACTATCACAGCCAGTTTTGTGATATAAACCATCTATGAAGGACTGTCATAGATGGCTCAAACAAAAACCGTCTGTGATACTCGCACATCACAGATGGTTTCTATCTACTAACTGTCTATGATGGGAAAGTATCACAGACAGTTCTATATACCAACCGTCTGTGATACTCGCCCATTACAGATGGTTGGTAGCTAGAACCATCTGTGATGTGTGAGTATCATAGATTAATTTTGGTTCGAGCTGTCTGTGATAGTGTTCTTTACAGACGGTTCTATTTACAAACCGTCTGTGTTGTATTTATCATAGATTATCACAAACCATCTGTGATAATCTCCAATTATTACTAACACATAAATTTAAATAGTTCAGAAAACTGTCTGTGGTGGTAGTTTCGAACCATCTGTGATGTCCCTTTTTGTAGCAGTGTCTTCTTCTTTGTCTTTAGCTCCTCCTCATCACTACTAGAGTCGATGTCGCTCAGTTCTTGATCTCCAAGAGCTGCAAGCATAGTCACAGCTACCTTTTTGAGTTTGGTCATGTACCTATCCTTAGATTGGAGCTTCTTGAAGCTCTTCTTCTTGGCGTACTCAGCCTCTCCCTTGTTCTTGAGCTTGGGGCAAAATGCCTTGATGTGGTTAGACACACCACCCTCAAAACAAGTGATTGTGCCACCTCTTCTTCTCTCCCTTATATTTCTATAGTCTCAGTTAAATTTTTTGGAAATGATGCCTAGTTCTTGCTTTGGGATGCTCCCAATCTACTCATCACTCAACACTAAAAGACAGAACAACGAAAAGCTAGAAACTCCAGAAGAGCCAAAAGAAGAAGACACACCCTTCTCTAGATTTGCTACCAAAGCCATAGAGTGATTCTTTGGCTTCTTCTTGTCTCGAGCTATCTCATAAGTCTTCAACTTAGAGTAAAGGAAATCAAGAGTCAAATAATTGAGCTTGTTACACTCTTGTATGGTGGTAGTCTTTGAATCCCACACCATAGAGTCGAGAGCACTCAAGATAGCTCTAGCTTTCTCAGAATCATACAAGTCCATGCCCACGGACCTCAACTGACTCACAATCCTATTGAACATAGCAAATAACTCATCAATAGACTCACTATGTTCCATCTCAAAGGCATTGAACTCAAGCTTATAAAGATCCTAGCGTTGTTCCTTGATCTAGGAAGAGCCATCGTAATAGGTCTCAAGTGTCCTCGAGATCTCATGCGCGGTAGGTAAATGATAAACTTTATCATACTCATTCCAACCAAAGCTAGCGAAAAGAATGTTTCTTGCACTGTCATTGTTCTCCACATCAAGGGTGTTCCTCGAAGTAATGACCCCAAGCACTATGAATGGATCTCGAACCATTTTCCAAACTGCTTGACCTTGGCTCTGAATATAGCATGGCATCATATTCTTCCAATAGGGATAGTTGACTCCATCGTAGATAGGATGCTTAGTTGAATACCTCTCTGATGCCACACTTCAAAGACCAGTGAAGATCTTATAGATAAAGAAATCACTAGGCTTTGATATCACTTGTAGAATTGATGGCGGAGATTAGGGGGTGAATAATCTTTGCCTCTTTTTTAACTTCTACAAAATCAACTCCTTTGGCTTCTTTACACAATTAACTATGAAAAGCTAATAAGATCATATGCACAATAGAAACAAAGCACAAAAAAAGAAGCCAACAAGCCAAGAGAACAAAACAAGCAACAAACGGGCTAAAGCATCAGTTGGCTGGTCTGACCATAGGCAACCCACTAGTTTGACGGGGCCTTGGCAGTCTAACCACTCGGGTCACAGCCGTCTGACTGCTCGGGGTTCCAGAACAGAAAATAACCCACTGCAAAGAACTCAAAATAGCCTAGCTTCTAATATACTCAACCAAATGACTTGAAACTTGAAATGTATATTCCTCCAGGTCCTATGAACCTATTCCATCAATGGATTGATAAGTTACAAAATAAAGTTTTATCCTTTGCCCAAAACAAAATAGATTACATCAAAACCAGGAAAATAGAGGCAAACACCAAGAACTTGCCATACGGTTGCGTAGATGGATGGGATCTAGCCTCTAGAAGGTTGTTTCATCATCCACACACCCTTGGGAACTAGCAAGATCAAGAAGGGATGAAATCCAAACAATTCTTCCATCATTCACACATCTTTGGGAACCATGGTAAAACTCACTTGAATGAAATTTAGATCTTTATTTCACTTGGAGATAAATGTTTAAAACTGCTCCACTCTTGGAGGATAGAGCACCCTCTCCATAGAGCATACACACAAAGTTTCCATCTTGGAAACTCTAACCCTAACTCTCCCTAAGTGGCTTAGCCAAAACTCTCCAAATCTTAGCCCCTAAGCCAACATCTCTCCCTTCTTATATGTGGAGGCTCACAAGAAACCCTAATCAACACTTCTACTTGAGTTTTATCAACTTAGATGAGCTAACACATTAATCTAATACCATATTGGGTTTTACACACACATGTATGCTTTTCAAAGCAGCTCATCTAAAGGGCTCTGGTAGCCCAACATACCAATCCAATCTATTGAAACATCTCTGCATACTTTGACATGTAGTCTGTTGTGCGTAATAACTAGCTGTCATGTTTTCACGTGTTCAGACTCTCCCGAACCGTCTCTATGTACATCGGCATTATCACTTAGCACACCATATGCACCAACTCACCTCATCGCGATCCTTGTCTCTTCTGTGCTTCCCGCTTGTGCCACGTGGTACAGGCCTCAGCTCTCCAGCCTAATCCCAATCCATTGTTGTTGACAACCACCATTCTCCAAGCAACCTGTACATCCAAAGACAAAAGTAATCCAATTCCAAGCACAAGTTTTATGTACTTGACTCATGTTAGTCAAACACATTCATCATGCAACACAACATCCAATGGCACCCATGTTGTGCACACACTCAAACCATGCTCTGAACCTTCAGGGCCAATTTGAGCACCAACCACAGGCTGGTCAGATTGCCCATCATCCCTCAAACTCACATCGGTAATAGGGGACCGATCTGACCACTAGCCCAACATAGGTAGGTCAGACCGCTTAAAACACACAAGAAAATAATCTCTCCAGAATTTCGGTTAATCTTTATTTAATTTGAGCTCAAAACTCCATTTTTAGTGACACTTTGTGCAAATACATTCCCAAACATGTCTACACAAGTGTTTGGTGTCCAATTTTCAAAACACCATATGGCTACTCAAACCATTCCATAGCCGCTGGTCAGGCCACTCTTTACAAAGTCTAAGGAAATGTCCAAGGCCAGTCTGACTGCCGTTGCCAAACCAGCCAGATCAGTTAAATTTTGATAGTAACTCTGAACACTGAAGAACTTCAAAACCAAACTCAAACTTAGACAAAACTTGCACATCAAAATCAAATACTTGTCACACAACATAGGGTAACCTCCATATAGTCTCACACCCTTAAATGCTCCACTCTACTCTTTCTCTTCTTATCTGCTTGTATTGTGAAGTATAAAAGTTCCTTCGGCCTCATTGGAATGACCTCACATCTACCTTGTCCTTCATACCCTGGCAGATCTACTAGACCATTTTGTTCCATCTTATCATGAACCACATCAGCATAGGTTTTAGCACCGTGAGACCCACCTCTGTTGGTCTGTTTGGGAGTGGAATATCTCTGCTGTGTAAGAATCCTCTTTAGCCCCCTTGTCTGTGTCCATATCTTCAGTCCTATCATTTTGCTTCCTCTTTTCATCTGCATCATCTAGATCATCATCATTTCTCTCAACACCTTCTGCAAATATATCCAGGAGATAGAGTTTCTTGTCCATACCAAATAGTCTTTTAGAGATGTCTTTCACTGCTACCTTAGCTCTAAACACTTCGTAGAAACTTTTGAATATCTCTGCCCAATCTACTTCTTCCAGTATCCCAAAACATTGTGTTATCTTTGCAATCACTAGTGCACCATTTTTCCCCATGGCGGGCGGGGGCTGACCTGTAATTCTGCAAATGCTTCTATTTTACCTTCCCAAGCTGAAATACTAACTGTCTCTGATGGATGGCAATTCTACCAGATCCGAAACTTTCTTATGTGGTGGAGATCGAACCAGAATCTAACTGTCTCTGATGGCAATTCTACCAGATCCTAAACTTCTTTCTCATCTACCTGTCTGATTTGCCATGGCCATTCAGCATCCCAAATGTCTGAGCAGTTATGTTCTAATTCCTTCAATGTTATATCTCCTTTTGTAACAAAGATGACACCACAGTTTGCAAAATTCAACCATTGATTTGCCCTATCATCCTCATCCTCCACATAGAAGAAACCTAATCCATGGTTAGCACTACCAACATATTGAGCTCCAGGTAGAGGTTTATGCCAATCTGGACAATTGTTCACGTGGTGTCCCGTGTGATGACAGATGAAGCACACCTTAGGTTTAAGTACAATCACCAACACAGTGTCCCTGCTCCCCGCAATTATAGCAAACTATATCTAATTATCTTTGATTAGCTGGATTTACCTCATGGGGTTCAGGCTGTTGCTGCCCCTCTGTGCGCCACAGCACCCTGATCCACTCTGTTCTGATTCCGCCCTTGACTCTGGATCTGATCCCTTGGACCTTGTTGTCGTCAAGTTATCAAAACTGGTTTTTGAATTTTTACCGGGGAGTCCGACAGGACCAGTAGCACCGATTTTCGAAAAAATACTCGATAGTTTTTGAACCGAAAATTTTGAATAAAATTTCAAATAAAAATAAAAATGACAGAAATTGGAGTAAATTAGAGTAACTTGGAGTAAAACAAAATATTTGACACCGGTTTATGCTCTACCAGTGGTACCCGATAAAACCGATTCTCAGCAATTTATGGCCGATTTTTGTAACCCTGTCGTCGCCCTTGTTTTTGGTTGCGTGGGATCCCAGGTTGTTTAAAACCTTGTTTGAGAAGCCCAAAACCCTGGCCGGGTTAGGATGGAATCCCAGGGCGGGTGGTTAACAATAACCTTGCAGTGACATCGACGTTGCGAGATCTCCCAAACAAAGCCTAGTGCGTACCAAGTTGCGAGATCTCCCAAACAAAGCCTAGTGCGTACCAAGTTGCGAGATCTCCCAACCAAGCCTAGTGCGTTCCAAATTATTGTGAGCGACTGATGTGAACAGATCGATGAAAAAGAAAACTATTATAGTACATTCGGATCAATTAAAATTTCCTGGTCGTCGAACGCAATGATTCTAGTTAAATATGGCGCACGCATGTCACGCTAGAACTGAATTTGCTGAAATCATTGGCCCATGCATATTCGCAATGTGTGTAAGCATTCGAACAGCAGTAACTTTAATCTTTTAAACTATCAACATGTCAGGTCAGCCAAATGCACTAAATGGAAGGCACCTGCACTTTGATATAGGGGTCTTTTTGGCTATGGCTTAGTAGTTGTTCCTTATAATTTTCGGTAATAGTACAATCGTTTACGTGAACAAATTGAATATCAATAAGCAGTTTTGAAAGGATTATCTAGATAAACCATTTCAAAACGGTGCTGATAATTCATCCTATTTATTTGTTCGAAAGAAATCATAAACTATAAATTAAAAAGAATTTGGTCATATACTACTTTCTGGACAACTCGACCTGTCCTTCGTGTACAGACCATAAAATTAATTACTCATCATTAGACAGACAAACCTCATGTTTCTGTGAACTGAAAGCTTCTTTCAAAATATTTGCCAGTATACCTCATCTTTTCACAAGAAGAATGCACAAATGTCGGAGGTTGTGTGGCACGTATATATACATATATTCGCACTTGAGTTTTCTTAATAGAAAGTCGTCGATGATGCATGCATTTTTTATTCGAGTTGGCCCGTGATATGTGGTGGCCCTTCGTACTAGCTAGCTCTATCTTATTCCTCCTTTTTTTTTTGTCCAGTGATTGGCCTTAGCTGATCACAAGTACGTAGTTTCATCCAACATTTTGTTCCCATAAAGATCGAGTTTAGTTAGAACAGGTAACTGAAACACGTAGCATCGCGCGTGGATCATTTTTGTCGACAACTATTGCAAGTGGATTAATGTTACTTATCTCAAAGGTTGTCATCTCAATTGGATCAATTATTCTTTGCTTGCGTGATATCACTAGAGTGCAATTAATGTAGCTAATTACTTAAGCTGAATGTTTTAGGTACAACTGGCCTCACCAAGGTTCATGTAGTGGAGGGCCTATAACCACGATTAATTTTCTTCTCTCCAAAGAGTCCAATATATCCATATTTTTACAGTATGGCATGTGACACAATATTAATGTCACACAATAAGGTAACACCTGAGCCGCGAGCTGCTGGACAGGTATTTCTGAGGGTGTTGTTAATCGGTAAGCAAATGGTTCTCAGAGTATTTGGCCACGCATAAAACATAACTTCAGCGTATCCAACTTTTATTTCAGTTTATCCACAACGAGAATATATATGGATCTGTCTTTCCAGCTTCTAAAAGCAGTTTTTTGTTTTTCTACAGTAACTAGCTCTCAAACGAACTGTCTTTTTAAGGCGGGGTTTACAAATTGATTACAGTACATACTATAACGACTTCATTTATATCAGCTAAACCTGCACGTGAGTTTCTGTTACTCTATAGTCTTTCTTACAAGCAGCTCAAAAATCATAAGCCGCAGCTAAAAGCCACAAATCAAAGCAAAAAAAGAATAGCCCTACATAGGTTTGGATGTCTAATTGAAAGTAAGCATCTAACAGTTGTTACAACAGTTCAATTAGTTCCAGTATATGCCAACACTTGTATAATTTTGCAGCTAAAAAAGTTGTAGTAAAAAAATGTGTTGCGAATCTAAAGAAAAGTGAGATCCGGCCTGTGTCTGGATGATGGGGAGGTTTCCTTTAACGAATCGATGGTGCGTCTGCCCTTGTTTTTTTTTAAAAAAAAAAGTCAATGTGAAAAAGGATGCATATGTGTGAAAAGGTACAACAAACTTCCAATCTGATGCTTAAGTGTTTCCCAAATTAAGATTATTAATCCTGATAAGACTCAATCATTTCATGTGTTCCCACAAAAACAATCCGTTGAGTCTAGTGTCGAGAGAAAATTAATAATATGCAGCTACGACTGTGCTTAATTTGTGGCGGAGGAACATCGATCGATCTGATTTATTCGATTGGCATGCACATGCATTGATGCATGCATACTACCCCTATTATTTCCGGGGGACTCCCCACTAGGAGAACGCGTCCACGTCGCCCCTTTGCCTCCCTGCGGCCGCCACATGGCGAAAAATTTTCGTACGGTCGGGGAGGCGTTTTGCAAAAAAAAGTCCCTGCGTGTTTCCAAAATTACGTAAAGATCCTTATTTCTCGCAAAAAGGTCCCTGCCAGTTTTTTTAAAACACCCCTCCACTTCACCGAAATTTTGTATGCTTTGCAGGATAGCGCCCCGCGGTTTGCTAAATTACGTACGGATCCTCGTTTAGTTACGTACAGGCTCTCGATTTTTTTACGAAAAAGACCTTTGGCTTTTTCGAAAATACGCATGTGCCCTCGATTTTTTTAAAAAAGTTCCTCACAAATTATCGCCTCTTTTACTTCGGTACATACGGTGGCTGGCACGGCGTGACGCCGCGCCTATGAGGCTAGTATATCTAAAACCTAATCTGTATTATGCATATGGACCCACTGCATCGATTATATATATATATATATATATATATATATATATATATATATATATATATATATATATATATATATATATATATATATATATATGAAGGAAAAATACCTTTTACACCCGGTGTAATTACACTCACCTCTAATATACAACCTAAAAACTTGAAATACTCCTTTATCACTTTAGGTATACTCGTATACTAATTATAAGATATTCTAATGTGAACCACACAAAAATTGCAAGGGAGTCCATAGTTTTTAGCGTATTTTGTAAATACCTTTATATACGTACATAAAAGGAGTATGTTGAAAAAATGTACATACCACCTCTGAAAAATTGTTCATACCACCTATATTGTTCATACCACCACCTCTAAAAAGGAGTATGTTGAAAAATATGTACATATATATATATATAAATATATATATTATATATATATATATATATATATATATATATATATATATATATATATATATATATATATATATATATATATATATATATATATATATATATATGAAGGCTCTTTTCTACTCCCGGGTGTAATTACACCCTATGTCGTATCTCACAACGTAGGGAGTATCTCGCATAACGAGAGGTATGTACATGTAGTGTACGAGTATTTAAGGCCATCTAAGTGGTATGTATATTTTTTTGATATACTCCTTTTTATGTGCGTATATGAGGGTATTTATAAAATATGCTAAAAATTATAAACTTCCTTACAAGTTTTTCGTGTGGTTCACATTGGAGTATCTTATAATTAGTATACAAGTATATCTAAAGTGATAAAGAAGTATTTTAAGTTTGTGAAGTATGTATGTATGTATGTATGTATGTATGTATGTATGTATGTATGTATGTATGTATGTATGTATGTATGTATGTATGCCACTTCGATTCGATCCGTTCTTTCGTGTAAATATTAGGCGCCTCTTGGCTTTTTCAGGATGGCTTCTGGAAGCTTGAGTAGCCGTTCGCGATTTAGGAGGTCTTAATAGCTCAGTAATATTATAGCGAATAATTAATATGTCAAACGTGACATAATCTCTTAGATAATCCACACAAGTTCTACCTTTCTCATACATGTATATACACGTCAATTTTGTACATATACTACTATAAGTCAGAATTGGACTGGATATCAACTCGGCGAGACACACAGTTCAGATTGGACGTGATGGGTTTTGGGTCAAACCTAGATTTGGGACTTGGGTTGTGCCGACAACGGGCAGGCACGGCATGGGCCTTATGGGCCATGGGCCATGACCAGCTCGCCGTGCTGTGCTACTCTAGGCCCAGCCCTTTTGCATTGTGGTGGGTGGCAGCTAGGGTTAGAGGAAAGGGTGGTGGGCATTGGGCTAGGCCGCCGTCGTTGCATAGGTCGTCGAGAATGGCCATGCCCACTCGAAAGAGAAGGACGTACCAGTGGTGGCTATTGAGCTCACAGGGGGCACTGATGAGCCACAAGAGGAGTGTGGCAGGCAGAGGAAACAGGGAGGGATCTGCAGAGAGCCATCATTCACTCAGTGATGCAGGGACCCCACCATTATGTCTAATGCTCCCACCAATGATGGTTCCCCTTCGTTGTGGCTAACGACGATGACTCAAAAGAGTTCAAGTTGCCGCTTCTGCCCTCCAACACCATCGGTAGTCACTTGTGATGGATATTGAGGCGGGATTGGCTGAGAAATCTAACGGCCTCTTGATCTCGCCGTGGAGGAGCGCCTCTAGATCTAGACCATGGCCACCCAGACGACCAAACCCGTGACCTCCAAGGCTGCCATGCAGAAAGCTTGGGGCAGTAATGGAGGTGAGTGAGGTGGAGGCAGCGGGTAGGTGCGGTGGAGGATGGTAGTGACATTGAGGTTAGGCCATGGCAGTGAGGGTGTGAACTCCGTGGCGGCCATGGAGGAGGAGCGCATGTCGGCGGCGCGGGTTGGGGGCGTAGAGGCAATGAAGGTGGGTAGTAGGGGGTGGTGGGCCTATGACCATGGAGGAAGAGTGGCCGCGTGCACACCGCTCGGCGCTGAAAGAGAAAAGGCAAGGGAAAAGGTAAAGAAGAAGATGGAAAAGGAAAGGATTGGGGAAAGGAAAAATGAAAGAAGAAGAGGTAATAGGAAAGATGTAAAAAAGGAGGGAAAGGAAAAGGTGGAAAAAAAAATGGAAAGATGGTATATAAAATGAAAAATAAAATTAATTGTGTATACATGTAATGGACATTAGACACAAATATTTGGGGGAAAGTGTTGGACCCAGATTTTAAAATCTAGAATCCTCTGTGATTCCACCGCACTATTCCCGAGATTAGAGGAAGTGCTTACAGATACAGTACTAAACATCAAAATACATATCATGCAGAAACATAAATATAATAGTAGACTTACTCATTGGCCGATCAGGCCGAAATCAATAAAATGCAGTAGCGGAAATGAAGCACACAGGTGGACCTTCAGGACATGTCCATAGGCAGCCAACTGGGGTTCGTGACCTAGTTCTTGACCTCTTCATCTTTATCACCATCATGACCAAGTGTATTGCTGAAGCGTAGCGATCTGACTCCTGATTCTGAATTAATTGAGTGAGCGAGGGTGAACACAAACTACCATGCTCCATGTGCCAATACACAGGATGCAAATAAATAACATGCATGGGTTATCAAGGGAAGGCTCAGGTTATTTTATTTGGCATAAATTGCTTTTAAAATATGATATATAGAAATTTCCTGAGACCTAGCAATATTAATTAAAACAGATTTTATCAATGCATGAAAGAATGCAATAATAATAGCGATCCAGATTCCATCTACCGTTATATGGTTTCTGCACCATATGCTAACCTTCAGTGTTATAATCGCTTACTTTATCACTGGGGTGACACCCAGAGCAACACAAATCAGGGCTTTCCACTACCCACCACTTTTCCAATTCCACCCACAAAGTTTTTGAAATAGAACTATATTTAGTTAAGTTCCCATGTCCGCCCTTGACCGTGGGCACGTCTATTCGAATAGTTTTCTTTTCACTCTGCAGAGTTGTATACTTTACCCAAAAGATATGATTATCTCGCAATGTCGGCTAGGCTTCCTTAGGCATGTGACTGAGTTAATCATAACAAGGCTGTTACAATGCATCTTCCCCAGCAGAGCCACATCTGCTAAGGTTTCACTTCCTTGGGGGTACGACCACCCTTTTAGAAGCCTCCTCTTGTGCCGTCACGTCGGAGGATGTGGTCATCCTCACTGGCGCAATCCACACTGAGTCGATGCAAATTAGTTAGTCCTGCCAACAATTTGCTAGCTTGTGGTTGTACTATTATGTACTGGAAGGTCATTACAAGATTCGGCCTTAGGGTTATATGGGTGTTTCTACCACTAACCACACTCTCGTGCACCACTGCACCACACCCCCGAACCATCCACCTAGATAATTAAACAAGTTGGGGTTTTTGGGGAGCATAAAATATCTATGTTAAAATATACTAGCCATTTTCTCGTATGACTTCCCAAATCAGTTTCTCATGATTTAAAGTGATGCTTGAGGCATTTTGGTGCCGCCGAGTATCTAACCAGTTCTAAGTATGGCGAATAACTGTAGACTTATTTTTGAAAGGTTACTATTATAATTTTCCTAGGGTGACATGGCTCAAATGTTCAAATGTTCCAAAGGAGGTGTAATACTAACAAGTCAAATAATGGGCACATAACTAGAATCTTAAAATAAACATATATTTGCATATGAAATAATAGCATGCAAGTTAATAACTTAAACAAAAGTAATTTACAGGAAATGTAGGTTCAACATGATCAAAGTATTGACTCGTCTCGCACGGTTTATCGCGGTCTTGAGTTCACTCAAAGCTTTCTCATTCGATGGTCTTGAGCTTCTGGTCTTCAACTTTATCTGGATCTTGACTCGCTTCATCCATGGATGCTTCAGGACTCTAATTTCTAATTACGCGCTAAACAAGTGAATCCAAATAAATGCAAATAACTCAAAAGATCCAAATAAGTCTGAAGAAACTCAATTTAGCTTTATTATGAGTTAATGGGTGATTTGAGACAAGGTTGATTGGGCGCGGAGTATTGACAGAGTCAAATAGGGTTGGAGCGAAGTGATGAATGGCTGAGGGAAATTCGCTGAGACGAATGTCAAGGAAGGTTCATGATAAAAGAATATTCCGCTTAGAGCTCGGAGATGGCTTGGCGTGGCCACTGATAGAATGCCATATCTCGGTCTTTTAATTTAACAACTTTTTTCGAGTATTTTTATATTTATTAAGGAAGTTCCATAAGTAAGGTTAGACCTATGGACTAATATATGATCTCAGCTTGTTATTTCTTGAATGGAACTAATTTGTACATCGCAAGAGTATTAACCATGACCTAGGAGTTCATACATAATTTTTAATCTAACTTGTATTCTAAGCTAAGGGTTAGTCGATACGCTTACAATTTTCAACATTATTTTCCCAATAGCTATGCTTATTAAGATCTTTTATTTGTCATAATAGTTCTAATCAAATATTGATGGTGTCAACTATATTCCAAGAAAATAGGCCAATGGGAATGGATGCTTTAATTTAGATGTCACTTACTGCAGAGATTTAACTAACTATATTCGGGCTAACGTTTAATTTAATTTTACATTCGAAATTAACATTAGTGACTCAACATTCAATTTAATTCCCTAAATTGTTCAAGTACCATTTGGAGAGGGATCCCTATGGCTTTTGAGACAATTAATTATATACAAGGAAATCTTTCATTTAAGTCATGTAATTATAGTTTAAATATTAATGGCTAAATACTTTAATTTATTTAATGGTTGTGCGAAGAATTATTCTCATGACCTTTTTAGGATATAGAAATGGCAGCCATATTTTAGATGGTTACATTTTGTATTACTTAATTATATAACACTTTTGTTATGCAAATAGTTTTACGATATATTCTTTAGGCATATTCTAATTTATCCATCGTCACTGTATGTGGAAGGTTAATCGAAATACAAATTCTTATTTCACTTAATTATTTTGATTGTTATTTTCAAAAAGTTATTTATAATAACTGGAGATGTGCAACCAATTTTGAACTTACACTATTTACTTTTATATGACAGTCAGTTTGCGAATTTTAATGGCATGCAACTATTCAAGATTAAATCTTTGAGTGCTCACAATTCGTATAAGCTTTTATTCAGCGTCCTTGATAAAATTTTTATTCTCTTATTATTTTTATATAGATCCTTATCAATTTTATTAGCTTTTATAGATTATTTTCTACTCTTCTTTAGTTGAAATGGATCAAAGAAAACAAAAAAAGAAAAGTGCAGGAACAAAGTTTGAACCAGGGATCTTGCGTTCACGTGCTCAGGAGTTGCTCGGCTGACCAACTGGGCGGCTGACCCTTTGTGACTAGAAGGGGGACAAATTAGAAGAGGTGACCATAGGGATTGGGTTCAAAATAGAGCAAGGCGGCACTGGCGCAGGGCTATCTTGCCGACGGCGAGTGGTGGCCGGAGAGAGTTTCAACCACCAAAATAGGTTGTGGTGGAGGTGACGGAGCTCTAGGAGGTGGCGCATTGGTCGGGGTGGCGGCGAGGTGGGCGGGCAATAGCCCATAGCAGTCGGCAACGAGGCAAAAACAAGACGGCAATGGCGGGAGATGAGGGGGAAAAAGTGGGGAGAGCATGAGTGGGAGGGGATATCAAGGAACTCACCTGTGGTGGAGATTTGGTTGAGGGATGGCTGGAGCAAGCCAGTAGTGGTGGCCATGGGCAGCGCAAGGAGCTTCATGGTGCCAGCAAGCTGGGGTGGGGGAAACCACAGCTGGTGCTTGGCAAAGCCTCAGGGCATCAAGGAGGTGCTCCCACAGCGAGCAATTGAACTGAGAGGCGTTGGAGTAGCAATGGCTATGGTGGAGGCACCGTTGGCCGACGGTCGGGAACAAGGGCGGTGCAGTGATCCTCGGTGCATGGAATTCCAATTAAACCAGAGGGGAGGAAGAAGAGACGTAGGGACACAAAGTGACACGCTCAAAATTGGAAGGAGTCCACTGGAGTTGCCGGGATGGCATGAGGCAGTGACGGCCGGTGCTCGTGCGTGCTTAGCGGCTCAAGGGAGAAGAGGGGAGGAAATGGGAGAGGATAAAGGAAATACGGTCCCTTTATAGCCGAAGGAGAGGCACTACTACCGGTGACCGGGGTGCAGTGGCCGGGTTGGGACGGCGATGTCTATAGTCGACCCAAGCGGCATACGGCCAGGCGTGCATGCGTAAGGCGCGGTGTGTGGCTGGTAGGGCGTGGTGTCACGGTGATGGCAAGGCCACTTGACGGGAGCAGACGCGCAATGTGCAATGCAGGAGCCCAGGCGGGGTGATGGATAAACAAGGGAGCGGGTCGGCTGGTTAGGAGCAATGACAGAGCGGAGGGAGGAAGAAAAGAATAGGGGGAGAAGAAAGAGAAAGGAGGGGGGCTGGGTCCGTGGGCAGAGAAAAAGAGAGGAGGGAGAAGAGAAAAAGAAAAGTAGGGAGGGCCCACATGTAAAAGAGAAAGAGAGATAATGAGTGAGAGGAGAGGAAAAAGAAATAGGAAAATTTTAAAATTTGGATTTTTAATTTTTATTTTTAATTTGCATTAGGATTTACTGACTTTGAGTTTTGCATGATATTTAAAATTTGAATTCTCAGTTCAATTATTTAGATACGAGTTTTTAATATTCCTTTAGCCATTGATTTTGTTTACCTAGTTAAATTGAATTTCAAATTTTTATTTCCATTATCTAATACTTGAATTTTAATTTGTGTGTAGATCCTCAGATTTTCCATTTCTTTTATTGACACCATTATTGTTTTTTGTTTGGATATTATTTCTAAATATATTAATTTGCATGTCACAAAACTCAAAAGATTTCAAATAAATATTCAGAAGAAATTTGAACGCCAGCAAAATGCAAGAAAAGTTTTAAAAATTCCGTATTTTTGAACATCCGAATTTTGGGATGTTACAGAAAGTAACAAAATTGTATTAATTGTTGGGTACAGATATAAAGTTACTGCATGTGAGTGCCTCAACTATCTCAGGTGAGAGGGGCGACCTCCTTAGCTCGAGTATCCTCCCTACCGTACTAAAAGTGGCTTCCAATAAGATAATCAACACCAGCATCACAAGTACATTTCGTGCAAAATGTGACAGGTAAATACACTGGTGGTTCTTCCACAACAACATGAGGTTGACATCATTGCCCACCGCAAGGTCAAGCTCAGTGTCCGCATAAGGTTTGTCGAGATAGTGGTTGATCTCTACTCTTGGATTCTATTGTGACATGCTCGGCACTTCAGAGGACAAATTAGATGCCAGGCCTTTTAGTTTCTTCCACACACTGAAGCACTCGAACTACACCGTCCTTGTTGCATTGTCATAGAACTTGTACTCGGTTGACTTGTGATGCCAAACCTTTCATAATACTTATCAAAAACTCAAAAAAAAAAGCTCATCATAAATGTGAGTGTAAAACTTAGAAAAATCAATATCAAATGCTTCCCCAATCCTTCACAAGCCCCCTTCAAATATGCTAATTTCCTCTAAGGATCAAAAATAGTACCAAAATAGTAGAGATGTGGTACAACTTAAAAATATTTTAAATTTTTCTCTCCATTGATTCAAGAATAATTTTTCAAAGGGCATTATTTACGTTTTCCTTGAAAGCATTAACAATAGTCCAAAGACACTCGATGACTAAGCAAGAAGTAAGATTGTAAACACTAGATAAAATGGTGGTTGCATCATAAAAAAAACTTTCAAAATTGAAGAAAATGACTAGCAACTATCCAATCTGGTTTAGTAACCAATTGCTTACCAGAATTAGTGTTGACAAAGAGAGTAATAATGTACTCATAACTCACACACCGCTTCAACATAGTATACATGGAGTTCCACCTCTCCTTCATATCGAGGTTGAATCTTCTAGGCCTCTTATTGTTGGCCCTAAAGTAGTTCGCAAACTGGGTGTAACATGGGGTTGAAGATGCAATGAACTGGATAGCATTGCGTATGTTGTCCAAACTAGGTTTTATTACATTCAAACCTGCCTACACGATGAGATTAAGGATGTGGCATATGCATCTTTGGTGGTGTACGAAACAACCAATGTAGGACTACAGATGCAGTGTGAGAACCTTCATGGCCACTGTGTTAGCTAACACATTATTAAGATTGATGGCAACAATTTTATTCTCTATTTTAAAATCCTGAATAACCTCTAGTACACATTGCACGATGGCCTCTCCCATGTGTGCCCCATCGATTGGCCTAAACCCTATGACTAATTTGTTCAAGTTGTAATTGTTATCCAAGTAATATGCAACATCACTAAGATAGGCTGTCCTTTGCTGGATGAAGTCCATATATCTAATGTTAAAGCAAAAGAAATGGTAATTTTCAAGAAGTTCACTTTCAAACTTGATAATTTACACCAATATAGTTCCACTATGTCACGTGCAGTTTTTCTCCTATTGATGTGTTGGTATTGCGGGCAAAAACTGCATTGGATCATTATCTAGAAACTAGAGAAAGTGGTATTGTGGGCAAAAACCATGTTGGATCATTATCTCGAAACCAAAGCTTTCTCCCATCCTAATAGGAAGATACTCAGTAACTATATATCTAGCAAATTTATCTCTAGCTGCCTGAGGGTTGTACATCTATGTACTCACTGAACCATCAGCCTCAAAGTTAAGCTGAGTTTGGATGTTCCCTCCTTGCTTCTGCCTAGTCGCTATCTTCTTCAAGCATGTCGTTGTGTGCCACTTGGATGACCTATTCCTCCATCTGAAAAATGAAGATAATTTAGCATGACAATATTTACAAGTGGCATATGCTATGCTACCTCATGCCTGTCCTCAATTTCAATTCTTCTCTCCATATGTTACCTGTTATGGTTATAGACCAAACAGAGATTGCAGACCAGAGACAAAAGAAGCTGCACCTAACAAGAAAAAAAATAGGCAAGCAGACTGTTGTCCTCCCCACCTAACAAGAAGATTCTTTTAGCTTTCTTTGGTGCCATCCTTCTTCAGATCTTGGAGCTTGCTCTTGTCCTCCCCACGGACGGCGCCAACTGTTGTGGTTACAGACCAAACAAAGAGAGAGAGGTATGGTAGTGGAGAGTTAGGTGAGCAATGCTTAGGGTTTCCCCCATGACCTGGATGGTATATATATAGTTACATGGGGAGTGTTTTACAACTATACCCTTACACTCAAGTACCCCTCCTAAGGGTATTTATGTCATTGTACATGTCCCATCTTTGGGCTTTGCAACCTCCTAACAGGCCGGCTGGCCTTAGGTGGGGGCCACCCCTACAACATTACCAATGTTGAGGGGAAGAAGTTTGATGACCTTGGCCCCTCGGGAAGGTAAGAGGCATCCTCGAAGCCCTCCGTACCGTCCATAAGATGGTCATTCATGCCATAGTTTCCCATGCCCGTGAGAGTTGGCAAGGATCGATCTCTTGCTCCTGGGGTGGAAGACTAGGGCTGCGAGGGCATGCTCTCCTGCTCCCCCCTTCTGAGCTCTTCTTTCAAAACATATTAACAGACTTGTCAGAGAAAAGAGAGAAGAGACAGTTTGTGGTTGTGTGGTGAAGAAACGAGGAGAGGAGGGAGATTTTATAGCAATGGATGAGGTGAACATTGGAATTTGCTCATTTTCTCTCTACCTTCTTTCTTTCCTATGTCGTGTCGCTGTAAAACGATGAGTAGGCTATAGGCAGTTGGAGCACTACCTCACTACTCCTTTGGCTTCTTTCTTTCCTCCATCATGTCACTACAAAAGTATGAGTAGGTCATAGCTCTGTCGTCCCCCTTAAGTCCCTGGTTGTTGCATAGCACACAGTGGCAGCATTGCAGGCGGCCGTCCATTACACAATGCAACACGACCATTGCCCAGCTGACCTTACTCATTTTCCCTCTCTGGCTGCCTCCCTCTACCTCTCTCCCACTCCCTCTGTCGGACTCTCCTTCTCCCTATCCAGCTCCCCCTTTCCCTTTCTGGCTGCCTCCCATAATGGCACACTTGCTCCATCCCTACCGCTCATCCTATCCCTCTCCCACCACACCACCGCCACTAGTTGCCCACCTCACCATGGTTCACCTCCCCCACCAATGCCTCCATGTACCTACCTCTCATCCTCTCCCTCCCTACCACCTCCTCCTATCCTACCCTACTTTTGTCGCCCGCTTTCATAGGCTCTGCCTCTCCCATTGTGTTGCCACCACAAGCCTCCTACACCTCCATGGACCACCTCCCCCACCCATGCCTCCACCGGCTAGATCTGAGGTATATATGAAGGAGGTCACGATTTGTGGATGGGATCTGGTTGATGTGGTGGATTCGGTGTTAGGCGTGACCAGGGCACTACAGGGGATAGTGCGTGGTGGCACCGGGCCATTAGTGCGGCATGGGATGGCTCATGCGGTAGCCTTATTAGTTCAGGTGGTGAGCATAGATGCATGGCATCGGGGCTCAAGCGTGGAGGCAAGGCACAGGGTCTCGACGTGAATAATGAGCGTGGAGGTAGGGGTGGTGGAGGTGAGCAGTGCCGGTGAGGTGGGGGTGTGGCCGGCGATGCCGTGGCCATGGATGATGAGCAAATGTTTGCCATTGATTGAGGTAGGGTGCAATGACGGATGTGGTGTTGTGTGTGCACCAGCGAGCTATCGGTGATGTGCATGTAGCATAGATCGGTAGCGCGGTCGGCTTGTGCACGACATTGATAGCTATGGTGGCCTCGTTGTAACATGGGACGGCACCCACGTGTGCTGCGGTAGTGGTGCGGTAGGGCGCCCTACCTTGTGCCTCTTTGCCTTGCCGCTTGTTGTGCTTATTTCACCCTATGTCATGCCATGCTTGCTTAGGGCTAATGGACCTGTATCATGTCGTGCCGACCCAAACACGGCCCAAGCAAGCGAGCCGTGTCATGCTACCCATCATGCCTACTCAGTAGGCCCAGCACAGCCCTACCATGCATGTCGTGCCAGCCCGGCCAAGCACGCCATACCGTGCCATACTTTGGGTCATGCTGGTCCTATTGGGCCACGTGCCAGCCTAAAAGGCCCAACCCAGTGCCAAGTCTGGTCAAATCGAATGATTTTAGAATATCCTACTATATGCCAGGCCATCAAGAAATTAATATAATTACCGGTGGTACACCTGGTGCCGACGAAGAGAAGACCACTTATACTAATTTGTGAGCACACATAATTGAAAGGCATGTGTGTGCCAAGAAAAATCAAAAGCATTATCAAAAAAATTCGAAAAAACTTTTTGATTTGAAAAAAATTTTAGTTGAGGCAAATTTTGTCGATTCGGAAAAAAATTGTTGAAAAAATGATAAAAACAATTCAGAAAAATAATTATTTTGAAAAAATGATTAAATTCACAAAAAATAATTGAAAAACCCAAAAATGCATATGACAATGTGTTCTCCCTCCTCTCTGACGCAGATCCGGTCACTACGGCGTTGTCCCTCCTCTCTAGATGGGGAAGGAGCAAGCGGGGCCACTCACGAACGGGGAAGGGGAATGCGACAGTTCTTACGACTATGATAAGCTACACAGCGGCAGCGCATCAGATAGGGAGGGGGGAAGGGCGACGGTACGTCGGACCTAGCGGCCCACCATCGCCACCAACTGCGCGGAGGGGAAAGGGGAAACGCGATAGCGCCTACGAAGGCGAGAAGCTACACGGCGGTGGTGTGCATAATCGAAGCGTGAGCAAATGTGAAGTGCATGGTGGGTGTGGGGAAGAAAAAAGAAAGTGAAGGGGAATGGAGTCCTTTGGGTTCTGGGAGAAGAAGACTCGATCTTACGGGCATGCCCGCTGTGCAACAAAAAACCGATCAGGCAGTCGGGATTTCCTGTCGTGTGAATTGGACGTACATCTCCCGATGGCCTCCGTGAGGTTGGAAGGCAAAGGGTGCCTATATGTGACATCCCAAATTTTATTTGAAATTTATTGGATTTTTTTCTAGAATTTATTTCCCCTCTTTTTAATTTGGCCTTGAGTAAAGTCTAATAAAACTTATGTGTAATTGTGTTAAAACTAAGTTTATTTTATTTTTATTGTGTTCCTTGTAATTTCTAGAATTTTTAGGAATTTTTTGGGATTTATTTGGAGCTTTTTTGCTAATTTCTAGGCCTTTTAATTGTTTTTCGGAGTTTCCCAGAAATAAAGCGAAATTAAAAATTTAAACTCCTGCCCTCTCTCTCGGGCCGACACATAGACGGCCTAGATCCATCCTTGCCCACGCCGGCCCATCCCCACTGCTCTCTCTCTCTCTCTCTCTCTTTGCATGACGGCCCGTATTCACCAAGCCGCCACGCACCCGCCATCCGTGACCTAGGACCACCCGTCAGCCCCTGTCTTCCCCTCCCCGTCCTCTTCCTCGTGCCGCCCCCTTTCTTCTCTCTGGCTGCGCCACCATGGCCGTTCTTGCCCTGCAACTATGGCCACCCTTCCTACACACAGCTGCCTTCGCCCCTCCTTCTCCCACATGCTCCGTACCTACCTCCCCTCTTCCCCACACCCACCTCCTCTTTCTTTGCCCCGCCCATCCTTATCTCCCTGCAACAGTCGCCGCCTGTTAACGCCTCTTCGACAAGCGATTACTCGCCTCTCCTCCCTCCACTTTCTCCATAAATACCCCTACCAGCACTGCCTACTCCACACTACCTCTCCACACCTCCAAATCACTTTCCCAAGCTTCGTGCATTGCCAGGATGTGCATCGACCTTCTCGAGCTTTGGCGAGAAATCACTGCCAACCCGAGCCCCTTCGCACCCCTTCGTCACCACCAAGGGCTTCCATTCGCTGCCGCCGACCTTCCCCACCTCTTCGCCGTTGAGCAGCGCCGCCAAAACCCCTCCTCGCTGGTGGCCCGAACCTCGTCACCACATTAGCACGCTGCTGGCTACCTCCACGCATCCCCAAGCCGCATGCAAAAATAAAAGCTGCTCCCCTCACTCTCCACTTTCTTGCGCCCTAAAGTGTCGACAACAATTGGGAGCCACACGCCACCACGGGCCGGCGAGCCACGTCAGCGCCTAAACCAGCGTGGCAGGCAATGTGGGCGCCATGCCGGCCTCAGCCGTCCATGTCACCCCACACAACACCGCAGCATCCTCCCAATCCATGGACCCAGTCCGTGAAGACTGAGCCTGCATGTCAATCCCTTGGTCGGCTTTTCCTTTAGGAAAATAAATCGACTGGAAATATAAAATATAGAAACTAAGGGCTGATGTCAACATAACATCATAAATCAGATTTTTCTTTAGAAATTTAATTAAGCCAAAAATAGAAATTCAATGCTGACATCATAAATATATTTTCATTTAGAAAAATAATTATAGATATTTGTTTTATCAAATTTCTTTAGAATTTAAACTTCTAGGAGCTCGTTATCCTTCATCCTAGCTCTGATTGAATCCATTCAAAATTTTAAATTCATTTATAATCATGATCTATCCAAATATGTAATGTTTTCAAATGTTTAAGTTTATTTGATTTTATTTGAATTCTATTTGAGTTTGGTGGGTTATTTTTTCATGTGTGGACTGCGACAATTCTGACGAATACTTCTACGACGATTCACACTAGTTAGTGGAGCAAGGCAAGTTATACACCTTAACCATATTGATCCCATTTACAAATAAAATTATCTTGTTCTAAATTATATTGCATTGCTTAATTTTATTCACAATATTTCAATTCTTGTTTTAATTTAGTTAATACCTAGTTGTTATGACACCTTTGACATTCGAAATTCCTACTTTTATCACTCTAGAATAAAACTCTAGTTAGTACATCAGTATGACAAGAGAATTTTGTAGTAAATGCTTAGACCTGCATTCATATAACTTTAGACTTGGGATAACCTATTCATATGAATTAATAAGCTTTTAAATGTATTCTTGACTCTGGCAAGTCAAAAAAGTCTATGGAATATTTTAAAATAAAATATAAAACTTAGTTAGGTGGTGAGTGCTTGCTAGCATACGTTGTTGCTCCATGGCTCAACCTGTGTGCTAGTGTCGAGTCTCAAATATGTAAATCTAGACTCTCTATGTATTCTGCACTGTCTAGGATTACGCTAGTGCACACAGTGAAAACATAGATGGAATATCAACCATATTCAGAATTAATTAAGAAAAAGACTCAAATGGTATTAATTATCAGAGTTGTGACCTTATGGCCAAGTTTACACCTTAACAGCTGAAAGGGCTTAACAAACTAGCAGCGGAAATTCAGCAAAATGAAGTGGCCACTCAACATGCCTACAGGCAATTGACTGGGAAGCGAGACCCTAATATGAGAAGTCATTGAAGTATCCTGCTTTAGGTATCTCTAGTTGATATTGTTGTTCTTCAACTGAGCAAATGCAGATATAGCCGTGAGTACATAGAGTACTCAATAAGTTGTTTGTAATAAGAATGAAATATAATTATGCAAAGCTTACCAAATGATGGCTGAGTGGTTATTTTGTAGAGAGTAACAATTTGAAGTAAATATGACAAATAGATTGAAAGCAAACTTGGAAAGGAAAAATGATTAATAAGTAAATAATCAAAGAAATTAAATAAACTATAAGTGAACTGACCATTCACCCATGAACCACCCGTGAGCTAACCATTGACGTAATGAATCACTAGTGCACTAACTATTCATCTCCTAAACTTAACCCAACAAGTTTTATGAAAACTCTACCCCTCATGTGAAACCACTTAGCATTGTGTATAACCAAAGACGCGGCTATTTGAATAGTTTTGCACTATGTAGAGGTTGCACAACTTTACCAACATGATATGATTATCTCATAGCGATACTAGAGCAACACGCTTCCTTTGGCATGCTGACCAATAAGATCATAACATGGTTTTTACAAAGTTCCATCTAAACTCAGTTTTGCCCACTAAAACTTTACGATTGAGTAGGCTAACCACCTAGTCGAACAGATCCCTCTTATCCCCTATAGAAATGCCTAACTGATACCCACTAACATACTGATGGTGAAAACAAAATTAAAACATCACAAATTAATTAGCCAGGTCCATTCCATACTGGATATGTGGTTGTACGATAAGTACTAACCACATCCCAGAAGTGCTAACCACACCTCCCCCTTTACTGCATGATTGCTCGCCCAAGTGAAAATCATTTTGTATAACTAACACCAATGACACTACCAATGTCATGGCACTTAAATTTTATAACTATGGCCAACCACCATGATGCAATATCTCATTAAGTTGAAATTAATTAATTAATTAACATGTGATGATGAGCGCAACGTACTACAAGCATGGCTAAGCATATTAAACGTACAACCCATGTGACAACTAGTGTTGCATCACTAGATAAATACACATTCTATGGTGACAATGGAACCATAGCATTCAAATTTTAATGGAGGGATTAATCAAATTGGACAATAACTACCAGGAACAAAGGTTTGTATTAAAATAGCAATGCAAGATAATTTAAAACAAAATAATAAATAAATAGATTTAAAAACTAGGTTCAACATAATCAAAGAACATGACTTACCTTGGCCTTACTCAGTTAACAACTCTTGGTCTTCAGATCCTGCTTTAGCTAGTTCGAAGACATTATCTAACGACAAAGAAAATGAATGAGGCACAAATAAAATCAAATAACATTCAAATGAACTCCAAAAACTTTAAAACTAGATCAAATGATACAGCTCAATTTTAGATGAATTTAGGAAAAAGAATCAGATCAATCGGAGCTAGGATAGAGAAGAATGGGCCCTCGAAAGATTTAAATCTAACGAAAAAGGAGAATTAGATTTACTAGAATTATTTTTCTAAAGGAGATTCCTAGTTATGACGTCAACATCTATTTTTCGACCAGATTATTTTTCTAAAGAAAAATAGGATTTATGATGTCATCGTTGATGTGGCGATTGGATCGGATCGCTAGGGCTAACATAGCATAACATGTGGCATGATAGGTGGCACCTAGGGCTGAGGTGGCAAGATGACGTGGCTTACATGTGGCATGGTGACGTAGCACTGACACATGGCTAGGTTAGCTGACGTGGTGGACACGTGGCATGCCATTTCGGATTAGGGCTATGTGGCTGCTTGCGTGGCTGGCTGACTTGGCTCAATCTACAGTTCATGGAACAGAGTCCTGACATGAAGGACCTACATGTTAGTCTCTTGGTGCATGTGGACCATGTTCATGGAAAGATAAAGGGACACAACCGGCATGGTGTGTGCTGATGTCATCTGTGATATCGGCAAGGCATGCGGCTTAGGGCGACCTTTCGGTGGACAAAGCATTGCATGGCGCGTGACGGTCGAGGGGTGTTGACAGTATAGTAGAGCAAAACGGCAGGCAGCTAGCTGGCGGGCAAGGACGGACGATGGAGCAAGGCGGGCACGATGGAGTGACCGGAGCCGAAGACAAAGATGACAGCGCACAGATCACCAACGAACTCAACGGTGAGCTCTACATGAATGACGGTGGCACATGGGCAAGGTTCGGTGATCAGCCAGGATGCAAAAAATGAGGGGACGGCTTGGGGTTTTATACCTGAACCTCGAGGAATCCATGGCCAGCACGGATGTCAAGTCCAGGGCAGAGACGTGCAAGGCGTTGGTGTTGGCGCATACACAGACACCGAGAGTCCTGGTGGGAGACACATAGGGAAGATGACGTGAGCGGCTGACACATCGACGACACGATGCGTGCGGGCGAGAGACGGATGGCAGACATGTGCCAGGCACGGGAAAGGGCAGGCAGGGACTAACCAAGTCGGGGAGAAGTGGGCCGGGTAGTTGGGCCGACAGGGCTGGGTAGGAGATGGGTTTTGGTCCAAAGACCTTTTAGGAAATTTCAAGGGAATTCTTAATTTCTAAAATAGGATTTAATTCATTTTAGCTCTAGAAATTAGCAAATAAACCCAAAAAAATTCCAGAAAATTCAAGAAAAACCTTGAAGCACAAGAAACCCAAATAAAAAATTTTCAAGAATAATTGAAGTTTAGTTTAATCACATTAAATCTTTTTAATTTCTAAAAATTTAGTTTAAGTTTTTATTAGTTTCAGAACAATCCAAATATTGAATTATATTTTGAAAACTTCAACAGAACTTTGAAAAATAAGATGTTACAGCTAGGCATGAGGGGTATGAGGTAAGTGTCTAAGTCAATTAACAACCGGTTTATGAGTTACTGCTACAAAACCCTATTGTACTACTATAAGGCTGGTGTGGGATAGTCCTGGATGACTAGTTAGCAAGTCCCAACCCGAGTCTCGCTATAGGCTGAATATGAGCATGGCATAGGCCTTGGAAAGTCTCACATGGCATAAGAGGGTGCCCCAATCTGGTGGATTCCTTATTGGCTCGAAACCTTAGTGGAGGCATGACCAGGTTGATAGCTTTGCTTTGTAAAGGGCTTATTATAATTACTCAGTCGCACGCCTACAGAAGCATGTAGTGGCCGATAACATGAGTTAATTATATCTTGTGGGTAAAGTTGTATAACCTCTATAGTGTTTATAAACTATCTTGGATAGCCGTGCCCACGGTCATGGGCATGCTATGTAAAGTTTCAGACGAATTAGACTTTGTTTTTCATAAAATGGTTTTAGCTAGAAATAAGAAATCTTTCTGGAGAAAGATGGTCCGGGTGGAAAGCCCGTGGTTAGGTTGGTGTCAAGTTGGTGCCTATACCAATGATATTGTTTTGTTTAAATTACCATTTTTTACTTATTATATTAAAATTTTGCAATTTCATATCTACTTATTGTATTTACTTAAATGCTATTTTACGCTCAAATAACCATATATGTCTTTCTTTGTTAACCTTGCATTATTATTGCATTTTCTGTGTAACTTGTGGAGTACAACTTTGTACTCAACCTTACTATCTCTACTTAGAGAAGGACTGCCGACTATGGTGAGGACCGGACGAGTAGGCTACGCCTTACCGTTGTCTTCCTATGGGTAGGCTCTTAGGCTTCACCATTTATTTATTTATTTTCACCGTTATTTTCTTTACTATTGTTGCCAATGATCATTGATGTAAAGTTTGGCCATAAGGCCATATTCTTTTATTTAATAAAGTTTATCAATTTGCTTGATATGTATCCTTGTTACTACTGTGTGCACTAGCTCATCCTAGACTAGTGTGATTCACACAGAGGATCCAGAGTCACGCACAAGGTCCGACAGAGATGATATTAGAGCCGCGATGACTCTAACACATGACCGTAGATAGAGTAGAACCAGTCTCCCCTTAAGGACTTATTTCATAAAATATAATTTCAAAAGTTCTCGTAAGATTTGTCTATCTCGCCCTCTTACTTAGCTACTTTTTCCAATGCTTTTAACTTTTCCTTTTCAAAATTGTAGATGGCCGAGACCACCACCCAAGTTACCCATAGCATGCAAGCTGATCATTTGGCCTCATGTCTTTGGAGTCTCCTACAAGAGATAGGTTTCAAGGCATGTCCTATCTACCAGGTACATGCAAACCATTGGAGAGTAAGAATATTATAGACTAGAGGCGATGATCTAAGTAAACATAGGAGATGAAGTCTTTTCACATTTTCAATGCTCCACAAAGGTAAGACACCTTCTTCACCAATATCCGTGATGTCGCCTCGAGAAGCAATCTATCATTTAAGGGAGATTTATGTAGTGGAACTCCAAGGCACTTTGCATTTTGGTATTATCCCAACAAATATCCTACATGTTCCAAAGAGCATCTTTGCATTCAAGGAGACAAAAGATGACCCTTAGCTTGTTCAACAGGTGGAACTCACCCAATTTTCTAGACTATGTGTACCAGGCAACTCTGGATGAGCTAAGCTTCACTGCTTACAAACTTTGTAGAGCAGAAGAGAAGCTTGCTATGGTACGAGCCCTGGATGGTTGTTCTTCAGTCACCAGAGATAACTTTGAGTCCCCATCAAAGAGACATCGCACCGGTGATAAGAAGAAGTACCTAGCCCAGTTCAAACCAGCTTAGTAGGATACCTTTTCATATTTAAGCCTTAGGCTAAATTAGAGCAAACTTGTGAGATATTTTTCCTTTGTCAATAGCCACAAGATTATCATAATAAAATAAGTAATAAAGTTGTTATTGCTTGTTAAAGTTTGCTTTTATTTGGTTGTTTTCTTGTGTTTTGTGTGGTTGGTATGGACTTAGTAAACCCCCCTAGTTCCTTCTATTTCCTCTAACCCTTGGAAATACCAAGTACATGGTCAACACAAGAAACAATAGCAACATCAACAGTAATGGCAATGGCAATCACACTAGAGCTCAGGGAGGCCAGAATGCTCCCATTCCTCCACCACCACCCGCGACGGACTTGATTAGGCTTAGATGATGGCCAATCATAATCATCTTATTCAGTTGCTAGTCCAGACTATCAGCAACCCCGCTCCACCTATTCATCATCCCCCACCAGCTCAGGCTCCCCTGTCACAGTTGTTATAGTTCATGAGAATGCGACTGCTAACCTTTGCAAGCAACTCAGAGCCTATGGATGCCAACAATTGGCTCTGACCCATCAGAAAGAAGCTAGACATTTTGCAGTGTAGCAATCGGGAGTGAATCCTCTTCACCTCCCATCAGTTGCACAGACCTACTTTGGAGTGGTGGGATCCTTCACCGCCTCTTACCCCAATGCTCAGGCCATTTCATGGGCGGAGTTTGTGCAACAATTCCGCAAGGCCCACATTCCAGCAGGCATTATGACCCTGAAGAAGGATTTCTAAGCCTTGCACTAGGGAGGATGAACTGTGGGTGAGTATCTCTAGAAGTTTAACCAGCTAGCATGCTATGCACTAGAGGATGTCACCACCGATGAAGCAAAGTAGGAGAGGTTCTTAGAGGGCCTCAATGATAACATCTCGCAGCAGCTCCTCTCCAATAACTACACCGATGTGTAGTAGTTGGTCAAGAAGGCAATCGCTAGGAGGGCAAACATGTGGAGATGGAAAATCGCAAGTGGAGTATGGCTACCCAAAAGTCAATCCAGAGGTTTTCCTAAACCTTGCAGCTCTCTGCTACCATCCCAGAGCTCAAGGCCGCATTTCATTGCCCTCTTTCTAATCCAATCACTCACCCATCAAAGTTGTTCATGCCCTTCCTTCCAATGGGCCAGCCTGAAGAACCCCGCCTGCTAGATGGAGTAACCTGTTTCGATTGCAAGGAGACAGGGCACTTTGCCAAGTCTTGCCCCCAAGAAGTTACAAGCCACTGCTAATGCAGGATCCATGGGAGGATAGAGTTCTGGGCAAGCCTTCAAGAAGCCCAGAAATTTATCAAGGGACATGTGAACCACATCATGACAGAGGAAGCTCAGGCTGCCCCGAACATTGAATTGGCTAAGTTCCTAGTGAACTCAGTACCAGCATCAATTTTGCTTGATTCTAGAGCTTCCCATTTGTTCATTTCCAATGCTTTTGTGGTTAAAAATGGGTTGGGTTTAATTTTCCTTAGCAACCCCATGTTAGTCCAATCCCTATAGCGTAAATGAGAGCCGTGACCCTATGACCAAAAGTGAAGTTACTCATAGAAGGAGTACCTTTTCTAGCCGAGTTGGTCATCATAGATTCTCAAGGGTTGATGTCATTCTTGGCATGAACTGCTGTCCAAGAATAGATGTCAAATAGATCTGTTAATCGATCTGTCACCCTCACCAATAGTTAGGAGTGGAAGTACTTTTGCATCCAAGATTCTGTGGTGGAAGAGTGTCTCCTTAATCACCTTTAGGTCCTAGAAGAAGTACTAGTCATGCGGAATACCTGATGTATTTCCAAAAGACTTACCAAAATGCCACCAGATAGAGACATCGAGTTCATGATTGACTTAGTCTCCTGTACGACCCCATTTCCAAGAGATCAGATCAATGCTCGCTAATGAGTTAACCGAGCCGAAGAAGCAAATCCAAGAACTGGGGAATAAAGGCTATGTCCGACCAAACTTGACACCTTGGGGTGCACATGTACTATTTGTCAAGAAGAAAGATGGCGGCATGAGAATGTGTGTTGATTATAGAGCACTTAACGATACCACCATCGAGAACAAGTATCTATTGCCCAAGATCGATGATCTCTTTGATCAATTGAAAGGATAAAGTGTCTTCTCCAAGAAAGATCTAAGATCCGGTACCATCGCCTAAAGATCAGAAAAGAGGATATATGCAAAACTACCTTCATGACTCGTTATGGCCAGTACGAGTTCACTGTCATGTATTTCGGACTGACAAATGCTCTGCTTACTTTATGAGTATGATGAACAAGATGTTCATAGAGTATTTCGATAAGGTTGTGGTGATCTTCATCAATGATATTCTCGTCTAGCCCAAGGATGAGAAAGAGCATGAAGACCATCTCAAGATAATCCTGGAGAGACTTAGAGAGCACCAACTCTATGCCAAATTTAGCAAGTGTGAATGTTAGCTAAAGGAGGTACCTTTTCTTGGTTACATTGTGAGAGACCATGTGGATGTAACCCCATGTGTGTGATGAGTAATTGACGCGTGATCGGGAAAGTTTGAGTTTGATTTGAGTGGTTCGAGCCAAGTCGCTATGTGGTGCGAATGGTTTCGGTCGGACCTTGTCGAACTATGTTGAACGTGCTTAAGTTGTTTATTTTTCATTTTGATCGGTTTGTGTTTTGAATATTTCTTCTGATATTATTGTATGGTTACAATATTTCGAGCGGTGCTATGTGAATTATTTCTTGTCTGTGATGGCTGCAGATAATCGAGGTGGAGTCGTGGCGAGGCACAGGATGACCGGACTAGGCGCAGGTGGTGCTGAGGTCGGAGCGGTCGGGGTGTGCCGAAGACGGCGAGGACTTGAGGTGGCTGCGTGGCTTGGAAGGCAAGGAATGAGGAAGCTTCCTGGAAGGTGCACGAGGGGCGTTTTGGTAAATACGCAAAGCTACACTAAAGGAAGTGGATTTGGTTGAGTTAGTGGGTAAAGCTAAAAGCTTAATAGGCAAAGGAAATGTGAACCCATTATGGAGGGTCAGAAATAGAGAGGGTGTTCCTATTAGCCTTCTTGAAAAATGAGAGCATAATTTTGGAGAGATGGCTTGAGAGAGTGGGTGTGAGTTTGTCTCCTATGCATGTGTGCTATGAGTTCTTAATTTTCAAGCATGTATGGGGACTTAGTGTGAGATTGAGAGAGAGATGAGCTGAGAACAACCCTTTGTAATCGTGTATGTCTCTATATCAATTTCAATATGAGAGACTTTGCTTTTGAGATGATCTGGGTATTTAGTTCTCTCTGTCATTCTCTCTTCGCTGTGATGTTTTTGGTTTGAGTGTCTGCATATCTATTTTGCTCTCTGCTTGTTCCCTGCCAAGTTGCTTTCTTGATCTAATTTTCTCCTTCTCAAGTCACTTGGTTATTTGGATTAGAGTTCAAGTCTTCCTTCCTGAGAAGAGCTGCAGTTTATGAACCTTGTTCTCAGTTTTGGTTCTTGTTTGCTTTTCATCCTTGGTGTTTACCTTGTCCGTTTTAGCCTTCTCCTGTTTCATGTCTTGCCGCTAGGATGTTCTTCTCCTTTTGATCTATTTTTTCTTTTCAGTTTTTGTTTCCCTCTCTGCTTTGTTTTTTCTCTAATTTCTGCTGGAACTGAGATCCATGTTCAGTGTTCTGTCGGTTTTGTTTTTCCTCTCTGTACACTTTTCAGTCCTCGGCAAAGAACATTTGCAGCAGCAGGTTGTTCAGTCTCTCGGTACAAAGTCTCAACTCGGTTTGGCCAGCCTGTTTTGGAACTTCATTTTTATCTCTTGGCACAGCAGTAAAGCTATGCAATTTGTGATAAATATGCTCCTTCTTTGATAATCCTTCCAGCCGAATTTTTTTTGTTTGTGCACTGTCAGTTAGTACTTCGAGTAGAAGATCCTAGTTACTGCATGAAGACTTGAGCATTTTTTTGTTCTTTTTTCTTTGGTTTCTGCAATGTTCGGCTAGTTAAAATATTTCCGTTTATTTTTTTTCTGGTCTCAGCAGTGTTCGGCAAAAAAAAGGCAATGCTCCTGTTTCTCTTTTTATTTTCGGACTGCACATGGATTTAGTCTTGCAGTAGACTGCTGCTTCTTTTGATTAACTTCTAGCACGTTTTGGGTTTGGCTAAGATCATTGCTCCCTGTACTTTTTCAGCCAAAACAAAACAGCAAGTCACTTCCGTTTGCTTTGATTGATCAGAACAGCAATCAGTTTATTTTTATTTTTAGCACCTCTTTTCGGTTGGCGTTAGTTTCCAGTTCTGTTTATTTTTTTCTTTTTTCCTGGCTGCTTGTCTATTTTTTTCTTGTTAGGTGCAGCTTCTTTTGTCTCTGGTCTGCAATCTCTTTTCTTTTCAGCTTCTTTTCTTTTGTCTATCCCTTCTGGAAGAGTCGGATCGAGACCTACATCTAGGCTCAGGGCTACGCCATCTGGCGGAAGGTCAAGACCTGGTATGTTGTTCCTGCCGATGAGAACATCAATGTGGCAAACATGCCCGATGTTGAGGCGAATGCGAAGGCAAGGAACATCATAATTCAGGGTTTGAGCCGAAGCGAGTTCGATCGCATCTCTCATCTGACGTCGGCTTTTGATATCTGGGTGACCCTCGATGCATACCATGAGGGCACCACCCAGATCAAGACAGTTCAACAGGACCAGTTCAAGCGAGATTACAACAAGTTTGAAATGCTCACTGGTGAGTCCCTCGATGAGTGCTTTGCGCATTTCCACAAGATTTTGAGCAACCTCCGAGCGGTCGGTCTCACATACCCGACTCTGACAATGCTCGATGATGCTCGCGCTCGATTTGCGTGTTTGGGAGATAAAGGTGACTACCATCAAAGATACCACCGATCTTTCGACTCGACTCTTGACGCGTTGTACTCACGACTCAAGACTCACGAGATTGGCATAGTCTCGAGGTCGAAGTCGCATCGATGGCTTTAGTCACTAATCCTAGTTTGGCTTCGACCTTCTTCCGATTCGCTTTGTGGTTTCTCTCTTGCTGCTCGTGACATAACCGATGATCGCTAGAACAGCTTATGATGATCGCTAGCCCTCCTAGCCGTAAAATTTTCCCATGCTTACAAGAGAAGGAGGGACAGAAGAGAGGAGGACCCATGATCCGCTTCGAGTGTGATGGCCCCAACCACATTCGGCGAATTGCCCTGTCGGGGAAGGCAAGGCGACTACGGCGGTGTGAGCAAGAACGACTACATCGACAAGAACCGCAACAAGAAGCCCCTAGCTCATGTCCAAGGCAAGAAGAAGTTCCGCGACCTTGGCAAAACCAAGAAGCGCTTCCATCGCGTCCTCACCGCCTTCGACGACCTCGACCTCAGCGAGGTGGAGGGGTGGAGCGACGACGATGGGACGAACGAGCAAGACCCCAAGGGCGGCGATGACTTCTCCGGCATGTGCTTCATGGCCCTTGAGGGCAAGATCAGCGAGAGCGAGCTTTACTCCGACTCCGACGAGGTATACCCCTCATACGACCAGCTAAATGATGCTTTTCTTAAGTTAGGTAAATTTCATGCTAGATCTAGAGCTAGGTGTAGCGAGTTGGAGAAGGAAGTAGATAGACTGTCACGGAGTTTACTTCACTTATATCCGCTCCCTCCCGTGACGAATGTGATACATGTCGTGTCTTGCTTGGTGACATGGAGAAATTAAGGACCTCTCATGATAGTCTATCCTCTGAGCTTGACATGATTAAGGTGGAGAATGTTAGTCTTCTTGCTGAGCTATAGATGAGTAGGGTAGCGCCTTTTTCATCTACTACTATTGAGGTTATTTCTTGCACCTCATGTGAGGATGAGGATAATGCTTTTAGAGGTCTTTATACCATGCTCCTTGATATGCCTGAGTCTTGTGAAAGCTGCACTAACCTGAAATTGAACTTAAAGAAGGCAGATCATAAGATTGCTGAGTTGCATGCTTCTTTGCTTGAGCCAATTACTTCATGTATGAACTGTCCCAAATTAATCATCGAACTTGAATCTGTCTCAAAACAGCTTTCAAGAAATGATTGACCACAACAAGAAAATGGCTCAATATGCTTCTAAGGACCCCGTTAGCTCACCATGCAATAATTGTGAAAAACTAAAATCTGAGTTGATTGCATTAGATGACAAATGTGTGAAGCTAACTAAGAACCTTCTAGAGAAGTCACAATCTCCTTGTATTGTGTGTGCTGATGTGCGAGAGAAGCCCAAGGGTAAGGTAGAGACGCTTAACGACGTGAACCAAATGGCTAGTAGTAGGACTGTCCCTTCCGAGCCTGGTGCGTGCACAAGCCATTCACTCTTCTCGCTATTGGTTCTTCTCGCTCCCTTACCTCCTCGCTGTCTCCTCTTCCCCTCGCTCTTCTTGCACCTCTCTCTTTCGGGAGTGTCGCACTTTATGAACACTTTCGAGAGATTTGTAGGAGGCAAGAAGAAGCTAAATCTTATTCTAGACCAATCTTAGATTTGCAAATTTAATCAAGGTCTAGGATACGATTTCTATGAGGACATGAGGAAGCATCCACCGCTGTTCTTAGACCCATAGCAACAGTGTGATCGAGATTGAGCCCAACATCGAGAAAGTTCAATTCAAGTCACGGGCTTTGTCCAAGGGATTTCTAACAAAGAAGGTGATTCCACCTATTGCTTCGCCTCTTAGAAGGCGAAGCCTCATCGTGCGACTTCTACCTCTCGTAAGGTAAAGTATCATTGCACCTTCTCGCCGTAAGGATGGGCACTTGATCGAGCGATGCTTCAGCGTGCAAGATCGCGCAGAGACCATGTTGTAACTCTTAGGCGTATTCGTGGTCAGCCCTGCACTCGAGTGCACCTAAGACCAACACGAGGTCGAGAGTTGCTTCACCGATGGGTTTGGGCAGCATCGAGGACTTGGCTTTTCGGTTTATCGATTTTCATCCTCGTATGCCCTTGATCGTGACTTCCGCTGCTCGAGGGTAGATCTCATTTCCCGCAAGATGGCTATCCGCGCGTGATTAGCGTGTTTTTGGAACTCCGACTGCTTCTCCCATAGCGCTGGACCCAACAACAGCCTTCAGTTTGCTCGTGGACCTTCGGACTTGTTGGGCGACAGAGCGAGGGTAGCTAGAGGTCACCGTGTGTGGCTACTTCTTCTACTCGACGTGTTACTCAAGATTGGGTGCCAACATCACTTTGATTTACCCCAAGATCGAGACTTTACTCTCTCGTTGACTCAGTTCACGCGTGGAAGAGAGAGGTTTGGCTCGTTGACTCGGGTGTTCTCGACACATGACTCGAGACTCGTTGGTTCTCTTCCCTAGCTCGTGCTCCAGTGATGAGACGATCACCTTCTGAGACACTTCGCCTAGGCGCGCATCACCAAAGGTACAAAGCGTGTGAATGAGTCTTTCATTTTAAAAGATGTTGCTTTGGTTAGTAAGCTGCAGTATAATTTGCTTTCTGTTTCTCCGCTTACCGAGGACGGTTTTGAGGTGAGCTTTAAGAAAAATGCTTGCAGAATTCTTAATTCTTCTGTAGTCCGACGGCACTTCTCGTTAGGGAGGATCTTTCGTGCTGATTTTTCCGAGTCTTCCGTGATCCTCTCTCGTGTTTAGTTGCTTCTGAGTCCCATGACCTTACTTTCTGGCATAGGAGACTTGGTCATATTGGATTTGACCATTTGACTCGAGTTAGCGGCCACGATCTCATTCGTGGTTTGCCGAAACTCAAGATGGTCAAAGATCTTATTTGCACTCCATGCTAGCACGGCAAGATGGTTGTCGCTATCATCCTCCCACACAAAGGACTATGACCGATGCACCAGACACTGCTCCATATGGACATAGTTGGACCAACTCGAGTGCAATGTAAGGAGGGAAGTGGTATGTGCTTGTTGTGGTCGATGACTTCTCAAAGTACTCTTGGTGTTTTTCTTAGCCTCAAGGATGAGACGTTTACACATTTTCGAGGTCTTTTCAGTAGGCTTTCTGTTGAGCTTCCGGGTGCCTTACGAGCGATCCGCAGTGACAATGGCACGGAGTTCAAGAATTCCTACTTTGAGAGATTCTATGATGAGACAGGTGTAGAGCACCGCTCTCTTCTCCGCATGTCCCACAAAGAAATGGCGTCGTGGAGAGGAACAACCGCACCTTGGTCGAGATGGCCAGGACGATGCTTGATGAGTACTCTACACATAGGAAGTTTTGGGCTGAGGCTATAGCAACCGCGTGCCATGTTTCGAACAGAGTTTTTCTTAGGGCACACTTGCATCGCACTTCCTATGAGTTGAGATACGGCAAAGCCCAAAGTCTCTCATTTTCATGTGTTTGGTTGCAAGTGTTTTATTCTCAAGTCCGGGAACATAGACAAGTTCGAGTCACGCTCTTGTGATGGTATCTTTCTAGGTTACTCGACTTCTTCATGCAAGCGATATGGTCTAGAATCATGAGTCTAGTAAGATGGTAGAGACTCGTGAGATGACCTTCAACGAGGCCACCCGGGACTAGGCCCGATATCTCGTGTTCTTTAGAGCAATCCAAGCCCATCTTTGTGGACGATGAGGAGGATGGAGATGAGGGTTGTCTACCCGATCCAGCCTCATCCTCCACTTGAGGTGCCTTCTTCCACCGCACTCCAAGTGATCACCCATGCCTTCGCTCTCCTCCGAGCTAGTAGCCTGCTCCTACCTCATCACTCATGAGGTAGAGGCCACTTTTTATCTCATCCTCGACCTCCCGACATATCCGTAAAGACCACCTTCCGAGCAGATGATTGGAGATCTCTTTGAGCGCGCCATTCGCTCAAAGTCCGGCATGTCACATTTCGCTCCATTCGCTTTGTTGCCACCTTTGAGCCCAAGGATGTTAGTCATGCACTATCTGATGAGTCTTGGGTCAATGCCATGCATGAGGAGCTAGAAAATTTTAGAGTGAAACAAGGTCTGGTCGCTTGTTGAGCCCCCTCGAGGTCACAATGTTGTTGGAACTAAGTGGGTATTCAAGAATAAGTAGAGTGAGAATGGGGTGGTTATTCGAAATAAGGCTAGACTGGTAGCTCAGAGCTTCTCCCAGGTTGAGGGTCTAGATTTTGAGGAGACATTTGCCCCTGTAGCTAGACTTGAGACCATTAGAATCCTGCTTGCTTTCGCAACTTCTAAGGGTTTCAAGCTTTACCAGATGGATGTTAAGAGTGCCTTTCTCAATGGGTTTATTGAGGAAGAGGTCTATGTGAGACAACCTCCATGTTTCGAGAACCCCAAATACCAAAACCATGTCTACAAGCTTTCCAAAGCCTTGTATGGACTTAAGCAGGCCCCTAGAGCTTGATATGAGAGGCTTAAGTCCTATCTGTTGAGTCATGGTTTTGAGATGGGTAAGGTAGATAAGATCTTGTTCATTCGTAGGCATGGCACTAACCTACTACTCGTCCAGATTTATGTGGATGACATTATCTTTGGCGGCTCTTCTTATACTCTTGTTTCACAGTTCTCGGATGTCATGAGCACCGAGTTTGAGATGAGTATGATGGCGAGTTGACCTTCTTCCTTGGCTTCCAGATCAAGCAGACTCGGGAGGGTACTTTCTTGGATCAGGGCAAGTACACTCGTGACCTCCTGAGACGCTTTGACATGAGTGATGGTAAGCCCGTGCCAACTCCCATGGCGTCCATAGCTTCTCTTGACCCAGATGAGGACGGCGAGTTAGTTGATCAGAAGGAGTATCGCAGATGATTGGCTCCTCTTGTACCTCACCGCTCGAGACCAGATATACACTTCACCGTGTGTCTTTGTGCTCGCCAAGCTTCTCTCGTGTGTCTCACCGTCAGGCGGTGAAGCGCATCTTTCAGTACCTTCGAGCTATCATTGACTATGGTATCTGGTACTCTTCCTCATCCTGTCTTTCCCTCAGAGCCTACTCGGATGCGCACTTTGTCGGTCAGTATGATAGATAGGAAGAGCACTTCGACACCGCCAATTCATTGGCACTTCTCTTGTTTCTGGTCTTCGAGGAAGCAATCCGGTGTTGCATACCCACCGCAGAGGTCAAGCACGTTGATGTCGCCGCTGTCGCAGCCAGTGCTTTGATGGTCTCGACCTGCGGGACTTTGGGTTAGTTATCGATGTGTTCCACTCTTTGTGATAACACTTCGCGATTAACATTGCTAAGAACCCAAAGCAGCATTCTCGACCAAGCATATTGATATCGATATCACTTCCTTAGAGACCATGTGGAGAAGGGTGACATAGTGCTCCAGCCAGGAGAGTGACTACCAGCTGGTCGACATCTTTACTAAGCCTTTGGATAGCTCTAGGTTTTCACCTTGGGAGAGCTTGGGGTGGTTTGTCCTTATGGACTGTTGTGATGGGGAGTTTTGTGCTTCATTGATTTATCTTATTTATTATGCTCTTACTCATTTCTTTGCATTACATGCGGTGCATTTGGGTTAGTCCTCCTAGCATAGATTAGAGTGTTTCTCACGACTAGTCGCTTAGACTTCTTACTCTTATCTTGTGATTCTAGGATGCTGCTTGTTAGTCTGTTTCACTTCTCACTAGGTTGAGCTCACTCACTTCTTATAGGTTCTAGCGAGGGTTGGGCCACCCTGCAGACGGGTATGTGTTTGCTCCTTAGTGTGTTAGATGTTCAATGATAGTCCCGAGTCATATGGGGTATATGAGAGTCAACTGAGTCATAGTATCCTCTACATCTTATCTATGCTTTAAGGACTACCTTTGCATTTTCTTGCCAGCTTCTCATTTTTATTGCTTCGGTTCAGGGGGAATTCATTTGGGAGTTTCTAGATATTAATGTTGTCATAACTCAACTTGAACTAAAAGTGCATCACATGTTGAGGGGGAGCTGGATTTTTCGCATTTCTTTTTGCATTGTCATATAACTACATGGAGCCTTGATTATTATCCTGTTATGACATGTTTACAATGAATTACATCTTGCCATGATCTGTGCTTACTTGCTAGATTTATCATGACATTATATGTGTAGTTTAGTCTTTGCCATGATAGGTTGATTAAAATGCTCATTTGAACTAATTCATGTCATGTTAGCTCTTGAGACTAGTCTTTCTTTAGTTATCCTTTTATGATTCATGCCATGTCAAATAGGCTGAGTTGAGTCTTGAATCTTTGTTGAGCTTTAGATAGAGCTATACTAGTTTCTTGATGAAGCATGAATTAGTACACCCATTTACGAAAGCAAAAAGATCTCTTTTGTGCGAAAAAACTGATCTCACCATTCTTTCTCATGAGACTGCTTGTCATTGCACTAGGCATGAACTCAAAGGGAGTTTTGGATGACCAAGACTATCTTCTTAAGCTTCTTGCTTGGAATGGTTGCATAAGGCTTGAGATCTAGCACATGACTAAAAATGTTGGTTGGAAATGACCATGAGCTTTAAAAAGAACAATCATGCCAATTGTGCTCAATTTGCTTAATTCCACAAAGACCAAGTATTTGAACACATGATTCATTCTTGAACTTGTAGCACTCTAAATTGACTCAATACTAGCTTCTTGGTTCCACTTAGATTATTGACATGGCATGTATCATCTTTGGATACCTTTAGCTAGACTAGAATCATGGATGATTTGACATGCTAAGCAATTCTACTAATTTTCAGATTATGACTTATGAGTTATGGCTTGGTGTAATACTTCACGGTTATTTTGGATAATCTTCATGGCTCATCATGCTTAAAATGAATAATATTCAGCCATTTCATACATACTCATGATTTATTCTCTTTCTTGCATCTTGATGATTTTATTGCCAAAAGGGGGAGAATAGTGGAGAAAAAGCCATTTGGGAACTTTATGGAGCTTTGGAGAACAATTTGCTCTTTCTGTCTTGCTCCGTTTTGTCAACATGGTCATAAGCTTTTTTGATTTCTTTTGGACCATTTTTGACTCTCTTTTTCAATTTCAAACAAACTCAACTTCATGCTTTTTTTGGGTTTGTCAATATACTCATCAAGGGGGAGATTGAGAGACCATGTGGAAGTAACCCCATGTGTGTGATGAGTAATTGACGCGTGATCGGGAAAGTTTGAGTTTGATTTGAGTGGTTCGAGCCAAGTCGCTATGCGGTGCAATCGCTTCGCTGGACCTTGTCGAACTAGGTTGAATGTGTTTAAGTTGTTTATTTTTTGTTTCGATCAGTTTGGGTTTTGAATATTTCTTCTGATATTATTGTATGGTTACAATATTTCGAGCAGTGCTATGTGATTTGTTTCTTGTCTGTGATGGCTGCAGGACATCGAGGTGGAGTCGTGGCGAGGCACGGGATGACCGGACTAGGCGCAGGTGGTGCTGAGGTCGGAGCGGTCGGGGTGTGCCGAAAACGGCGAGGACTCGAGGTGGCTGCGTGGCTTCGAAGGCAAGGAATGAGCAAGCTTCCTGGAAGGTGCACGAGAGGCATTTTGCTTCCCTCTCTGCTTTGTTTTTTCCTCTAATTTCTGCTGGAACTGAGATCCATGTTCAGTGTTCTGTCGGTTTTGTTTTTGCTCTCTGTACACTTTTCAGTCCTCGGCAAAGAACCTTTGCGGCAGCAGGTTGTTCAGTCTCTCGGTACAATGTCTCAACTCGGTTTGGCCAGCCTATTTTGGAACTTCATTTTTATCTCTTGGCACGGCAGTAAAGCTATGCAGTTTGTGATAAATATGCTCCTTCTTTGATAATCCTTCCAGCCGAATTTTTTTTGTTTGTGCACTGTCCGTTAGTACTTCGACTAGAAGATCCTAGTTACTGCATGAAGACTTGAGCATTTTTTTGTTCTTTTTTCTTTGGTTTCTGCAGTGTTCGGCTAGTTAAAATATTTCAGTTTATTTTTTTTCTGGTCTCAGCAGTGTTCGACAAAAAAAAGACAATGCTCCTGTTTCTCTTTTTATTTTCGGACTGCACATGGATTTAGTCTTGCAGTAGACTGCTGCTACTTTTGATTAACTTCTAGCACGTTTTGGGTTTGGCTACGATCATTGCTCCCTGTACTTTTTCGGCCAAAACAAAATAGCAAGTCACTTCCGTTTGCTTTGATTGATCAGAACAGCAATCGGTTTTATTTTTATTTTTAGCACCTCTTTTCGGTTGGCATTAGTTTCCAGTTCTGTTTATTTTTTCTTCTTTCCTGGCTGCTTGTCTTTTTTTTCTTGTTAGGTGCAGCTTCTTTTGCCTCTGGTCTGCAATCTCTTTTCTTTTCAGTTTCGGGCAAGTTAGCTTTTGGACAAAAAGTGTGTGTGAATACTCGGGGGATTTTTGAAGGCACCATTCACACCCCTCTGTTGCCATTTTCGATCCAACACATTGTGATAGCCGAAGGAATCGTAGTGGATCCTTCCAAGGTTGAGGCAGTAACAAACTGGAAGCAACACACATTAATGACCAAAGTTAGGAGTTTTTTTGGACTTGCTAGTTATTATCGGTGCTTCATAGCAGGATTCTCCAAGATATCCAAACCCATGATTTAACTTCTGAAGAAGGAAAAGAAGTTTAAATGGGCAAAGGCTTGTGAGGAGTTTCCAGATCCTCAAGAAGAAGCTAGTGTCCACCCCAGTGCTTGTATTGCTAGATATCTGTAAGCATTTTAAGGTATTCTTTGATGCCTCCTGGCAAGGACTTGGTTGTGTTCTGATGCAAGAAGACAAGGTGGTAGCCTATATGTCACACCGGCTGAGACCTCATGAGTGCAATTATCCCATTCATGACTTGGAGTTAGCCGCAGTGATACATGCTTTGAAAATTTGGTGACATTGTCTTATTGGTAACCATTGTGAAGTTTACACGGATCATAAAAGCTTGAAGTGCATATTCACTCAGGTAGAGCTCAACCTAAGGTAAAGAAGATGGTTACAGCTGATCAAGGATTATAATCTTGGGATTTATTACAATCTAGGAAAGGCCAATGTTGTAGCAAACGCGTTGAGCAGAAGGTCATACGCGAACTACAACTTGGCAGAAGAGGTTCAGACACAACTTCTGGAGGGAGTTGCCAATCTTAGCTTGAATCCAGTGGACCAAGGTATCCTTTTGACCCTAGAAATTCAGCCCACTTTGCCTGATCAAATCAAAGAAGCTCAGAAGGTAGATGAGGATATCCAAGAAATAAAGAAGAACATGAGAAGAGGAAAAGCCACCGGTTTTAGTGAGGATGAACATGGAATTGTCTGGTTCAACAATCATATATGTATGCCTAGTAATAGAGAGATCAAAAGTATGATTCTATGAGAAGCCCAGGACACACCCTACTCTATCCACCTAGGTCGTATCATGATGTACGAGAACCTTAGGGAAAGGTATTGGTGGGTCAGCATGAAGAGAGATTGTTGGATACATTGATGCCTGTGACACTTGTTAGACTTTTGCGCCTTTGCCAGGACTTGGCATTGACTTCATCATCGGACTACCCAAGACTTAGTCTGGTTATGATTCCATATGGCTAGTAATAGATCACTTCACCAAGGTAGCTTACTTCATACTAGTCAAGACTACCTATTTTAGAGGCATGTTAGCAAAGCTATACATGTCTATGATTGTGTGTCTTCATGGAGTCCCCAAGAAAATTGTGTTAGATCAAGAAAGCCAGTTTACCTCTCGGTTTTGGTAGAAGCTTCATGAAGAGTTAGGAGTAAGATCAATTTCAGCACCGCTACCACCCTTAAACCGAAGGTCGACTGAGCGAGTCAACCAAGTGCTAGAGGACATGTTGAGAGCTTGTGCATTGAACTTTGGAGATAGTTGGGATCATGCCCTATCCTATGCTGAGTTCTCCTATAACAACAAACTATCAAGCTAGTCTCTAAATGGCACTTTGAAGCCCTTTACGGAGAAAGTGTAGAACAAATACTGTTGTGGGACTAACCAGAGGAATCTCAAGACCCTGCACCAATCTACTCTAAGATATCAAGAGAAGGTTAGGAAGATCAAGGACAAAATAAAGATAGCATTGTCACAACAGAAGAGATATAATGACAATCACCATCGAGACTTGACTTTTGAAGTGGGTGACTTTGTTTACCTTAGGGTATCCCCTCTTAGATGAGTCAAGAGGTTCCAAACTAAGGGAAAACTTGCACCGAGGTTCATGGGTCAAGTACTAGTTGGAGTTGCCACCAACCACGACTCAGAGTACACGACGCTTTCATGTGTCCCAATTAAACAAGTGTGTTCAAGCACCTACAGAGCAGAGCACTTAAGACTCTTGATCTTCAAGAAGACCTCACTTACAGAGAGCATCCAATCAAAATCCTTGAGACGACGTAATGTCGCACTGCATGAAGACCATTCATTTATGCAAAGTGCAATGGAGCAACAATTCAGAGAATGAAGCCACCTTGGAAAGACAGGACGATATGAAAGCCAACCATCCCCATCTCTTTTGCTAGCCTATCCAAATCTTTTGCAGAGTCCATGGTCGAAATGAAGTGTCTTTCTGAGGTAATGACATGTAGTGAGGAAGAAGCGAAGTCGATGAAGGCAAACCTTCAAGACTATAGTATTCTTCTAAACAATCTACTCGGTGAGTTTGGTGCAGAAAAGATGATTCCCTCTTAGGAGACTACATCTGCTCACACTATTACGATTGCACTACAAGCCAAAACTTTGGAAAAGCACTTTGATACTCTGAATGCTGATCAAGCAAGGTCGATCAGTGATGCGCTTAGGGGCGCTGTGAGCTACGCATTAGCAAAACTCAAGGCATGCGACTAAAATCTAACTTACATCCCATCGAGCATGGCTTTACCTACTCTTTGGAGGAGGCGTCTCGTCTGATCGAGAAGTAGAGCCATTTGGAAAAAAGTGTCTGAAGAAATGGATCTTGACTCTGCTTCTTCTCTTCCAAACTAGAGAAGTTTGTAAATAAAAAATAACTTTGTAATGACTTACCTTTGAGAGATGAATCAACTTTCTTTTTTCTGCAATTTATCTTGTTGAGCAATCAGAACTCACAAGATAAAAAATGAAATGAAAAGAGAACGAATTTATGACTAAGAAATAAAGCTATATGAATAACTCCATCCTAGCCCCCGACTATTTACTTAGTTTATATGAATAAACTAAGCAAATAGTACAGAGTGAAGTATGCTGATAGCAGAGTAATGTATCTGACCATCATTGTCAAATTCATTTGTCACGTACTGGCAGCAAAAGTGAGGAACAAGTTGACACTAGGGAGCTCCTTCTAGTGGGTAGGACCACATGCGGAGAGAAGTGACTTCGACTAAGTGATGTTACCTCTTTTCAACCAGGTTTAAACAAATAAAAGACATGAATGATCAAAGGATAAACACTAAGATTGCCTTCTATTATATTCATTCAACGTGTTCATAGGCAATGCAATAGTTGTGTGCTGGAAGTAAGAGTTAGGAACAGACTGACACTAGGAAACTCCTTTTAGTAGGTAGGACCACATGCAGAGAGGAGAGACTTTGGCTAGTGGTATTCCCATATCCAACCAGTTAAACAAGTTGGATGCACTAGAAGTGGTCAAACTAATATAAGAGAAGATCTACAAGAATACGACAATAAAATTTTCATAAACTAAAATTATTATTGAAAAAAGGGGTAGAAATATTTATACATAGAATTTGCATAATTGGTCGATATTCCAAGAGTTCAAGAGAATCTAGCCATCTTCCATAGCAAGTCGTATAGAGCCAGGGCGTGTGACCTCGACCACCATGTAAGGACCTTCCCACTTGGGGGAAAGCTTGTTCCGGTTAGACTGGGATTGGATTTTCCTCAATACCAAGTCACCTACAGCAAGGCTGTGAGGCTGGACCTTATGATCGTAGTATTTATGCATGGCCACCGATAGACGCTAAATGATTAAGGCTTGATTCCTCTTTTCTTTGAGCAGGTTGATGTCATTCGCTCAAAGCTATTCTTGGTTAGAGTAACTAAAGTTCTCAACTCTTGTCGACCGGATCTTTAGTTCGAGGAAGCATGGCTTCACCCCAAAACTAGGGAAAAGGAGTTTTACTCACACCCGACTCGTAGTCGTGCGAATCACCCATAATATCAAGGCAATTCTTGAACCCAAGCCCCGTGCACTTTACTAGCTAGGCGAAGACTCGATTTTAATTCCTTGCATTATTTGGCCATTCACATGCTCGATCGCCTGCACTCTTAGGATGGGCGACTAAAGCAAAACATAATTTGGTGCCTAACGCGTCACAAAATTGTGGAAGTTTGCAAGTGAAAATTGCTTAATGTTGTCTATAATTATCCGACTTGGGACTCCAAATCGAGTAATTACACTTTTCATCAAGAACCTTTTGCGGCTTCCATTGTTATCCTAGCTACTGGTTCAACCTTAATCCACTTCATAAATGTATCAATAGCTATGAAGAGGAACTTGAAGCCCCTAGCGCTCTTGGGAATGGCCCCAAGATGTCAAGACCACAAAGTTGCAAAAGGCCAAGACAAAGGAATCATTTGAAGAGCCTAAGCTGGTTGGTGTATTTGTTGGCTATGAAAATGGCGTTGTACACATTTCTTAACCAAATCAGAGCGTCGCTAAGGGCTATTGGCCAATAGAAACTTTGTCGAAAAGCCTTACCAATCAGCGCTTTGTAGGAAGCATGTGCTTCACAGATGCCCTCGTATGTCATGAAGGAGTTTTAATCCTTCTTTCTATGATATACATCATATGAGAACTCCCCGAGTACCCTTTTATAGAGTACTCCATCGACCAAGGTATACATCTTGGCCTTGCAGAAAGACGATCTCACATAGATCATCATCGGGTATTGAACCCTTTGAAGGTAGTCGAGATGGGAGCCATCCACGCCTATTTGTACTCTAGAGAGACTGTCTCATTAGGGGTTGTCTCTAGTGCTTCACCAGAGATGGCTTCTAGAGCTATTCCAGAAGACCCTTAGTGGTACCTGTGATCGTGAAGAAGTTATCCGATCTAATTGATTTGCGAAAGTTATCCTTCTAAGGATATACTGTAACTCAAAACTAAAAATGATATCCAAGCTTATGCATTCGACAAGCACGAGACATGATCGCATTTGAGTATTGATACTCTTTTTGATCCGATTCACGACTAATTGAGAGTCTCATCTCATGAGTAGTCGTTGAATCTCGAGCGCTTTAGCGGCTCGTATGCCAACCAACAAACCTTCATACTCAATAACATTGTTAGTTGCTGGAAAGAGCAATAGGATGAAATACTTTAAGGTCTCTCCCATAGGAGATTCCAGGACCACCCCAACCCCTGAGCCACTTAATGTAAACGACCCATCGAAGTACATTGTCCACAAGTTGTGGGAATTGTACTATTGGGGATCCTAAACAGGTTCAGGGTTTATCCATTCGACGATAAAGTCTGCCAAGATCTAGGATTTAATGGCTATTCTGGACACGAAATGGAGGTCAAAATCCCCAAGCTCGACCGACCATTTGGCCATGCGCCCCGCTGTTTCCTTATTCTGGAGGATCTCTCCTAAAGGAAACTCAAACGACACAATTATATTGTGCGCCTGAAAATAGTGCCTCAACTTTCTCAAAGCCATGAGCAGGGCATAGAGAAGTTTTTGGACCTGAGGGTAGAGCCCATTAGGACCATGTAAAACTTCGCTTATATAGTATACTGGTCTTCGAACGCACTCACGCTCTGCAACCAGTACAACACTTACTGCCTGTGGCATAGTAGATAGATACACTAAGAGTGTCTCGCTTGTTTTCAGATAAACCAGGATAGGAGTACTCGTAAGATATCTCTTGACATCTTCAAAAGCCTCATTGGCCTCTTTCGACCACTCGAAACCCTCATGTTTCCTCAAAAGCTTAAAGAAAGGAATGCCCTTTTCTCCTAGTCGTGCAATGAAATGATTTAAAGCCACCATGCACCCAATGAGTTTTTGGACCCCTTTCTTCATGGTCAGAGGGTACATCTATTTGATGGCCTTGATCTTCTCGAATTTGCTTCATACCTTTTGCCGAAATAAGGAATCCGAGCAGCTTTTCCGAGGAAACTCCAAACATGCACTTGTCGGGATTGAGTTTTAAGCAATGCTTTCTCAGATTGTCGAAGATCTCCTGCAGGTTTGAAACAAGATTAAGCCATTTGATACTATTTACGACAACATCATCGACATAGGCTTCCAAGTTTCAGTCCATTTGATGTATGAATGTTAATTGCATCAAACGCTGAAAAGTTGGACCAGCATTTTTCAAATCAAATGGAATTTTGACATAGTAAAATACTCCAAATGGGATGATAAACGTAGTTTTCTCTTCATCTTCTAAAGACATACTGATATGGTGATAACCAGAGTATGCATCTAAAAAGCTTAACATTTCATGACCAGCAGTAGAATCTACCAATTGATCAATACGAGGGAGCGAAAAGTCATCTTTAGGACAAGTTTTATGTAAATTAGTATTGTTTATACACATACGCCACTTACCGTTAGACTTTTTTACCATTATAGGGTTAGCCAACCACTCTGAGTGATCGACTTCTCTTATGAAGCCTACTTTTAGTAGCTACTCTAATTCCAACTTGATAGCTTGTCACCAATCTGGTGCAAATCTTTGTAATTTTTGTTATACGGGCTTCTTATCAGGCCGTAGAGCCAGCCTGTGCTCGATCACTTTCCTAGGGACCCCGGGCATATTGGATGGCTGCCATGTGAACACATCTGCATTTGCTTGGAGGAAAGCAATGAGGGTGTCTTTCTATGTAGGGTCAAAAGTAACCCTGATTGGAACTGTCTTCGAAGGTTCCTCTGGGTCTAGAGGAACTTCTTTGACTACCTCGTTTAGCTTTGGCCCAGCTTGAGGCTTCGAGTGCTTACTCGAAGGTCGCACCTTGGTGACTTCTCATGTTGGTAACTGTCCGACCATCTCGAGCGACTTGCGATCTTACATTAGTGCCATCTTCTTATCACATCAGACTGTGATGACTCTCTTGGGACCTGGCAACTTGAGACATGGATATGCATAATGAACAACTATCAGAAATCATACCAGAGTTGGTCATCTAAGTATGGCGTTATATGATGAGTCAAAGTTAACCACATCAAAGAAGAATTTTTGTCCTGAAGTTGCCCGGAGAACTGAACATAACAGGCAAAGAAACTTGGCCAATGGGCTTGGTCAAGAACTTGGTACCATTCCATGAAATGAATATCGCATGTGCTTTATTCTGGTATGAGGAATTTGCATCTCGTCCAGAGCACTAACAAATAAAATATTTAAAGAACTACCACCATCAATCAACACGCAATTCACTCAACAGTTGTTGATGGTGGGCTCGACCATGATAGGGAACCGACCAGGTCAAGTCGAGGGCATCGGATAATCACCCTTCTCAAAAGACATGGTGACTTCCGACCCCTTAGGCAAATTATTGACAAGGGACGGGTCGATAGAGTTTACATCATGCTCGATAGCCTTATACTGTCATTTGGACTCGTATGCAGATGAACCTCCATATATGTGCTCAATAGTATGCTTTGGATCCTGAAATGGCATGTCCTCATCCTTGTCTGAGTGCTTTCGACCGCTTGATTGTCCCAACTCCTCAATTGTTGGAAGCGGGCCCTTGCTAAAATAGCAATCCTTGAGTCTTCACAGGAAGACTCAGTAATTGTGAAGATCATGACCCTCTTTCTTATGAAGAGGGCACCATCTAGGCTTGTTATCCTTCCTCGCGGATGCCTTGCCTTGTTTGGAGTATTATTTGGTGTTACATGGCTCCTTATCACCCATAGCCAAGACCTGCTTCGACATTATGGCATGAAGCTTGTAGTTCTTGACCTTGTCCCTTGGTTTCTTGACTTTCTCCTTCCTCTTGCCACCATCACCTTGCTCCTTGGAATAGCGGCTAGCCTGGTCGATGGTCCTGGTCTATTTGACCACTTCGGCAGCTGTTGCATACCGATTGGCCATCTCGAAGAGCTCAGCGATGGTGGTTGGAGGGCTTAGGGCGATGTCCTCTGTGAATCTTCGATTGCGCACCCCCTATCTGAATGCCCTAATAATAGAAGCATCATAGACCTTCAAAATTGAGTTTTGAACCCGCTAAAACACGGGATGAATTGCCGTAAGGTCTTGTCGTTGCCTTGGTACATTCGATGCAGGTCGCCCTCCTTCCCGAGATGATTGTATGTACCCTTGAAGTTGGCCACCGAAGGTCACAAAGGTGCTACCACAAGTAGATCAACTCGAAAGGCTGGTTGAGCAACCAGGATTGAGCAGATCCTTTGAGCACCGTCGGAAGGTAGTTGGCCATGACTTGCTCGCCTCCTCCTGCTTCCCAAACTGTAGTCATGAAAATATGAAGGAACTCAATGGGATTCTAAGACCCGTCGAATTTCTTCATGCTCACTGGTCAAAACCGCAGTGGCCAGTGCACTGCTCGAAGCTTGGGCATGAATGCTTAGCATTCGACAATAATCTTCGGATATCTCCTTCGGGGAAATGGGTAGTTAGCATCGCCATGCGAATGCACTTGGCGATGCCCGACGGTAGGCACACCAGACTGTAATAGGTCTCAACCACTCGAGGATGATACTCGTAGTCCAACTGCTGCTGTAGGTTTATTCCTCGAAGTTGCAATCGAGCATTGACTTGCCGATCCGAAGTAATCCGAGGCATTCTCCTACGGCTGGTATTGCATTTGGGAGTGTGACGTGCCCCGTCACCATACCGATTCCTACGAGGTAAGTTTCGTGAACAACTAGATACGGCCGCACCTTGTCAACTCTTGAGGGATGTTGGCAAGGCTGCTCAAGTCGGGCCATCATGTCGTGAAGCCATCGTGCATCATCTCCAGCGAAGCAGTCATAGCCCGGCACTCGAGCAAGCTCTTGAGTCAGATTCTCAAGCAATTTGTTCATCCGTTGAAGCTCCCGTGCCTCTTCGATCGGTACTAGGCCCACCTGTGCAAAGCACTCTAGGCGAGAAGTCGCCTTTGCCGAAAGCGCCTCGATCTTCGACCCCGATGCAAATCGGGTTGCCTCAAAGGAGAGTGAGTATTTCTAGGATTTCTCCCATGCTCATCAAAGTACTGATTAGGCTCATCACTGGAGGTCTCGTCACCATTCCCACGAGAGGAGGGATAGTGTGATCATCAGGGAGCATCCTCAGGCCTTCCTCTGAGAGGGTGATGAGAATCTGAGGGTAGAGCAAAGACCTCCTGTGGAGAATCTCCATTTCTGAGGGATGGCCCCTCATCCAAAGAATCATCAAGCAAGATTATCTCACGGCCTGGAGTAAACCCTGCTAGGTAGGGGAAATCTGGGTTATAACCGTCCCCAGCCTAATCTGTTCCCTACAAGAATACGGACGAACATAGAGTGTGCCCACCCATTGCCTTCGTCGGGTCGTCCGGAGAGTCACCACTAGGAATTAGTGATGTGCTCCTCGATCGGTAGGGTTTGGGGCTCTTCGAAACTACACAAGGCGACACCGTGGGACTCGAATGCTTAGGAATAGACCCATCATCACGTTGCGAGTCCTCATCATGGTCGGATTGACCCTTGCCGCTTGGGGGAAATGTGTCCTCCATTGGGCGCACTACTAGGGGGACTTTGATCCCTCATCAGCCTTTCTGGCGGTGGCGTCTCTGGGATCACCGGAGGAATCTCCAAGGTGGCATTAATCGTTAGAAGCAAGCAAGCTCTACTTGTAGTCATAGCAGCCTCCATGTCGATACTGTAGTCGGCCAAGTTGTACCAGCCTCCTCATTCCATTCATCCGCCATGAGGACATCATGAGGAAAAGAGAAACTTGCCAATGAGGAAATTACCGAGTCTTGGAAGAAGGATCCTCATGGACGATGCCAACTATTGATGTTTTAATATCAATCTTATGTATGATTTGTTTGGATTCGAGAAACTCTTAGATGACCTTGTATGCACATGAAGAGTAAAGACACGGAAACTTTATCCAGTTCAAGCCTTCTCCTCGTAAGATAACAACCCTATGTCATGTGTGATTGCTAATTTGCTAAAAAGAGGAATTACAATAGAGAATTATGCGAATGGCTAGCACTATCTCCTACTTCGATCCAAATGCCCTCTACTCTCTCCTTGATGTTAAGCTTTATATAGCTAGTGAAGCGACGGTTGTTGTCCCACACCGTAAGATGCCTCAACACTTCAAATGATAACCGCCTAATAGAAGTTTGCTATCAAAGATATGTATAAGGCCATTCGCCGTGTAGCGGTTGTTGTCGAGAGGGACCATGTTTTTCGAGACAAGTTAGTCCAAGATAGGTGGTCATAGGAAAGTCCGCGACTATAAGGTGTTCACAAGTCAACTTACAACTATGTGGTCGTAGAAGGACTTACGACTAGGTAGTAGTCACAAAGCAAGATTTACGACTAAGTGGTCGTAAAAGGACTTACTGAACAGGAGATAGTCATAGTAAGACTTATGACCATGTGATCGCATAAGGACTTATGACTAAAGAGGTAGTTACAGAAGACTTATAACTATTTGGTCGTAGAAGGACTTACAACCAAAGAGGTAGTCGCAGAAGACTTATGACTATGTGGTCGTAAAAGGACTTACGACTACATGGTCATAGAAGGACTAATGACCATATAGAATTGATGTGGCACCAAGTAGCACTACAACTTTGGTTAGTGCTTGCAGTTCTATGCATAATGTTCAAGAAGCTTTGAATACCAATTCTGAGGTTTCTAATGTGCACAAGAGACATATTTCGAAAGCTAATGAAGTCTATTTTTCAATGAATTAAACGGCACTTGATTTGGAGCTGCCTATACAAAGTTATGGCAATTTCATTGGATGCTGCACGAGCTGTCCGAGAGACGCGCGAGACTTGCCAAACATAAAGAGTTTGAGTATTGCAATGCAAGTAAGGATAAAATCCGACCACACCATGGCTTTATAAAGGTTGAGAAGGACTCCTTTTCAGGTTCCAAATAGATTTGGAAGCCCCTTGAACAACAAAACAAAACATATAAAGATTTGAAACCGATTCGGACTCGGATTGGGACAGCTGGCAAGACCGATATTAAACGCCCATAACTTTCACAAACGGAGTCCGATTTAGGCGTTCTTGGACTCGTTGGAAAGCTATGTTGAAGCCCAACACAATGGATGAGGTGCTAGCCACAGAATCCTCATGGTTAAGTCGCAAATTGAGAGAGAAACCAGAGGTAGCAGTTTAGGTATTTCCTTTTAGTTCGTATTCGAGTTTGTTTCGGCCTTAGGCCAAGTAATGCATGAGTTGTAATCAAGACCGTGCATTGTGTACCAATATAAGGCCAGGGCCTTAGCCCCATTGTAACTGAGGTTATGATTTGAGAGATAGAAACTAGAAAATCACCATGGTTTGGTGGCCATTGTTGGCGTGTTCTTGAGATTTCCATCGAGGAATTGCTCTTGGTGTGTTGAATCCAATTGTGGTGTTGGATTTTACTCGCTGAAACTTCGGTTTCTCTACCCTTCGTTCACGTGCTGCGGTGTGCGTGGGCCATGAACCACCCGTGAGCTAACCATTGACGTAATGAATCACTAGTGCACTAACTATTCATCTCCTAAACTTAACCCAACAAGTTTTATGAAAACTCTACCCCTCATGTGAAACCACTTAGCATTGTGTATAACCAAAGACGCGGCTATTTGAATAGTTTTGCACTATGTAGAGGTTGCACAACTTTACCAACATGATATGATTATCTCATAGCGATACTAGAGCAACACGCTTCCTTTGGCATGCTGACCAATAAGATCATAACATGGTTTTTACAAAGTTCCATCTAAACTCAGTTTTGCCCACTAAAACTTTACGATTGAGTAGGCTAACCACCTAGTCGAACAGATCCCTCTTATCCCCTATAGAAATGCCTAACTGATACCCACTAACATACTGATGGTGAAAACAAAATTAAAACATCACAAATTAATTAGCTAGGTCCATTCCATACTGGATATGTGGTTGTACGATAAGTACTAACCACATCCCAGAAGTGCTAACCACACCTCCCCCTTTACTGCATGATTGCTCGCCCAAGTGAAAATCATTTTGTATAACTAACACCAATGACACTACCAATGTCATGGCACTTAAATTTTATAACTATGGCCAACCACCATGATGCAATATCTCATTAAGTTGAAATTAATTAATTAATTAACATGTGATGATGAGCGCAACGTACTACAAGCATGGCTAAGCATATTAAACGTACAACCCATGTGACAACTAGTGTTGCATCACTAGATAAATACACATTCTATGGTGACAATGGAACCATAGCATTCAAATTTTAATGGAGGGATTAATCAAATTGGACAATAACTACCAGGAACAAAGGTTTGTATTAAAATAGCAATGCAAGATAATTTAAAACAAAATAATAAATAAATAGATTTAAAAACTAGGTTCAACATAATCAAAGAACATGACTTACCTTGGCCTTACTCAGTTAACAACTCTTGGTCTTCAGATCCTGCTTTAGCTAGTTCGAAGACATTATCTAACGACAAAGAAAATGAATGAGGCACAAATAAAATCAAATAACATTCAAATGAACTCCAAAAACTTTAAAACTAGATCAAATGATACAGCTCAATTTTAGATGAATTTAGGAAAAAGAATCAGATCAATCGGAGCTAGGATAGAGAAGAATGGGCCCTCGAAAGATTTAAATCTAACGAAAAAGGAGAATTAGATTTACTAGAATTATTTTTCTAAAGGAGATTCCTAGTTATGACGTCAACATCTATTTTTCGACCAGATTATTTTTCTAAAGAAAAATAGGATTTATGATGTCATCGTTGATGTGGCAGTTGACTGGACTGCTAGGGCTAACATAGCATAACATGTGGCATGATAGGTGGCACCTAGGGCTGAGGTGGCAAGATGACGTGGCTTACATGTGGCATGGTGACGTAGCACTGACACATGGCTAGGTTAGCTGACGTGGTGGACACGTGGCATGCCATTTCGGATTAGGGCTATGTGGCTGCTTGCGTGGCTGGCTGACTTGGCTCAATCTACAGTTCATGGAACAGTAGTCCTGACATGAAGGACCTACATGTTAGTCTCTTGGTGCATGTGGACCATGTTCATGGAAAGATAAAGGGACACAACCGGCATGGTGTGTGCTGATGTCATCTGTGATATCGGCAAGGCATGCGGCTTAGGGCGACCTTTCGGTGGACAAAGCATTGCATGGCGCGTGACGGTCGAGGGGTGTTGACAGTATAGTAGAGCAAAACGGCAGGCAGCTAGCTGGCGGGCAAGGACGGACGATGGAGCAAGGCGGGCACGATGGAGTGACCGGAGCCGAAGACAAAGATGACAGCGCACAGATCACCAACGAACTCAACGGTGAGCTCTACATGAATGACGGTGGCACATGGGCAAGGTTCGGTGATCAGCCAGGATGCAAAAAATGAGGGGACGGCTTGGGGTTTTATACCTGAACCTCGAGGAATCCATGGCCAGCACGGATGTCAAGTCCAGGGCAGAGACGTGCAAGGCGTTGGTGTTGGCGCATACACAGACACCGAGAGTCCTGGTGGGAGACACATAGGGAAGATGACGTGAGCGGCTGACACATCGACGACACGATGCGTGCGGGCGAGAGACGGATGGCAGACATGTGCCAGGCACGGGAAAGGGCAGGCAGGGACTAACCAAGTCGGGGAGAAGTGGGCCGGGTAGTTGGGCCGACAGGGCTGGGTAGGAGATGGGTTTTGGTCCAAAGACCTTTTAGGAAATTTCAAGGGAATTCTTAATTTCTAAAATAGGATTTAATTCATTTTAGCTCTAGAAATTAGCAAATAAACCCAAAAAAATTCCAGAAAATTCAAGAAAAACCTTGAAGCACAAGAAACCCAAATAAAAAATTTTCAAGAATAATTGAAGTTTAGTTTAATCACATTAAATCTTTTTAATTTCTAAAAATTTAGTTTAAGTTTTTATTAGTTTCAGAACAATCCAAATATTGAATTATATTTTGAAAACTTCAACAGAACTTTGAAAAATAAGATGTTACAGCTAGGCATGAGGGGTATGAGGTAAGTGTCTAAGTCAATTAACAACCGGTTTATGAGTTACTGCTACAAAACCCTATTGTACTACTATAAGACTGGTGTGGGATAGTCCTGGATGACTAGTTAGCAAGTCCCAACCCGAGTCTCGCTATAGGCTGAATATGAGCATGGCATAGGCCTTGGAAAGTCTCACATGGCATAAGAGGGTGCCCCAATCTGGTGGATTCCTTATTGGCTCGAAACCTTAGTGGAGGCATGACCAGGTTGATAGCTTTGCTTTGTAAAGGGCTTATTATAATTACTCAGTCGCACGCCTACAGAAGCATGTAGTGGCCGATAACATGAGTTAATTATATCTTGTGGGTAAAGTTGTATAACCTCTATAGTGTTTATAAACTATCTTGGATAGCCGTGCCCACGGTCATGGGCATGCTATGTAAAGTTTCAGACGAATTAGACTTTGTTTTTCATAAAATGGTTTTAGCTAGAAATAAGAAATCTTTCTGGAGAAAGATGGTCCGGGTGGAAAGCCCGTGGTTAGGTTGGTGTCAAGTTGGTGCCTATACCAATGATATTGTTTTGTTTAAATTACCATTTTTTACTTATTATATTAAAATTTTGCAATTTCATATCTACTTATTGTATTTACTTAAATGCTATTTTACGCTCAAATAACCATATATGTCTTTCTTTGTTAACCTTGCATTATTATTGCATTTTCTGTGTAACTTGTGGAGTACAACTTTGTACTCAACCTTACTATCTCTACTTAGAGAAGGACTGCTTCGACTATGGTGAGGACCAGGACGAGTAGGCTACGTCTTACCGTTGTCTTCCTATGGGTAGGCTCTTAGGCTTCACCATTTATTTATTTATTTTCACTGTTATTTTCTTTACTATTGTTGCCAATGATCATTGATGTAAAGTTTGGCCATAAGGCCATATTCTTTTATTTAATAAAGTTTATCAATTTGCTTGATATGTATCCTTGTTACTACTGTGTGCACTAGCTCATCCTAGACTAGTGTGATTCACACAGAGGATCCAGAGTCACGCACAAGGTCCGACAGAGATGATATTAGAGCCGCGATGACTCTAACACATGACCGTAGATAGAGTAGAACCAGTCTCCCCTTAAGGACTTATTTCATAAAATATAATTTCAAAAGTTCTCGTAAGATTTGTCTATCTCGTCCTCTTACTTAGCTACTTTTTCCAGTCGTTTTCTAACTTTTCCTTTTCAAAATTGTAGATGGCCGAGACCACCACCCAAGTTACCCATAGCATGCAAGCTGATCATTTGGCCTCATGTCTTTGGAGTCTCCTACAAGAGATAGGTTTCAAGGCATGTCCTATCTACCAGGGGTACATGCAAACCATTGGAGAGTAAGAATATTATAGACTAGAGGCGATGATCTAAGTAAACATAGGAGATGAAGCTGCTTTTCACATTTTCAATGCTCCACAAAGGTAAGACACCTTCTTCACCAATATCCAGGATGCTGCCTGAGAAGCAATCTATCATTTAAGGGAGATTTATGTAGTGGAACTCCAAGGCACTGCATTTTGGTATTATCCCAACAAATATCCTACATGTTCCAGTAGCATCTTTGCATTCAAGGAGACAAAAGATGACCCTTAGCTTGTTCAACAGGTGGAACTCACCCAATTTTCTAGACTATGTGTACCAGGCAACTCTGGATGAGCTAAGCTTCACTGCTTACAAACTTTGTAGAGCAGAAAAGAAGCTTGCTATGGTACGAGCCCTGGATGGTTGTTCTTCAGTCACCAGAGATAACTTTGAGTCCCCATCAAAGAGACATCGCACCGGTGATAAGAAGAAGTACCTAGCCCAGTTCAAACCAGCTTAGTAGGATACCTTTTCATATTTAAGCCTTAGGCTAAATTAGAGCAAACTTGTGAGATATTTTTCCTTTGTCAATAGCCACAAGATTATCATAATAAAATAAGTAATAAAGTTGTTATTGCTTGTTAAAGTTTGCTTTTATTTGGTTGTTTTCTTGTGTTTTGTGTGGTTGGTATGGACTTAGTAAACCCCCCTAGTTCCTTCTATTTCCTCTAACCCTTGGAAATACCAAGTACATGGTCAACACAAGAAACAATAGCAACATCAACAGTAATGGCAATGGCAATCACACTAGAGCTCAGGGAGGCCAGAATGCTCCCATTCCTCCACCACCACCCGCTGACGGACTTGATTAGGCTTAGATGATGGCCAATCATAATCATCTTATTCAGTTGCTAGTCCAGACTATCAGCAACCCCGCTCCACCTATTCATCATCCCCCACCAGCTCAGGCTCCCCTGTCACAGTTGTTATAGTTCATGAGAATGCGACTGCTAACCTTTGCAAGCAACTCAGAGCCTATGGATGCCAACAATTGGCTCTGACCCATCAGAAAGAAGCTAGACATTTTGCAGTGTAGCAATCGGGAGTGAATCCTCTTCACCTCCCATCGCTTTACATGCACCTACTTTGGAGTGGTGGGATCCTTCACCGCCTCTTACCCCAATGCTCAGGCCATTTCATGGGCGGAGTTTGTGCAACAATTCCGCAAGGCCCACATTCCAGCAGGCATTATGACCCTGAAGAAGGATTTCTAAGCCTTGCACTAGGGAGGATGAACTGTGGGTGAGTATCTCTAGAAGTTTAACCAGCTAGCATGCTATGCACTAGAGGATGTCACCACCGATGAAGCAAAGTAGGAGAGGTTCTTAGAGGGCCTCAATGATAACATCTCAGTGCAGCTCCTCTCCAATAACTACACTGATGTGTAGTAGTTGGTCAGTAAGGCAATCTGCTAGGAGGGCAAACATGTGGAGATGGAAAATCGCAAGTGGAGTATGGCTACCCAAAAAGTCAATCCAGGAGGTTTTCCTAAACCTTGCAGCTCTCTGCTACCATCCGGTAGCTCAAGGCCAGCATTTCATTGCCCCTCTTTCTAATCCAATCACTCAGCCCATCAGGTTGTTCATGCCCCTTCCTTCCAATGGGCCAGTTCAGAAGAACCCTGCCCCGTTAGATGGAGTAACCTGTTTCGATTGCAAGGAGACAGGGCACTTTGCCAAGTCTTGCCCCCAAGAAGTTACAAGCCACTGCTAATGCAGGATCCATGGGAGGATAGAGTTCTGGGCAAGCCTTCAAGAAGCCCAGAAATTTATCAAGGGACATGTGAACCACGTCATGACAGAGGAAGCTCAGGCTGCCCCGAACATTGAATTGGCTAAGTTCCTAGTGAACTCAGTACCAGCATCAATTTTGCTTGATTCTAGAGCTTCCCATTTGTTCATTTCCAATGCTTTTGTGGTTAAAAATGGGTTGGGTTTAATTTTCCTTAGCAACCCCATGTTAGTCCAATCCCCTATAGCAGAAATGAGAGCCAGGACCCTATGACCAAAAGTGAAGTTACTCATAGAAGGAGTACCTTTTCTAGCCGAGTTGGTCATCATAGATTCTCAAGGGTTGGATGTCATTCTTGGCATGAACTGGCTGTCCAAGAATAGATGTCAAATAGACTATGCTAACTGATCTGTCACCCTCACCAATAGTTAGGGAGTGGAAGTACTTTTGCATCCAAGATTCCTGTGGTGGAAGAGTGTCTCCTTAATCACCTTTAGGTCCTAGAAGAAGTACTAGTCATGCGGGAATACCCTGATGTATTTCCAAAAGACTTACCAAAATGCCACCAGATAGAGACATCGAGTTCATGATTGACTTAGTCTCTGGTACGACCCCCATTTCCAAGAGACTGTACCGAATGCTCGCTAATGAGTTAACCGAGCCGAAGAAGCAAATCCAAGAACTGGGGAATAAAGGCTATGTCCGACCAAACTTGACACCTTGGGGTGCACATGTACTATTTGTCAAGAAGAAAGATGGCGGCATGAGAATGTGTGTTGATTATAGAGCACTTAACGATACCACCATCGAGAACAAGTATCTATTGCCCAAGATCGATGATCTCTTTGATCAATTGAAAGGATAAAGTGTCTTCTCCAAGAAAGATCTAAGATCTGGGTACCATCAGCTAAAGATCAGAAAAGAGGATATATGCAAAACTACCTTCATGACTCGTTATGGCCAGTACGAGTTCACTGTCATGTATTTCGGACTGACAAATGCTCTGCTTACTTTATGAGTATGATGAACAAGATGTTCATAGAGTATTTCGATAAGGTTGTGGTGATCTTCATCAATGATATTCTCGTCTAGCCCAAGGATGAGAAAGAGCATGAAGACCATCTCAAGATAATCCTGGAGAGACTTAGAGAGCACCAACTCTATGCCAAATTTAGCAAGTGTGAATGTTAGCTAAAGGAGGTACCTTTTCTTGGTTACATTGTGAGAGACCATGTGGATGTAACCCCATGTGTGTGATGAGTAATTGACGCGTGATCGGGAAAGTTTGAGTTTGATTTGAGTGGTTCGAGCCAAGTCGTTGCGTGGTGCAGTCGGTTTCGGTCGGACCTTGTCGAACTATGTTGAACGTGCTTAAGTTGTTTATTTTTCATTTTGATCGGTTTGTGTTTTGAATATTTCTTCTGATATTATTGTATGGTTACAATATTTCGAGCGGTGCTATGTGAATTATTTCTTGTCTGTGATGGCTGCAGATAATCGAGGTGGAGTCGTGGCGAGGCACAGGATGACCGGACTAGGCGCAGGTGGTGCTGAGGTCGGAGCGGTCGGGGTGTGCCGAAGACGGCGAGGACTTGAGGTGGCTGCGTGGCTTGGAAGGCAAGGAATGAGGAAGCTTCCTGGAAGGTGCACGAGGGGCGTTTTGGTAAATATGCAAAGCTACACTAAAGGAAGTGGATTTGGTTGGAGTTAGTGGGTAAAGCGAAAAAGCTTAATAGGCAAAGGAAATGTGAACCCATTATGGAGGGCTGTAAATAGAGAGGGTGTTCCCTATTAGCCTTCTTGAAAAATGAGAGCATAATTTTGGAGAGATGGCTTGAGAGAGTGGGTGTGAGTTTGTCTCCTATGCATGTGTGCTATGAGTTCTTAATTTTCAAGCATGTATGGGGACTTAGTGTGAGATTGAGAGAGAGATGAGCTGAGAACAACCCTTTGTAATCGCGTATGTCTCTGTATCAATTTCAATATGAGAGACTTTGCTTTTGAGATGATCTGGGTATTTAGTTCTCTCTGTCATTCTCTCTTCGCTGTGATGTTTTTGGTTTGAGTGTCTGCATATCTATTTTGCTCTCTGCTTGTTCCCTGCCAAGTTGCTTTCTTGATCTAATTTTCTCCTTCTCAAGTCACTTGGTTATTTGGATTAGAGTTCAAGTCTTCCTTCCTGAGAAGAGCTGCAGTTTATGAACCTTGTTCTCAGTTTTGGTTCTTGTTTGCTTTTCATCCTTGGTGTTTACCTTGTCCGTTTTAGCCTTCTCCTGTTTCATGTCTTGCCGCTAGGATGTTCTTCTCCTTTTGATCTATTTTTTCTTTTCAGTTTTTGTTTCCCTCTCTGCTTTGTTTTTCTCTAATTTCTGCTGAACCGAGATCCATGTTCGATGTTCTGTCGGTTTTGTTTTTCCTCTCTGACACTTTTCAGTCCTCGGCAAAGAACATTTGCAGCAGCAGGTTGTTCAGTCTCTCGGTACAAAGTCTCAACTCGGTTTGGCCAGCCTGTTTTGGAACTTCATTTTTATCTCTTGGCACAGCAGTAAAGCTATGCAATTTGTGATAAATATGCTCCTTCTTTGATAATCCTTCCAATTTTTTTTGTTTGTGCACTGTCAGTTAGTACTTCGAGTAGAAGATCCTAGTTACTGCATGAAGACTTGAGCATTTTTTTGTTCTTTTTTCTTTGGTTTCTGCAATGTTCGGCTAGTTAAAATATTTCCGTTTATTTTTTTTCTGGTCTCAGCAGTGTTCGGCAAAAAAAAGGCAATGCTCCTGTTTCTCTTTTTATTTTCGGACTGCACATGGATTTAGTCTTGCAGTAGACTGCTGCTTCTTTTGATTAACTTCTAGCACGTTTTGGGTTTGGCTAAGATCATTGCTCCCTGTACTTTTTCGGCCAAAACAAAACAGCAAGTCACTTCCGTTTGCTTTGATTGATCAGAACAGCAATCAGTTTATTTTTATTTTTAGCACCTCTTTTCGGTTGGCATTAGTTTCAAGTTCTGTTTATTTTTTTCTTCTTTCCTGGCTGCTTGTCTATTTTTTTTCTTGTTAGGTGCAGCTTCTTTTGTCTCTGGTCTGCAATCTCTTTTCTTTTCAGCTTCTTTTCTTTTGTCTATCCCTTCTGGAAGAGTCGGATCGAGACCTACATCTAGGCTCAGGGCTACGCCATCTGGCGGAAGGTCAAGACCTGGTATGTTGTTCCTGCCGATGAGAACATCAATGTGGCAAACATGCCCGATGTTGAGGCGAATGCGAAGGCAAGGAACATCATAATTCAGGGTTTGAGCCGAAGCGAGTTCGATCGCATCTCTCATCTGACGTCGGCTTTTGATATCTGGGTGACCCTCGATGCATACCATGAGGGCACCACCCAGATCAAGACATTTCAACAGACCGCCTCAAGCGAGATTACAACAAGTTTGAAATGCTCACTGGTGAGTCCCTCGATGAGTGCTTTGCGCATTTCCACAAGATTTTGAGCAACCTCCGAGCGGTCGGTCTCACATACCCCGACTCGGACAATGCTCGACAGATGCTCGCGGCTCTCGATTTGCGTGTTTGGGAGATAAAGGTGACTACCATCAAAGATACCACTGATCTTTCGACCCTAACTCTTGACGCGTTGTACTCACGCCTCAAGACTCACGAGATTGGCATAGTCTCTCGTAGGTCGAAGTCGCAGTCGATGGCTTTAGTCACTAATCCTAGTTTGGCTTCTGGACCTTCTTCTGATTCGCTTTGTGGTTTCTCTCTTGCTGCTCTCTGTGACATAACTGATGATCAGTTAGAACAGCTTGCGGATGATCAGTTAGCCCTCCTAGCCAGAAAATTTTCCCATGCTTACAAGAGAAGGAGGGACAGAAAGAGAGGAGGACCCATGATCTGCTTCGAGTGTGATGGCCCCAACCACATTCGGGCGAATTGCCCCAAGCTGGGGGAAGGCAAGGGCGACTACGGCGGTGTGAGCAAGAACGACTACATCGACAAGAACCGCAACAAGAAGCCCCTAGCTCATGTCCAAGGCAAGAAGAAGTTCCGCGACCTTGGCGAAACCAAGAAGCGCTTCCATCGCGTCCTCACCGCCTTCGACGACCTCGACCTCAGCGAGGTGGAGGGGTGGAGCGACGACGATGGGACGAACGAGCAAGACCCCAAGGGCGGCGATGACTTCTCCGGCATGTGCTTCATGGCCCTTGAGGGCAAGATCAGCGAGAGCGAGCTTTACTCCGACTCCGACGAGGTATACCCCTCATACGACCAGCTAAATGATGCTTTTCTTAAGTTAGGTAAATTTCATGCTAGATCTAGAGCTAGGTGTAGCGAGTTGGAGAAGGAAGTAGATAGACTGTCACGGAGTTTACTTCACTTATATCTGCTCCCTCCCGTGACGAATGTGATACATGCTGTGTCTTGCTTGGTGACATGGAGAAATTAAGGACCTCTCATGATAGTCTATCCTCTGAGCTTGACATGATTAAGGTGGAGAATGTTAGTCTTCTTGCTGAGCTATAGATGAGTAGGGTAGCGCCTTTTTCATCTACTACTATTGAGGTTATTTCTTGCACCTCATGTGAGGATGAGGATAATGCTTTTAGAGGTCTTTATACCATGCTCCTTGATATGCCTGAGTCTTGTGAAAGCTGCACTAACCTGAAATTGAACTTAAAGAAGGCAGATCATAAGATTGCTGAGTTGCATGCTTCTTTGCTTGAGCCAATTACTTCATGTATGAACTGTCCCAAATTAACTACTGAACTTGAATCTGTCTCAAAACAGTTTCAAGAAATGATTGACCACAACAAGAAAATGGCTCAATATGCTTCTAAGGACCCTGTTAGCTCACCATGCAATAATTGTGAAAAACTAAAATCTGAGTTGATTGCATTAGATGACAAATGTGTGAAGCTAACTAAGAACCTTCTAGAGAAGTCACAATCTCCTTGTATTGTGTGTGCTGATGTGCGAGAGAAGCCCAAGGGTAAGGTAGAGACGCTTAACGACGTGAACCAAATGGCTAGTAGTAGGACTGTCCCTTCCGAGTCGGCTGTGCGTGCACAAGCCATTCACTCTTCTGCTATTGGTTCTTCTGCTCCCTTACCTCCTGCTGTCTCCTCTTCCCCCTGCTCTTCTTGCACCTCTCTCTTTCGGGAGTGTCAGTACCTTATGAACACTTTCGAGAGATTTGTAGGAGGTAAGAAGAAGCTAAATCTTATTCTAGACCAATCTTAGATTTGCAAATTTAATCAAGGTCTAGGATACGATTTCTATGAGGACATGAGGAAGCATCCACCTGCTGTTCTTAGACCCATAGCAGCAGGTGTGATCGAGATTGAGCCCAATACTGAGAAAGTTCAATTCAAGTCAGCGGGCTTTGTCCAAGGGATTTCTAACAGCAAGGTGATTCCACCTATTGCTTCGGCCTCTCAGAAGGCGAAGCCTCATCGTGCGACTTCTACCTCTCAGAAGGTAAAGTATCATTGCACCTTCTGTCAGAAGGATGGGCACTTGATCGAGCGATGCTTCAGGCGTGCCAAGATCGCGCAGAGAGACCATGTTGTAACTCTTAGGCGTATTCAGGGTCAGCCCCAGACCTCGAGTGCACCTAAGACCAACACGAGGTCGAGAGTTGCTTCAGCTGATGGGTTTGAGCAGCATCGAGGACTTGGCTTTTCTGGTTTACTGATTTTCATCCTCGGTATGCCCTTGATCGTGACTTCCGTCGTTCTGAGGGTAGATCTCATTTCCCCTGTCAAGATGGCTATCCGCGCGCGTGATTAGCGTGTTTTTGGAACTCTGACTCGTTCTCTCATAGCAGTCGGACCCAACAACAGCTTCAGTTCGCTCGTGGACCTTCGGACTTGTTGGGCGACAGAGAGCGTAGGGTAGCTAGAGGTCAGTCGTGTGTGGCTACTTCTTCTACTCGACGTGTTACTCAGTATTGGGTGCCAACATCACTCTTGATTTACCCCAGTACTGAGACTTTACTCTCTCGTTGACTCAGGTTCGCCGGGCAGGGAAGAGAGAGGTTTGGCTCGTTGACTCTGGGTGTTCTCGACACATGACTGGAGACTCTCGTTGGTTCTCTTCCCTAGCTCGTGCTCCAGGTGATGAGACGATCACCTTCGGAGACACTTCGTCTAGGCGCGTCATCACCAAAGGTACAGTGCGTGTGAATGAGTCTTTCATTTTAAAAGATGTTGCTTTGGTTAGTAAGCTGCAGTATAATTTGCTTTCTGTTTCTCAGCTTACCGAGGACGGTTTTGATGTGAGCTTTAAGAAAAATGCTTGCAGAATTCTTAATTCTTCGGGTAGTCTGATTTGCAGAATTTCTCGTTAGGGGAGGATCTTTCGTGCTGATTTTTCTGAGTCTTCTGGTGATCCTCTCTGGTGTTTAGTTGCTTCTGAGTCCCATGACCTTACTTTCTGGCATAGGAGACTTGGTCATATTGGATTTGACCATTTGACTCGAGTTAGCGGCCACGATCTCATTCGTGGTTTGCCGAAACTCAAGATGGTCAAAGATCTTATTTGCACTCCATGCTAGCACGGCAAGATGGTTGCTGCTTATCATCCTCCGGTCACAGTGACTATGACCGATGCACCAGGACAGCTGCTCCATATGGACATAGTTGGACCAACTCGAGTGCAGTCAGAAGGAGGGAAGTGGTATGTGCTTGTTGTGGTCGATGACTTCTCAAAGTACTCTTGGGTGTTTTTCTTAGCCTCGAAGGATGAGACGTTTACACATTTTCGAGGTCTTTTCAGTAGGCTTTCTGTTGAGCTTCCGGGTGCCTTACGAGCGATCCGCAGTGACAATGGCACGGAGTTCAAGAATTCCTACTTTGAGAGATTCTATGATGAGACAGGTGTAGAGCACCAGTTCTCTTCTCCGCATGTCCCACAGCAAAATGGCGTCGTGGAGAGGAACAACCGTACCTTGGTCGAGATGGCCAGGACGATGCTTGATGAGTACTCTACACATAGGAAGTTTTGGGCTGAGGCTATAGCAACCGCGTGCCATGTTTCGAACAGAGTTTTTCTTAGGGCACACTTGCATCGCACTTCCTATGAGTTGAGATACGGGCGAAAGCCCAGTGTCTCTCATTTTCATGTGTTTGGTTGCAAGTGTTTTATTCTGAAGTTTGGGAACATAGACAAGTTCGAGTCACGTTCTTGTGATGGTATCTTTCTAGGTTACTCGACTTCTTCGCGGGCGTATATGGTCTAGAACTGCGAGTCTAGTAAGATGGTAGAGACCTGTGAGATGACCTTCAACGAGGCCAGTCCGGGGACTAGGCCCGATATCTCAGGTTCTTTAGAGCAATCCAAGCCCATCTTTGTGGACGATGAGGAGGATGGAGATGAGGGTTGTCTACCCGATCCAGTTCCTCATCCTCCACTTGAGGTGCCTTCTTCCACTGCACCTCCAAGTGATCAGCCCATGCCTTCTGCTTCCTCTGGAGCTAGTAGCTCTGTTCCTACCTCATCAGCTCATGAGGTAGAGGCCACTTCTTTATCTCATCCTGGACCTCCCCGACATATCCAGAAAGACCAGCCTTCTGAGCAGATGATTGGAGATCTCTTTGAGCGCGTCATTCGCTCAAAGTCTGGCATGTCACATTTCTGTCTCTATTCTGCCTTTGTTGCCACCTTTGAGCCCAAGGATGTTAGTCATGCACTATCTGATGAGTCTTGGGTCAATGCCATGCATGAGGAGCTAGAAAATTTTAGAGTGAAACAAGGTCTGGTCGCTTGTTGAGCCCCCTCGAGGTCACAATGTTGTTGGAACTAAGTGGGTATTCAAGAATAAGTAGAGTGAGAATGGGGTGGTTATTCGAAATAAGGCTAGACTGGTAGCTCAGAGCTTCTCCCAGGTTGAGGGTCTAGATTTTGAGGAGACATTTGCCCCTGTAGCTAGACTTGAGACCATTAGAATCCTGCTTGCTTTCGCAACTTCTAAGGGTTTCAAGCTTTACTGATGGATGTTAAGAGTGCCTTTCTCAATGGGTTTATTGAGGAAGAGGTCTATGTGAGACAACCTCCATGTTTCGAGAACCCAAATACCAAAACCATGTCTACAAGCTTTCCAAAGCCTTGTATGGACTTAAGCAGCCCCTAGAGCTTGATATGAGAGGCTTAAGTCCTATCTCATTGAGTCATGGTTTTGAGATGGGTAAGGTAGATAAGATCTTGTTCATTCGTAGGCATGGCACTAACCTACTACTCGTCCAGATTTATGTGGATGACATTATCTTTGGCGGCTCTTCTTATACTCTTGTTTCACAGTTCTCGGATGTCATGAGCACCGAGTTTGAGATGAGTATGATGGCGAGTTGACCTTCTTCCTTGGCTTCCAGATCAAGCAGACTCGGGAGGGTACTTTCTTGGATCAGGGCAAGTACACTCGTGACCTCCTGAGACGCTTTGACATGAGTGATGGTAAGCCCGTGCCAACTCCCATGGCGTCCATAGCTTCTCTTGACCCAGATGAGGACGGCGAGTTAGTTGATCAGAAGGAGTATCGCAGTATGATTGGCTCCCTCTTGTACCTCACTGCCTCGAGACCAGATATACACTTCGCTGTGTGTCTTTGTGCTCGCTTTCAGGCTTCTCCTCGTGTGTCTCACCGTCAGGCGGTGAAGCGCATCTTTCAGTACCTTCGAGCTATCATTGACTATGGTATCTGGTACTCTTCCTCATCCTGTCTTTCCCTCAGAGCCTACTCGGATGCAGACTTTGCTGGCTGTATGATAGATAGGAAGAGCACTTCTGACACCTGCCAATTCATTGGCACTTCTCTTGTTTCCTGGTCTTCGAGGAAGCAATCCGGTGTTGCACAGTCCACCGCAGAGGTCAAGTACGTTGATGTCGTCAGTTGCTGCAGCCAGGTGCTTTGGATGGTCTCGACCCTGCGGGACTTTGGGTTAGTTATCGACAGTGTTCCACTCTTTTGTGATAACACTTCTGCGATTAACATTGCTAAGAACCCAGTGCAGCATTCTCGGACCAAGCATATTGATATCAGATATCACTTCCTTAGAGACCATGTGGAGAAGGGTGACATAGTGCTCCAGTTTGTGGAGAGTGACTACCAGTTGGCTGACATCTTTACTAAGCCTTTGGATAGCTCTAGGTTTTCAGTCTTGCGGGGAGAGCTTGGGGTGGTTTGTCCTTATGGACTGTTGTGATGGGGAGTTTTGTGCTTCATTGATTTATCTTATTTATTATGCTCTTACTCATTTCTGTTGCATTACATGCGGGTGCATTTGGGTTAGTCCTCCTAGCATAGATTAGAGTGTTTCTCACGACTAGCTGTTTAGACTTCTTACTCTTATCTTGTGATTCTAGGATGCTGCTTGTTAGCTGTTTCACTTCTCACTAGGTTGAGCTCACTCACTTCTTATAGGTTCTAGCGAGGGTTGGGCCACCCTCGGGTAGACGGGGTATGTGTTTGCTCCTTAGTGTGTTAGATGTTCAGCTGATAGTCCTGGAGTCATATGGGGTATATGAGAGTCAATCTGAGTCATAGTATCCTCTACATCTTATCTATGCTTTAAGGACTACCTTTTGCGATTTTCTTGCCAGCTTCTCATTTTTATTGCTTCGGTTCAGGGGGAATTCATTTGGGAGTTTCTAGATATTAATGTTGTCATAACTCAACTTGAACTAAAAGTGCATCACATGTTGAGGGGGAGCTGGATTTTTCGCATTTCTTTTTGCATTGTCATATAACTACATGGAGCCTTGATTATTATCCTGTTATGACATGTTTACAATGAATTACATCTTGCCATGATCTGTGCTTACTTGCTAGATTTATCATGACATTATATGTGTAGTTTAGTCTTTGCCATGATAGGTTGATTAAAATGCTCATTTGAACTAATTCATGTCATGTTAGCTCTTGAGACTAGTCTTTCTTTAGTTATCCTTTTATGATTCATGCCATGTCAAATAGGCTGAGTTGAGTCTTGAATCTTTGTTGAGCTTTAGATAGAGCTATACTAGTTTCTTGATGAAGCATGAATTAGTACACCCATTTACGAAAGCAAAAAGATCTCTTTTGTGCGAAAAAACTGATCTCACCAATTCTTTCTCATGAGACTGCTTGTCATTGCACTAGGCATGAACTCAAAAGGAGTTTTGGATGACCAAGACTATCTTCTTAAGCTTCTTGCTTGGAATGGTTGCATAAGGCTTGAGATCTAGCACATGACTAAAAATGTTGGTTGGAAATGACCATGAGCTTTAAAAAGAACAATCATGCCAATTGTGCTCAATTTGCTTAATTCCACAAAGACCAAGTATTTGAACACATGATTCATTCTTGAACTTGTAGCACTCTAAATTGACTCAATACTAGCTTCTTGGTTCCACTTAGATTATTGACATGGCATGTATCATCTTTGGATACCTTTAGCTAGACTAGAAACATGGATGATTTGACATGCTAAGCAATTCTACTAATTTTCAGATTATGACTTATGAGTTATGGCTTGGTGTAATACTTCACGGTCATTTTGGATAATCTTCATGGCTCATCATGCTTAAAATGAATAATATTCAGCCATTTCATACATACTCATGATTTATTCTCTTTCTTGCATCTTGATGATTTTATTGCCAAAAGGGGGAGAATAGTGGAGAAAAAGCCATTTGGGAACTTTATGGAGCTTTGGAGAACAATTTGCTCTTTCTGTCTTGCTCCGTTTTGTCAACATGGTCATAAGCTTTTTTGATTTCTTTTGGACCATTTTTGACTCTCTTTTTCAATTTCAAACAAACTCAACTTCATGCTTTTTCTGGGTTTGTCAATATACTCATCAAGGGGGAGATTGAGAGACCATGTGGAAGTAACCCCATGTGTGTGATGAGTAATTGACGCGTGATCGGGAAAGTTTGAGTTTGATTTGAGTGGTTCGAGCCAAGTCGTTGCGTGGTGCAATCGTTTCGGTTGGACCTTGTCGAACTAGGTTGAATGTGTTTAAGTTGTTTATTTTTTGTTTCGATCAGTTTGGGTTTTGAATATTTCTTCTGATATTATTGTATGGTTACAATATTTCGAGCAGTGCTATGTGATTTGTTTCTTGTCTGTGATGGCTGCAGGACATCGAGGTGGAGTCGTGGCGAGGCACGGATGACCGGACTAGGCGCAGTGGTGCCGAGGTCGAGCGGTCGGGTGTGCCAAACGGCGAGGACTCGAGGTGGCTGCGTGGCCAAGGCAAGGAATGAGCAAGCTTCCTGGAAGGTGCACGAGAGGCATTTTGCTTCCCTCTCGCTTTGTTTTTCCTCTAATTTCTGCTGGAACTGAGATCCATGTTCAGTGTTCTGTCGGTTTTGTTTTTGCTCTCTGTACACTTTTCAGTCCTCGGCAAAGAACCTTTGCGGCAGCAGGTTGTTCAGTCTCTCGGTACAATGTCTCAACTCGGTTTGGCCAGCCTATTTGGAACTTCATTTTTATCTCTTGGCACGGCAGGAAAGCTATGCGATTTGTGATAAATATGCTCCTTCTTTGATAATCCTTCCAAATTAATTTTTTTGTTTGTGCATCGTCCGTTAGTACTTGACTAGAAGATCCTAGTTCTTGCATGAAGACTTGAGCATTTTTTGTTCTTTTTCTTTGGTTTCTGCAGTGTTCGGCTAGTTAAAATATTTCATTTATTTTTTCTGGTCTCAAAGAAGGTTCGACAAAAAAGACAATGCTCCTGTTTCTCTTTTTATTTTCGGACTGCACATGGATTTAGTCTTGCAGTAGACTGCTGCTACTTTTGATTAACTTCTAGCACGTTTTGGGTTTAGCTACGATCATTGCTCCCTGTACTTTTTCGGCCAAAACAAAACAAAGAAGTCACTCCGCTTGCTTTGATTGATCGAATAAAGAATCGGTTTTATTTTTATTTTTAGCACCTCTTTTCGGTTGGCATTAGTTTCCAGTTCTGTTTATTTTTTCTTCTTTCCTGGCTGCTTGTCTTTTTTTTCTTGTTAGGTGCAGCTTCTTTTGCCTCTGGTCTGCAATCTCTTTTCTTTTCAATTTCGGGCAAGTTAGCTTTTGGACAAAAAGTGTGTGTGAATACTCGGGGGATTTTTGAAGGCACCATTCACCCCCCTCTGTTGCCATTTTCGATCCAACACATTGTGATAGCCGAAGGAATCGTAGTGGATCCTTCCAAGGTTGAGGCAGTAACAAACTGGAAGCAACACACATTAATGACCAAAGTTAGGAGTTTTTTTGGACTTGCTAGTTATTATCGGTGCTTCATAGCAGGATTCTCCAAGATATCCAAACCCATGATTTAACTTCTGAAGAAGGAAAAGAAGTTTAAATGGGCAAAGGCTTGTGAGGAGTTTCCAGATCCTCAAGAAGAAGCTAGTGTCCACCCCAGTGCTTGTATTGCTAGATATCTGTAAGCATTTTAAGGTATTCTTTGATGCCTCCTGGCAAGGACTTGGTTGTGTTCTGATGCAAGAAGACAAGGTGGTAGCCTATATGTCACACCGGCTGAGACCTCATGAGTGCAATTATCCCATTCATGACTTGGAGTTAGCCGCAGTGATACATGCTTTGAAAATTTGGTGACATTGTCTTATTGGTAACCATTGTGAAGTTTACGGATCATAAAAGCTTGAAGTGCATATTCACTCGGTAGAGCTCAACCTAAGGTAAAGAAGATGGTTACACTGATCAAGGATTATAATCTTGGGATTTATTACAATCTAGGAAAGGCCAATGTTGTAGCAAACGCGTTGAGCAGAAGGTCATACGCGAACTACAACTTGGCAGAAGAGGTTCAGACACAACTTCTGGAGGGAGTTGCCAATCTTAGCTTGAATCCAGTGGACCAAGGTATCCTTTTGACCCTAGAAATTCAGCCCACTTTGCCTGATCAAATCAAAGAAGCTCAGAAGGTAGATGAGGATATCCAAGAAATAAAGAAGAACATGAGAAGAGGAAAAGCCACCGGTTTTAGTGAGGATGAACATGGAATTGTCTGGTTCAACAATCATATATGTATGCCTAGTAATAGAGAGATCAAAAGTATGATTCTATGAGAAGCCCAGGACACACCCTACTCTATCCACCTAGGTCGTATCATGATGTACGAGAACCTTAGGGAAAGGTATTGGTGGGTCAGCATGAAGAGAGATTGTTGGATACATTGATGCCTGTGACACTTGTTAGACTTTTGCGCCTTTGCCAGGACTTGGCATTGACTTCATCATCGGACTACCCAAGACTTAGTCTGGTTATGATTCCATATGGCTAGTAATAGATCACTTCACCAAGGTAGCTTACTTCATACTAGTCAAGACTACCTATTTTAGAGGCATGTTAGCAAAGCTATACATGTCTATGATTGTGTGTCTTCATGGAGTCCCCAAGAAAATTGTGTTAGATCAAGAAAGCCAGTTTACCTCTCGGTTTTGGTAGAAGCTTCATGAAGAGTTAGGGAGTAAGATCAATTTCAGCACTGCTTACCACCCTTAAACCGAAGGTCAGACCGAGCGAGTCAACCAAGTGCTAGAGGACATGTTGAGAGCTTGTGCATTGAACTTTGGAGATAGTTGGGATCATGCCCTATCCTATGCTGAGTTCTCCTATAACAACAGCTATCAAGCTAGTCTCTAAATGGCACTTTTGAAGCCCTTTACGGAGAAAGTGTAGAACAGCGCTGTTGTGGGACTAACCAGAGGAATCTCAAGACCCCAGACCAATCTACTCTAAGATACTGAAGAGAAGGTTAGGAAGATCAAGGACAAAATAAAGATAGCATTGTCACAACAGAAGAGATATAATGACAATCACCATCGAGACTTGACTTTTGAAGTGGGTGACTTTGTTTACCTTAGGGTATCCCCTCTTAGATGAGTCAAGAGGTTCCAAACTAAGGGAAAACTTGCACCGAGGTTCATGGGTCAAGTACTAGTTGGAGTTGCCACCAACCACGACTAGAGTACACGACGTCTTTCATGTGTCCCAATTAAACAAGTGTGTTCAAGCACCTACAGAGCAGGAGCACTTAAGACTCTTGATCTTCAAGAAGACCTCACTTACAGAGAGCATCCAATCAAAATCCTTGAGACGACAGAATGTCAGACCAGAAGGAAGACCATTCATTTATGCAAAGTGCAATGGAGCAACAATTCAGAGAATGAAGCCACCTTGGAAAGACAGGACGATATGAAAGCCAACCATCCCCATCTCTTTTGCTAGCCTATCCAAATCTTTTGCAGAGTCCATGGTCGAAATGAAGTGTCTTTCTGAGGTAATGACATGTAGTGAGGAAGAAGCGAAGTCGATGAAGGCAAACCTTCAAGACTATAGTATTCTTCTAAACAATCTACTCGGTGAGTTTGGTGCAGAAAAGATGATTCCCTCTTAGGAGACTACATCTGCTCACACTATTACGATTGCACTACAAGCCAAAACTTTGGAAAAGCACTTTGATACTCTGAATGCTGATCAAGCAAGGTCGATCAGGGATGCAGTTAGGGGCGCTGTGAGCTACGCATTAGCAAAACTCAAGGCATGCGACTAAAATCTAACTTACATCCCATCGAGCATGGCTTTACCTACTCTTTGGAGGAGGCGTCTCGTCTGATCGAGAAGTAGAGCCATTTGGAAAAAAGTGTCTGAAGAAATGGATCTTGACTCTGCTTCTTCTCTTCCAAACTAGAGAAGTTTGTAAATAAAAAATAACTTTGTAATGACTTACCTTTGAGAGATGAATCAACTTTCTTTTTTCTGCAATTTATCTTGTTGAGCAATCAGTACTCACAAGATAAAAAATGAAATGAAAAGAGAACGAATTTATGACTAAGAAATAAAGCTATATGAATAACTCCATCCTAGCCCCCGACTATTTACTTAGTTTATATGAATAAACTAAGCAAATAGTACAGAGTGAAGTATCTTGATAGCGAGTAATGTATCGACCATCATTGTCAAATTCATTTGTCACGTACTGGCAGCAAAAGTGAGGAACAAGTTGACACTAGGGAGCTCCTTCTAGTGGGTAGGACCACATGCGGAGAGAAGTGACTTCGACTAAGTGATGTTACCTCTTTTCAACCAGGTTTAAACAAATAAAAGACATGAATGATCAAAGGATAAACACTAAGATTGCCTTCTATTATATTCATTCAACGTGTTCATAGGCAATGCAATAGTTGTGTCTTTGGAAGTAAGAGTTAGGAACAGACTGACACTAGGAAACTCCTTTTAGTAGGTAGGACCACATGCAGAGAGGAGAGACTTTGGCTAGTGGTATTCCCATATCCAACCAGTTAAACAAGTTGGATGCACTAGAAGTGGTCAAACTAATATAAGAGAAGATCTACAAGAATACGACAATAAAATTTTCATAAACTAAAATTATTATTGAAAAAAGGGGTAGAAATATTTATACATAGAATTTGCATAATTGGTCGATATTCCAAGAGTTCAAGAGAATCTAGCCATCTTCCATAGCAAGTCGTACAGAGCCAGGGCGTGTGACCTCGACCACCATGTAAGGACCTTCCCACTTGGGGGAAAGCTTGTTCCGGTTAGACTGGGATTGGATTTTCCTCAATACCAAGTCACCTACAGCAAGGCTGTGAGGCTGGACCTTATGATCGTAGTATTTATGCATGGCCAGCTGATAGACTGCTAAACAGATTAAGGCTTGATTCCTCTTTTCTTTGAGCAGGTTGATGTCATTCGCTCAAAGCTATTCTTGGTTAGAGTAACTAAAGTTCTCAACTCTTGTCGACCGGATCTTTAGTTCTGGAGGAAGCATGGCTTCAGCCCCAAAAACTAGGGAAAAAGGAGTTTTACCTGTCACCCGACTCAGAGTCGTGCGAATCACCCATAATACTGAAGGCAATTCTTGAACCCAAGCCCCTGTGCACTTTACTAGCTAGGCGAAGACTCAGATTTTAATTCCTTGCATTATTTGGCCATTCACATGCTCGACTGCCCCGTTACTCTTAGGATGGGCGACTAAAGCAAAACATAATTTGGTGCCTAACGCGTCACAAAATTGTGGAAGTTTGCAAGTGAAAATTGCTTACTGTTGTCTATAATTATCCGACTTGGGACTCCAAATCGAGTAATTACACTTTTCATCAAGAACCTTTTTGCGGCTTCCATTGTTATCCTAGCTACTGGTTCAACCTTAATCCACTTCATAAATGTATCAATAGCTATGAAGAGGAACTTGAAGCCCCCTAGCGCTCTTGGGAATGGCCCCAAGATGTCAAGACCACAGGTTGCAAAAGGCCAAGACAAAGGAATCATTTGAAGAGCCTAAGCTGGTTGGTGTATTTGTTGGCTATGAAAATGGCGTTGTACACATTTCTTAACCAAATCTGTAGTGTCGCTAAGGGCTATTGGCCAATAGAAACTTTGTCGAAAAGCCTTACCAATCAGCGTTTTGTAGGAAGCATGTGCTTCACAGATGCCCCTGTGTATGTCATGAAGGAGTTTTAATCCTTCTTTCTATGATATACATCATATGAGAACTCCCTGAGTACCCCTTTTATAGAGTACTCCATCGACCAAGGTATACATCTTGGCCTTGCAGGAAAGACGATCTGCTACAGGATCATCATCGGTATTGAACCCTTTTGAAGGTAGTCGTAGATGGGAGCCATCCACGTCTATTTGTACTCTAGAGAGACTGTCTCATTAGGGGTTGTCTCTAGTGCTTCGACCAGAGATGGCTTCTAGAGCTATTCCAGGAAGACCCTTAGTGGTACCTGTGATCAGGAAGAAGTTATCCGATCTAATTGATTTGCGAGAAAGTTATCCTTCTAAGGATATACTGTAACTCAAAACTAAAAAATGATATCCAAGCTTGCGTACTTCCGACAAGTACTGAGACATGATCGTACTTGAGTATTGATACTCTTTTTTGATCTGATTCACGACTAATTGAGAGTCTCATCTCATGAGTAGTCGTTGAATCCTGAGCGCTTTAGCGGCTCGTATGCCAACCAACAAACCTTCATACTCAATAACATTGTTAGTTGCTGGAAAGAGCAATAGGATGAAATACTTTAAGGTCTCTCCCATAGGAGATTCCAGGACCACCCCAACCCCTGAGCCACTTAATGTAAACGACCCATCGAAGTACATTGTCCACAAGTTGTGGGAATTGTACTATTGGGGATCCTAAACAGGTTCAGGGTTTATCCATTCGACGATAAAGTCTGCCAAGATCTAGGATTTAATGGCTATTCTGGACACGAAATGGAGGTCAAAATCCCCAAGCTCGACCGACCATTTGGCCATGCGCCCCGCTGTTTCCTTATTCTGGAGGATCTCTCCTAAAGGAAACTCAAACGACACAATTATATTGTGCGCCTGAAAATAGTGCCTCAACTTTCTCAAAGCCATGAGCAGGGCATAGAGAAGTTTTGGACCTGAGGGTAGAGCCCATTAGGACCATGTAAAACTTCGCTTATATAGTATACTGGTCTTCGAACGCACTCACGCTCTGCAACCAGTACAACACTTACTGCCTGTGGCATAGTAGATAGATACACTAAGAGTGTCTCGCTTGTTTTCAGATAAACCAGGATAGGAGTACTCGTAAGATATCTCTTGACATCTTCAAAAGCCTCATTGGCCTCTTTCGACCACTCGAAACCCTCATGTTTCCTCAAAAGCTTAAAGAAAGGAATGCCCTTTTCTCCTAGTCGTGCAATGAAATGATTTAAAGCCACCATGCACCCAATGAGTTTTTGGACCCCTTTCTTCATGGTCAGAGGGTACATCTATTCGATGGCCTTGATCTTCTCAGAATTTGCTTCGATACCTTTTGCCGAAATAAGGAATCCGAGCAGTTTTCCTGAGGAAACTCCAAACATGCACTTGTCGGGATTGAGTTTTAAGCAATGCTTTCTCAGATTGTCGAAGATCTCCTGCAGGTTTGAAACAAGATTAAGCCATTTGATACTATTTACGACAACATCATCGACATAGGCTTCCAAGTTTCAGTCCATTTGATGTATGAATGTTAATTGCATCAAACGCTGAAAAGTTGGACCAGCATTTTTCAAATCAAATGGAATTTTGACATAGTAAAATACTCCAAATGGGATGATAAACGTAGTTTTCTCTTCATCTTCTAAAGACATACTGATATGGTGATAACCAGAGTATGCATCTAAAAAGCTTAACATTTCATGACCAGCAGTAGAATCTACCAATTGATCAATACGAGGGAGCGAAAAGTCATCTTTAGGACAAGTTTTATGTAAATTAGTATTGTTTATACACATACGCCACTTACCGTTAGACTTTTTTACCATTATAGGGTTAGCCAACCACTCTGAGTGATCGACTTCTCTTATGAAGCCTACTTTTAGTAGCTACTCTAATTCCAACTTGATAGCTTGTCACCAATCTGGTGCAAATCTTTGTAATTTTTGTTATACGGGCTTTTATCAGGCCGTAGAGCCAGCCTGTGCTCGATCACTTTCCTAGGGACCCCGGGCATATTGGATGGCTGCCATGTGAACACATCTGCATTTGCTTGGAGGAAAGCAATGAGGGTGTCTTTCTATGTAGGGTCAAAAGTAACCCTGATTGGAACTGTCTTCGAAGGTTCCTCTGGGTCTAGAGGAACTTCTTTGACTACCTCGTTTAGCTTTGGCCCAGCTTGAGGCTTCGAGTGCTTACTCGAAGGTCGCACCTTGGTGACTTCTCATGTTGGTAACTGTCCGACCATCTCGAGCGACTTGCGATCTTACATTAGTGCCATCTTCTTATCACATCAGACTGTGATGACTCTCTTGGGACCTGGCAACTTGAGACATGGATATGCATAATGAACAACTATCAGAAATCATACCAGAGTTGGTCATCTAAGTATGGCGTTATATGATGAGTCAAAGTTAACCACATCAAAGAAGAATTTTTTGTCCTGAAGTTGCCCGGAGAACTGAACATAACAGGCAAAGAAACTTGGCCAATGGGCTTGGTCGAAGAACTTGGTACCATTCCATGAAATGAATATCGCACAGGCTTTATTCTGGTATGAGGAATTTGCATCTCGTCCAGAGCACTAACAAATAAAATATTTAAAGAACTACCACCATCAATCAACACGCAATTCACTCAACAGTTGTTGATGGTGGGCTCGACCATGATAGGGAACCGACCAGGTCAAGTCGAGGGCATCGGATAATCACCCTTCTCAAAAGACATGGTGACTTCCGACCCCTTAGGCAAATTATTGACAAGGGACGGGTCGATAGAGTTTACATCATGCTCGATAGCCTTATACTGTCATTTGGACTCGTATGCGGATGAACCTCCATATATGGGCTCAATAGTATGCTTTGGATCCTGAAATGGCATGTCCTCATCCTTGTCTGAGTGCTTTCGATCGCTTGATTGTCCCAACTCCTCAATTGTTGGAAGCGGGCCCTTGCTAAAATAGCAATCCTTGAGTCTTCACAGGAAGACTCAGTAATTGTGAAGATCATGACCCTCTTTCTTATGAAGAGGGCACCATCTAGGCTTGTTATCCTTCCTCGCGGATGCCTTGCCTTGTTTGGAGTATTATTTGGTGTTACATGGCTCCTTATCACCCATAGCCAAGACCTGCTTCGACATTATGGCATGAAGCTTGTAGTTCTTGACCTTGTCCCTTGGTTTCTTGACTTTCTCCTTCCTCTTGCCACCATCACCTTGCTCCTTGGAATAGCGGCTAGCCTGGTCGATGGTCCTGGTCTATTTGACCACTTCGGCAGCTTGCATATACCGATTGGCCATCTCAAAGAGCTCAGCGATGGTGGTTGGAGGGCTTAGGGCGATGTCCTCTGTGAATCTTCGATTGCGCACCCCCTATCTGAATGCCCTAATAATAGAAGCATCAGAGACCTTCAAAATTGAGTTTTGAACCTGGCTAAAACACAGGATGAATTGCCGTAAGGTCTTGTCGTTGCCTTGGTACATTCGATGCAGGTCGTCCTCCTTCCCGAGATGATTGTATGTACCCTTGAAGTTGGCCACCAGAAGGTCACAAAGGTGCTACCACAAGTAGATCAACTCGAAAGGCTGGTTGAGCAACCAGGATTGAGCAGATCCTTTGAGCACCGTCGGAAGGTAGTTGGCCATGACTTGCTCGCCTCCTCCTGCTTCCCAAACTGTAGTCATGAAAATATGAAGGAACTCAATGGGATTCTAAGACCCGTCGAATTTCTTCATGCTCACTGGTCAAAACCGCAGTGGCCAGTGCACTGCTCGAAGCTTGGGCATGAATGCTTAGCATTCGACAATAATCTTCGGATATCTCCTTCGGGGAAATGGGTAGTTAGCATCGCCATGCGAATGCACTTGGCGATGCCCGACGGTAGGCACACCAGACCTGTAATAGGTCTCAACCACTCGAGGATGATACTCGTAGTCCAACTGCTGCTGTAGGTTTATTCCTCGAAGTTGCAATCGAGCATTGACTTGCCGATCCGAAGTAATCCGAGGCATTCTCCTACGGCTGGTATTGCATTTGGGAGTGTGACGTGCCCCGTCACCATACCGATTCCTACGAGGTAAGTTTCGTGAACAACTAGATACGGTCGTACCTTGTCAACTCTTGGAGGGATGTTGGCAAGGCTGCTCAAGTCGGGCCATCATGTCGTGAAGCCATCGTGCATCATCTCCAGCGAAGCAGTCATAGCCCGGCACTCGAGCAAGCTCTTGAGTCAGATTCTCAAGCAATTTGTTCATCCGTTGAAGCTCCTGTGCCTCTTCAGACTGGTACTAGGCCCACCCAGGCAAAGCACTCTAGGCAGCAAGTCGCCTTTGCTGAGCAGTCTCTGGATCTTCGACCCCTGATGCAAACTGGGGTTGCCTCAAAGGAGAGTGAGTATTTCTAGGATTTCTCCCATGCTCATCAAAGTACTGATTAGGCTCATCACTGGAGGTCTCGTCACCATTCCCACGAGAGGAGGGATAGTGTGATCATCAGGGAGCATCCTCAGGCCTTCCTCTGAGAGGGTGATGAGAATCTGAGGGTAGAGCAAAGACCTCCTGTGGAGAATCTCCATTTCTGAGGGATGGCCCCTCATCCAAAGAATCATCAAGCAAGATTATCTCACGGCCTGGAGTAAACCCTGCTAGGTAGGGAAATCAGGTTATAACCGTCCCACTTAACTGCTCCTCTACAAGAATACGGACGAACATAGAGTGTGCCCACCCATTGCCTTCGTCGGGTCGTCCGGAGAGTCACCACTAGGAATTAGTGATGTGCTCCTCGATCGGTAGGGTTTGGGGCTCTTCGAAACTACACAAGGCGACACCGTGGGACTCGAATGCTTAGGAATAGACCCATCATCACGTTGCGAGTCCTCATCATGGTCGGATTGACCCTTGCCGCTTGGGGGAAATGTGTCCTCCATTGGGCGCACTACTAGGGGGACTTTGATCCCTCATCAGCCTTTCTGGCGGTGGCGTCTCTGGGATCACCGGAGGAATCTCCAAGGTGGCATTAATCGTTAGAAGCAAGCAAGCTCTACTTGTAGTCATAGCAGGCCTCCATGTCGATACTCGTGTAGTCGGCCAAGTTGTACCAGTTCTCCTCATTCCATTCATCTGCCATGAGGACATCATGAGGAAAAAGAGAAACTTGCCAATGAGGAAATTACCGGAGTCTTGGAAGAAGGATCCCCATGGACGATGCCAACTATTGATGTTTTAATATCAATCTTATGTATGATTTGTTTGGATTCGGAGAAACTCTTAGATGACCCGGTGTATGCACATGAAGAGTAAAGACACGGGAAACTTTATCCAGGTTCAAGCCTTCTCCTCAGAAGATAACAACCCTATGTCATGTGTGATTGCTAATTTGCTAAAAAGAGGAATTACAATAGAGAATTATGCGAATGGCTAGCACTATCTCCTACTTCGATCCAAATGCCCTCTACTCTCTCCTTGATGTTAAGCTTTATATAGCTAGTGAAGCGACGGTTGTTGTCCCACACCAGAAGATGCCTCAACACTTCAAATGATAACCGCCTAATAGAAGTTTGCTATCAAAGATATGTATAAGGCCATTCGCCGTGTAGCGGTTGTTGTCAGAGAGGGACCATGTTTTTCGTAGACAAGTTAGTCCAAGATAGGCTGGTCATAGGAAAGTCCGCGACTATAAGGTGTTCACAAGTCAACTTACAACTATGTGGTCGTAGAAGGACTTACGACTAGGTAGTAGTCACAGCAAGATTTACGACTAAGTGGTCGTAAAAGGACTTACGAACAGGGAGATAGTCATAGTAAGACTTATGACCATGTGATCGTACAAGGACTTATGACTAAAGAGGTAGTTACAGTAAGACTTATAACTATTTGGTCGTAGAAGGACTTACAACCAGTGAGGTAGTCGCAGTAAGACTTATGACTATGTGGTCGTAAAAGGACTTACGACTACATGGTCATAGAAGGACTAATGACCATATAGAATTGATGTGGCACCAAGTAGCACTACAACTTTGGTTAGTGCTTGCAGTTCTATGCATAATGTTCAAGAAGCTTTGAATACCAATTCTGAGGTTTCTAATGTGCACAAGAGACATATTTCGAAAGCTAATGAAGTCTATTTTTCAATGAATTAAACGGCACTTGATTTGGAGCTGCCTATACAAAGTTATGGCAATTTCATTGGATGCTGCACGAGCTGTCCGGAGAGACGCGCGAGACTTGCCAAACATAAAGAGTTTGAGTATTGCAATGCAAGTAAGGATAAAATCCGACCACACCATGGCTTTATAAAGGTTGAGAAGGACTCCTTTTCAGGTTCCAAATAGATTTGGAAGCCCCTTGAACAACAAAACAAAACATATAAAGATTTGAAACCGATTCGGACTCGGATTGGGACAGCTGGCAAGACCGATACTAAAACGTCCATAACTTTCACAAACGGAGTCCGATTTAGGCGTTCTTGGACTCGTTGGAAAGCTATGTTGAAGCCCAACACAATGGATGAGGTGCTAGCCACAGAATCCTCATGGTTAAGTCGCAAATTGAGAGAGAAACCAGAGGTAGCAGTTTAGGTATTTCCTTTTTAGTTCGTATTCGAGTTTGTTTCGGCCTTAGGCCAAGTAATGCATGAGTTGTAATCAAGACCGTGCATTGTGTACCAATATAAGGCCAGGGCCTTAGCCCCATTGTAACTGAGGTTATGATTTGAGAGATAGAAACTAGAAAATCACCATGGTTTGGTGGCCATTGTTGGCGTGTTCTTGAGATTTCCATCGAGGAATTGCTCTTGGTGTGTTGAATCCAATTGTGGTGTTGGATTTTACTCGCTGAAACTTCGGTTTCTCTACCCTTCGTTCACGTGCTGCGGTGTGCGTGGGAGAAGGCTTATCTTGGAGAGGGCATCCAACAAGGCGTATCGTGAAAGATCAGGGCCAAAGCAACGGGGTTCAGCTAGCTTGCTAGGTGGATCCGTATCAAGAATAGTCGTAGTAAGACTTACGACTATCCTGAGGGACTTCTCCCCTACTAATAAGGGGTATATTCAAGGAATATAGTGACACAATAATTTGAGGATTATTCTATCCTCATTAGACATGAACTACAAGGATCATTGGCCAAACATGGCATAATGGGCCCCCCAACAAGGACTTGAAGACAACTGGGAAAGGACATCAGCAGATGTGATGCTTCCAAAACAACATGGATGCCATCCAACGTACCAGCATTAGTCGCACAATCAAGTGCAGGATATGCAAGACCTCCTGGCACTCAATGATGAGTTGCCCCAACAGACCGAGCTCATCTGGCCATCATTCAATGTCATAATTTCATGCATTGTCCACCTTGTTTCTTTATGCACAGTAAAGCCTGCATGATACCTAGATATGTTGGATATGGTTTCTCATGCATTGTCCCATAGTGTGTGTGATGGACCCAACGTGGCATCTTTGCATGGCGAATGTGACCCAACAACAAAGCCTTGCATGCCGACGTGACCCAACGAGGCAGCTTTGCAGACCAACATGACCTAACGAGGTAGCTTTATGCAACGTCATGGCCCAGCGAGGCAACTTTGTAGATTGACGTAACCTAACAAGGTAGCTTCGTGCAGAGAAATGACCCAACGAGGTAGCTTCGTGCAGCGACGTGATGCACGCTGTAGTAAGATTCCTCCTTAGGGTCACTACCTCGTAGACGCAAATTTGCATCAACCTAATTGGACTTCTATCGTGTTCGTTGTGCTAGTTCGGTGTATAAGTACTACCCCTTCCGCGGTGGTCTTTCATGCAATAAGAGTACCACACTACCACGCTGAGATGGGAGGCAATGGGAGGGGATCAGGCGACTAGCAAGAGCTACTGTAGCACATGATGAGCAAAGCACCCGTACCAGGAGGCCACCTCCCAGCAATGATGCCCCCCATAGCTCCAACCCCTACCACGATATTCCCACCAAGCATTCACCACAAGACCCGCCCGAGAGGGAGCACCGCTCCTCTGTTGGTGCAGGGACACATGCAAGTTCTTCAAGTCAAAACAATGGCTGATCCTGGGCATGCATTACTAGGGTTGCCCTAACTACACCTGGGACTACCCCAACCGATGTTGGGACATGGGGCGGTACTGCCAGCCGGTAAGTATCAGTTACCCTACTTATCTTTGAAGCAAGCACTAACTACCTCTTCAATCTATTCGTAGTCTCCAGATTCGCTATGCGTATTCTGCAAATGGATCGACTGAGAGATTCACCCACACGACTAGTGACATCTTTCCTACAAGGAGTAGGATGCCAAGACGGACTGCGAATGGAGGGAGAAGTGACAGCGCACTGAAGAGCATAGTGAGCATATCCAGCAGGAGGCACAAGCTCATATGGAGGTGCGTAGGCGCAGAGAGCGTGAAGCTCACAAGGAGAAGCGCGAGAGAAAGCGCGAAAGGGCATCCAAGGCTAGGGTGGCCGGTAAGGACTACAATGCCAAAGTCGAAAGGAATGGCAAATAGCTCTGGTCCATGCAATAGATTAGGAAATTCTATAGTAGCCCCTAGTTCTACCGCCATACTTGTCGTATCTGCTAAAGGCTTGTTTCATACATGGTCCGGATGTTTATGTCGCTGTGTATGAAAGATTTATGTAACGCGCAAAGTAATAGTTACTGTCTACTCTTTGCGTAATTGAATAAAAATTAATCATGAAACCCTAACTCAAATGGCTACTTGAAGTGACAGGGTGATATAGAATAGTCATGTCATGCTAAACTTTTCACACTCCAAGGCACATGAAATCATAAAACCCTAATTTCAAAAAAACGGAAATCTAGTTTTTCGAGACCTAAACTCTTGATTTTTAAGACAATTTCAAATATGTAAAACTCTAGCAAAACTATACAATCAAGTACACTGTGTAATGATCCTTCAAAAATTCATAATTTTTTGAGCTCGTTAGCTACATGTAACAATTCTACGAACAACATAATTCAACAAATTTTTGAGTGAAAGTTAGGATGAATAAAACTATGAAAAAAATCACACAATCAAGTACGTTGTGTCAAGAGGCTCTACATAAAATTTCATTATTTTTTAAGCTTATTTGTTATATATAAAAAAAATCAAACAAGCAGTACACCTAAAAAACCATAATTACAATTACATTAGCACTAATTATTCTAACTACACGGCCACCATGGTGGCCATGCAGCAGAGGAGACCGCCGCACAGTGGTCATGTAGCCGAGAGCACGTGTCGCCCTCTGGGGCTACCGAATAGTGGCCGTGTGACAAATACGCTATTTTTATAAATTTTACATGACGGTTGTCATATTTATAAGTACGTGTCCGAAAACCGCCAAAAGAGCCAAAAACTCTCGAATGAGCCAGACACGTTGTGATTGTAACCGGTATCCAGAAACCACATGCATATAAGAATATTCGGCGTGAATAACCATGGCCTAATTTCCAAGCCACAAATTGCAACCACTTAAGTCGCAATCACAAACTTTCCTGTTCAAATCGGGTCTCCATGTTAGACGTCACTCCCTTTCTGCTGGGGCGGAGAGAATCTATGTTCCAGGTGGCAGGTTTCGATTGGCTCACAGGGAATCCCGGGGCTATTATATGGTGCGAATATGGTATGGGTAGCTGGAGGAGGCAATGTATGGGCAGGGTGGATCCTCGAGAAAAAGTATTTGGAGTCACAGTAGGCATGGATTAACAACGATAATAGAACTCCCTCTAGTAAGAAATTTATATATGTTTTATGGCTAATCTTTTAAAACTTTTATTATCAATATCTTTTCAAATATTTATAATATATATATATCTCAAAAATACTTTCATAATATTATAGTTGTATTAGATTTTATAAATACATTACAATAAAAATTAGTGTTTAAAATGACGTTTTATAGACCATATCAATGTCCAATAGCATATATTTATGATCAGAGGAAGTACTCAATATATTCATTTCTACTTATTAGTTTAGATATCGATACAATCTCCAACAAACATATTTATAATTACTACTTTTCTTATTATACATTAATAAACAAATAACATATGAGCACTTCTAATAATAAATTAGCCAGATATCCGTGCTTTGCTAGGGATAAAAAATCATATTATTTCAGCATGCTGAGTCGATATTGTTGGGATTGGCCTACCTGGCCCATAGCTCGGCCGTGTCATACCTCCTCATCCTCGGCTCTGCCGTGCACCTGGTGGAACTCTATTATTTTTTCTTGATATAGAATTTTTAGGGTGATAGAATTTGTATTTTTTTAGTAGATTATTTTTCTGTTTCTGATAGAGATTTTTTAAGGAGCTGCAAGAGGAGTTGGAAGGAGCAGATGAATCACCACTACTAACTCCCTTTTTTTAAGCAGTAGATATTCACTTATAACATTTCTGTATGACAAATCTAAATAGTTTTAAGTATACTAGCTGAATGCCCGTGCGTTGCTATGGATTTTTAAAATTTATCATACTACATGTTTTAAAACTCACGGGTGGTAAAAAATTTTAGAATATGCATATAAACATGTTCTAAAAGTTTTTAAATACGTCAAGTAAGTTAGCAGCCATCGATCACACCTCATGGTCATAAGTCGGAAGACATTGACCACACCTCGTGATTGTAGGTCGAGAGCCCTTGAGCACACCTTGTCGTCGTAAGTCAGAAGCTGTCGACCATCATGTGTGATCGTAGGTCGGGAGCGGTCGACCATCGCTGGTGGTCGTACGTTGGCAGCAGTCGACGATCGATCATGGTCCTAAATCGGGACCCTTCGACAATGGCTTGTGGTCATACATCGGAAGCCGACGACCATCGTTCGTTGTCGTAAGTCAGAAGCCATCGAGGACACCTCGTGGTCGTAAGTCAGAACACATCGACCAGCTCTCGTAGTCGTAAGTCAGAAGACATCGACCACACCTCGTGGTCGTAAGTCGAAACACATCGACCAGTGCTCATGGTCATAAATCGGAAGCCGTTGATCACACCTCATGGTCATAAGTTAGAAGCCGTCGACTATCGCACGTGATCGTAAGTCGGGAGTGGTCGACCATCGCTGTTGGTCATACTTGGTAGGCCTTCAGTGCGCTTGTGCCCTGTCGCCCGACTCATGGTCATAAATTGGAAAACGTCGATCACACCTTATGGCCAAAAACATGTTACAATCCATGGGGAGTATGAGACCTTGTGGGTCTTACCGTCGAGGGTAAGGAGCTCGATCTCAGGGGTGACCTGGGGATAGGCGACGAGGATGTCCAACTGGAGGGGGAACTCATAGCAGCGGATGTTATGGATGAACCAGCAAGTGCCCTCCGAGTTGGCAGTACGACTATGACCATGACCGCTACGACCACATCCACGGGCGCTATGACTATGACCATGACCGTGACTTCAACCACTACCCCCTTCAACTTCGACCACTGCTCCTTCAACCACTGTCCCCTTCGACCACAGCCCTTTGACGTCGATCACTTCCCTCTTCGACCATGGCTTCAACGATGACCATGGATCTTTGACTTCGACCACTGCCCTCTTCGACCACTGTCCCCTTTGACCACGGCCCTTCGACGCTGACCACTTCCCCCTTCGACCATGGCTTCGACTTCGACCAAGGATCTTCGACTTTGACTACGGATCTTTGACTTCGACCACTGCCCCCTTCGACCACTATCCCCTTTGACCACCATGGCCCTTCGAAGTTGACCACTTCCCCCTTCAACCACGGCCCCCTTCAACCATGGCTTCAACTTCGACCACAAATCTTCGCCTTCAACCATGGATTTGCGACTTTGACCACTGCCCCCTTCGACCACTATCCCCTTCAACCATGACCCTTCAACGACCACGGTCCTTCGACGTTGACCACTTCTCCCTTCAACCACTGCCCCCTTTGACCACTGTCCCCTTCGACCATGGTCCTTCGACATCGACCACTACCCTTTCGACCATGGCCCCCTTTGACCATGGCTTCGATTTTGACCATGAATCTTCGACTTCGACCATGGATCTTCGACTTCGACCACTGCCTCCTTCAACCACTATCCCTTCGACCACAACCCTTCGATGACCACAACCCTTCAACGTCGATCACTTCCCCCTTAGACCACCATCCCCTTCGACCACCGTCCCCTTCACGTCGACCACTATCCCCTTCGACCACGGCCCTTTGACGTCAACCACGACTTCGACTTTGACCACTGTCTCCTTCGACCACGGCCCTTCGAAGTCAACCACTTCCCCCCTTCGACCATCGCCCCTTTGACTATGGCTTCGACTTCGACCACAGCCCCTCAACCATAGCCCCCTTCGACCACAGCCCTTTGACTTTGACTGCAGACCGACTTCATCCACGACCCTTCAACTTCGACCACTGCCCCCTTCGACTACTATCGCCTTCGACCACAACCCTTCAACTTCGACCACTGCCCCCTTCGACCAATGTCCCTTTCGGCCATGGTTTGGACTTTGACCACAACCCTTCGACTTCGACCATGGCCTGACTTCGACCACAGTTTGGACTTTGTCCACGGCCATTCGTCTTCGACCACTGCCAAGTTCAACCATTGTCCCCTTCGACCACCGCTTGGACTTCGACCATGACCCTTTGACTTCGACCACGGCCTGACATCAACCATGGCCCTTCGACTTCAACCACTGCCCCTTCGACCACGACTTTGACTTTGACAACTAATCTTTGACTTCGGCTACGGCCCCATTCGACCATGGCTTTGACTTTGACCATGACCCCTCGACTTCAGTCAAAACCCCTCGACCACGGCCGCCTTCACCACCGCACCGACTTTGATGACCAGCTTGGGAGACCAAAATCGCTAGACATCGTGATGGGCTCCGAGCGAAGAGCAGGAGAAGGTAGAGAGGCTCACCGGGCGAACGACCACTAGGCGGGGGGAGGAAGAGGAAGCCACCACCGCCATCGTTGAGCACCCTTCTCTTTGATCCACTAACCGCTGTCGCCGAACGCCCTTCTCTCCGATCCACCAGCCATTGTCGTTGAGTGTCGTGCTGCTAGTTGGAGGGGCGATAGGAGATGGAATTGGTGGCTACGCTAAGGAGGAGACATGGCATGAGGGTTTGAGGGAGAGAAGGAGGTAGTAGTTGCGGGAGGTGGAGATAGGGAGGCGGCGGCGAGCAGATAGGGAGAGAAGGCGGTGGGCGAATGTGTTGGGGAGACGGTGACGGGGAGATGCGGCGCTGCTAGGGGAAGTTGGGGGACTGCGACCAGACGCTGCCGCGTGGGGAAGGAATTAGTGGCGGCGCCAAGGAGGAGGAGGCACGACACGAGGGTTCGGGGGAGAGAAGGAGGCGGTGATTGCGAGAGGTGGAGGTGGGAAGGCAGCGACAGGCAGATGGGGAGAGGAGGCGGTGGCGAATGCGTTGGGGAGGCGGCGACGGAGGGATGCGGCGCTGCTGGGGGAAGTTGGGGGACTACGACTAGACACTGCCATGAGGGGAAGGAATTGGTGGTAGCGCTGAGGAGGAGGAGGCGCGGCACAAGGGTTCGGGAGAGACAACGAGGCTGCGGTTATAAGAGGTGGAGTGGTTGCGGGAGATGGATGATGTGAAGGAAAAGAAGAGGAGTGTGGCCCACGCGTTGGCCCAACCTTTTCTATGAGGAGCAGAAGAACTACCTACATACGAATTTGGACGGCTGATCTTTAATCAGACGGCTGAGAAGAGAGGAGGGAGAATAGACCGACGACCACCAATTTACATTTTTAAGGAGTAGAGATTAGTGGTCGATGTTTAAAAGTTTGGACGCACACGTTCTAAAATGATATATTCCATAACGGTTATGTAACGTGCACCAGTGGTGGACCGACCGGTGGGTCAGGGGGGCTGGCGCCCACCCTACCTCCGCCCGGAGCCTCGGTACCCCTAGCCCCCTACCTCCGGCTGGGGTGCCACGCTGCCAGGCGCCAGTAGCCACCGCCCACAGCCGGCGCCATGCTGTTGTGGCCTCTCTCTCGGTGACAGTGAGGTTGAGCCGCTGAGGCTATGAGGGCAAAAGGCCAACGATTTGGGCCAATACAACATTACAACAAAGTGTCGATTTGGGCCAAAAACACATTGCAGCAAAGTGTAAAGGCCAAATCAGCAAAGCCCACCAGGATCCAAGATCCAATTTGGACACCACAGCAATAGCAAAACAAGAATCATTTCATCCCCTTTCAGCTAGACCTGAGTCCTTGCGATTGGCGGCGTGGACAGGAGCATGAGGGCAACAGGTGGCGTTGGTGGCGACTGGGCGTGGGAGGTGGCCGAGCAGGAGCAGCCAACTGCCGCAACCGCCGGCCCACTGCGCCAAGACCACAGGAGGTGTGGAGCACCACCACCGTCGCGCCAGATCTCGCCGAGCAGCAGCAGCCTCTCGGCCAGTCGCCTAGCGCCAGATCTGGAGCCACCGTAGGATGCATGGAGCACCGCCGCCACTGCGCCGTCACGCCGAGCAGGAGCCAGGAGCAGCCGACCGGCTAGCTGCCTAGTGCCAGATCTCGCCGAGCTCTGAGGCACAACAGGAGAGGAGCCGGAGGAGAGCGATTCCGAGGCTGGGAGGGGAGCTAGGGACTAGGGAGGCCCGGTTGGTGGTCACCGGTCGGCCGGAGGGCGGAGGGAGAGGCGGAGAGGGCGAGACCGCGAGGCACAAGAGCCAAGAGGGCGAGCGGCCGAGACGCTGAGTGGATCTGGTGATCTGCTGCGCTGTAGTGCTACTGACTGCATGTTTTGATTCTTCGATTTGTTGTGTTGCCGACTACCGACAGGTGTCAGGGGTGATTTACTGATTTTGTATTAGTAGGTATGAAGCACAAACCTATATTTTAAATTTGTGTAATTGTGATTAATTTGGTATTTTAATTTCATTTATTGTCATTTATTGATTTATAGAGTTGCAAGAAATGGAGAAACGAACATTGCATAAATATTTTTTATCCAATACAAGTAGTCCTCATACTAATGAGAGTCAAGTAAAGAAGGCTTGGGTGGATTTTAGTCCCAATGAAATCATCGCTGATCCAACAAATCGTATACCTATTAATGAGTATGCCAGTGAAATTAGAGATCAAGTGAGGAGGGTGTATTTGTTGAGAGGTCCAACCCAACCAAAAGGCCATGACTTTCCTCACAAAATGCAGAATGATTGTTCAAGGGCATTTCAACAATCTTGGTACAATAAATATGATTGGTTAGAATGTAGTGTGGATAAGGATGCGTCCTTTTATTTCTATTGTTTTCTTTTCAAGAAGCCTGGAAGGCCTGAAAAATTTGGTAGTGATGTATTTACAACAAAAGGATATTCTAATTGGAAGAAAGCATGTGAATCAAATGAGATTCATATGCCAAATATGGAAGAACTCATTCCAGTTAGAGGTATGTCTGTACATAAGAAGCATACAGTGACTTACCATCACTATTACCATGCTGAGATTTTCATTACTGCTATTGATGCCATTACATCAGAGATGAACCATCGATTCAATGAAGTTTCTTCAGAGTTACTGGTATGCATGTCTTGTCTTGATCCAAGAGACTCTTTCTCCAAGTTTGATGTAGATAAGCTTATTCGACTTACTAAGATTTATGTTGATGACTTTGACATAGCTGGCCGTTTGTTGTTAAGAAATTAGCTTCAAACATTTGTTCTCAATGTCAAGAGAAGTGTAGAATTCCATGGATGTGGTGATATTGCAAAGCTACCTCAAAAGATGGTTGAAACAGCAAAAAATAGAACATTGCCATTGGTCTATCACCTCATTGAGCTAACATTGATCTTTCTAGTAGCAACGACATCTGTTGAAAGAGTCTTTTCGGCAATGAAGATTTGCGCAATAGAGTAGCGGATGAGTGGTTCAGTGACTTGATGATATGCTACACTGAGCGAGAGATTTTTGATATAATTAGAAAACGTTTTCAAAGCATGAAATCTCGTATTAATACTATTGCCTCGTACTTGCACTACTACTCAATCCTAGTTACTGGTATATTTCATCCTTTTTTTCAATCTTTATAACTATTCACAAAAACAATTTCTGATTTCATCACTAAGTTTGCTAATTTTGGTGTACAGATAACTGCTTACATATATTTATGGGCATTGGAAGGCACATTATCTATTACCGAGGTACAATCTTTGTTGTATTTTGTATTTTTACTATGTCTCTATTCTAATTATGTGTGATTTTAGATTGTAAAATATAGTTCACTTTATATTTAATGTGTTTATCTTTTATACATTATGTTCCGCTAGCCCGTCTAAAATTTGGCTCTGGGTCCGCCACTGACGTGCACACGAATTTCTCGCTGAGTCGAGTCTTTGTAATTCAATCCACGCCTGTTTGGACTAACACGCGCAAGTGTCGACCAGCCCCAAGTGTATCAATCCGGTCAGTTGGTTGTGGTGATACACTGGGCACTGGGCGGACAATAGGCCTAGTGTCCCAGTGTACCAAATATGGTTCGTGTCATAGGTCGGGTGCACTCAACATGTATAGCCCTAGGTTTTATCCATCCCATGGTCGTTTTTGTGTTGTCATTTGTCGCTGTCACATATAAGCAGCACAATCAATCGCATTGCAAACAAGTGCGGATGTTACAGAATGGCCGTACATATAATGGTAAAAATTTACATGTTGTCACTTGTCAGCATTTGAACAAAATGCGTATCACAATCATCGAATCGAATATCTGGCATCGTACAAGTCAGTGTATGTATTTCGTTGTGTATATTATAGCAGCGGTCGGGTAGAGTCCACCTTCCCCAGGCTCGAACCAGCAAATCTTTTTATCGCATTCTTCCATGATAACTGTGAACCAAGGGAGCAAATTCCTCAGAAATGTCGAGAGGCTACTCAGCCAGCAAAACAAATATGATAGACGGGTTATTCAATTCATATATAGGTGCACTTTTTTCAGTCTAAGCGCTTTAAGAATGTGCAGTGGATATCATGCGCAGCAGATTTTCGACAAGGACTAATATTTAATTATTTATAACAGTGAGTTTGTAGTTTGTACCTTGTGGTCATCTCGATATTTGACTGAGGGATCAGCGATGTAATTCTTTATAAGTCTGCAAAGCTCTGCTGGCTTTTCATGGTTTATGGCATGGCCGGCGTTCTTGACAATGACAAGTTCTGACGTATCCCCCAAGTGTCTGAATTTATATCAAAGTTCATTGGATCATGATAAAGAATTGAAGAATTGCATGTGATGACAATTGTATCTAGACAGACCTCTTCAGCCGTAGGCCAAGTTCTAATGGAAAGACACCGTCTTGATCTCCCCAAATTATCAAGGTTTGCTGCAAATTAACACAATATGCAACAAAGATATTATTAAATTGTAAAGAAAACAACACGTTAGATGATCAGCAAGATGCTGGCATGCATCAAATTGTGTAGGCGGTAGGCCCATTGAACAAGGTGAGACTGTTGTGTTTACTGCAAATCCTTGCCTGGTTAATTTTAGGAAGGTCTGAAAGCTTCCTACCATTGATCAAAGCATACAACAACGCAGTCTTTTCTTTTACATATTCGGTGCACATAACCTGCATTTTAACACACAGTAAATGTATAAAGCTACTATACATTTAGCAGAATTAAGTGACCATTTTCTTTATGTTAAAGCACACAAAAGATGTATAAATCTAGTCAATTTTCCCCTCAAGCTATTTTGTACATGAAGGAATGAAGCTTGTTGTATTGCAAAGAGGCCTGAGGCCTGATGCCTAATACATGTACAGGGTAAAATGCAAATAACACTCTAGACCTTAGACTATTTACATGTCTAACACCCACTCAAACTCATAGTAGATCAACAACACTGAGTGCGAAGAGGTAGAAGCTATGCTGAGATCTAGTCTGTGCCTTGGTGAAGAAATCTACTAACTGAGGGGGTGTTTGGTTGCCAGCCACAGTTTACCACGCCTAAGGTTAGGCAAATTTGACCAACTCAAGGAGCTGTTTGGTTGCAACCACAGTTGTGGCAAAATTCCCTTCCAGCAAATTAGGTCCCACGCGTCAATGACTCAAAAAAGTATGGCAAGATTCCCTTAGGCTTGCTAAGGTGTGGCAAAGAATTTGAGCACCTCAACTTAGGCAAGTGTGGCAATTTTTGTTGGCAAAGTGTGGCTAGCAACCAAACAGCCCCTGAATCTCTGAAGGTATATACTGAAGAGCAACAATGTGGTCTTGCACCTACGATCGCATGTATGAAGTATCCATCTCAATATGCTTGGTGAGCTCATGCCTTACAGGATCCCGAGCAATGTTAATCGCGCCAGTATTGTCGGACTGTCTGAGAAGAGAGAAGTCGGTGCAAAAGTGGAAACACCGAAATCCTCAAGTAGCCACCGAAGACAAGTGATCTCAGCTGTCAACGATGCCATGGCTCTTAACTTAACCTCAGCGCTCGAACGAGAAACGTCAGTCTGTTTTTTGGTTTTCCGGACAATCAAAGAGGAACTAAGGAAAACACAATAAGCAGAAAGAGGCCGACAATCAGAGTGATCGCTAGCCCAGGTCGCATCAAAGTATGTCTAAAGCTGCAAAGAACTGGAGCAAGGAATGAAAAGACGACGAGTGATGGTCCTGCGAAGATATCGTACAACACGAAAAAGATGACTGTAGTGTAGCTGAGTAGGAGCAGAAACGAACTGACTCAGGATGTGAACTGGGTGAGAGATGTCAAGGCGAGTGATGTCAAGGTAGACAAGGCTCCCAACAATGGCGGTAACAAATGGGGTTGTCAAGAGGCTCGTCATCGGTAGACCGAAGTGAGCACTAAGCGCCATAGGAGTATCCACCACATCGGTGGTAGCCGACGGCGGTGGCGGCTGGAACCCTAACCTAACCTTGCTCTGATAACATGAAAGAATGAAGCTTGTTGTATTGTGTTAGAGTTTGTAATCTTGTTTTATAGTTTAGAAACCACGTTCGGTAGTCGTGGTCATAGTCATGGTCGCATGCGAGTGGTCGAAGTCGTGTACGAGTTTGATCGTGGTCGTATACGAGTCCGTGTCATAGTCGTAGCCGAGTTCAAGTCATAGTCGTAGTCGAACCCAAGTTGAAGTCATAAAACAGGGTATAAAAGGCAGAGCCATGTAACCAAGAGGGTAAGAGTTGAGGCCAAGGCGATCGGTGTGATCGGAAGAAAGAAATAAAGAAGAGAAGAAAGAGCAGTTTGGCTCTGGGAAACTATCGAATATCGAGTTCATCGTGTGTTCGCTGACATGGTCGCAAGCGACTTATGACCACGGCGAGCGGAGGATCGCAGACGTGGTCGTAAACGGAGTTACGACCACGGCGACGTGCGGAGGTGTCCACAGGTGTTGAAGACGTGGTCGTAAAGGAGTTATGACCACAGTCACAGAGCAGAAGACGTGGTCGTAAGCGCTACGACCACAGCGAGAAGACGTGGTCGTAAGCGACCAGGGAAGGAAGCGTGGTCGTAAGGTGTTACGACCATAGCAGTCGGCAGAGCCTTCAGCGTGGTCGTAAGGAGATACGACTACGGTGATCGATCGTGGTCGAATGAAAGCAAGCGCGGCGGTGAGCGTAGTCGTAACTTCAGCTGAAGTTTATAACTACGTGGTTGGAGCAGCGAGGAGTGATCGGAAAGATCACAACGTGATCATAACGACTGTCAATGTGGTCGGTGAACCAGCAGAACGGTCGTAACGACACAGGAGGTGGTTGTAGCCTCTTCAACGTGGTCATACAGCTGCACGAGGTGGTCATAGCGGCTACTAGGTGGTCGTTGAGATCCTGAGGCAGTCGTAAAGGTTATAACATATTGCAAAGAGGCCTAAGGCCCAATACATGTATAGGGTAAAATGCAAATAGCATCCTAGACTCTAGACTATTTACATGTCTATCAGTACAAACCTATAGGAGCACCCTGGATATGGGCAGCTCACATTTGAATCTTACTCCAGGTGCATAAAATGAACTAATACATATACATTTTCCTCAATTTGTATGCATTGTGAGCACTATCATAATAACAAAATCGATGGCATTAACCTATTAACAGCAGGGAATGCAATGATGATTCTACAAGGATATCTTGATATACTCTTATCAGACTGTTAAACGTATATGGACGAAAAAAAGATAGCAGTCCAGCACAATCTAAACACTTTAACAGTCAAGATCAACCGTGAAAGATAAATTGTATTTCTCACAGGATAGAAGCCTACTGACTTATTGCACTTCATCTCAATTGTAATTTTTTTTTATTATAATGAGTGGAGCATTCATATGTTTTGCTCTCAGGTCTCAACAGCAGAGGAACCCAGTTTCTTCTAACCTATATCCTCCCTTCACACCAAGACAACTTTTAACCTTTAGATTTAGAACAGCTCCATTTCGAGAGTAATCAGGCAACTTTTAACCTTTACAACTTTCACTCATGCTTAAATCCCTTATCACTTGAGGAATAATGGAATATATTCAAATTCTTTTTGTGAACTCTTCTCGTGTAGAAGACCATGTTGCAAAGGATTATTCTTATAAAGATGCAGATTGCAGAAAGACATTCGAAGGTACAAGAGAACTTTACATATAGCTAGAAGTAAGAAAACAAGTTTGTGAATTTCAAAGAACATAATAAAAATCAATGGATATTGTACTAATATTTTCAATGCATAATCATGCCAATTGTTAGTGAATAAAAAATGTTAAGTCTTTTCATGATTAAGGAAATGCTGATCAACTTATGGGTTCATATGTCCATCAATAGTGAGATTTTTTTTCTAGGATCCATATGTTCAGTTCAGTATAATATATGAACCATCTGTTGTTGCAGGTTCAAGCAAAATAGTCAATGTGTAACCAGTAAGTTCACATGGAAAGATGCTATCTCTAAAATTCTCATCATAATGCCCATTTTTGATGAGGAAAAATATTTCAACACTATCCAATGCATTTCCAAAAATGCCCAAGTTGCAATATGCCCAAGTTGCAATATCCAAAAGTAACATATCAATTGTTCAAACCGCAATCCATCAAATTCAAAAGATTATCCCCCCATTATGCTCCAGCTGACCTATTCAGATGTGCACTCATGGCGATACTAACAAGTATTAAACTACTTGATCAAAAATCTATCACTAACATTCTAAAATGGCCTCACCCAGGGTGAAGAAACTGTTTCTAGTACATCACGCACTACACCAGCAACGATATTGCCATTAAAACCCCTAAGTGTGGAATCCTATAGACGAAAGAACAATTATTTAGATGAATATGGATTAGAGCAAAACCTATACCAATGAATTACTGAACTTCTCTAACTATCGAATGTCGCAACTAAAAGCACAACAATTGCAAAAAAAAACAACCAATATCAGTAGATTGCATGGTTCAAATTGGAAAATCTAACACCTCAAACGCCCATCCAATCAGCCAATCTGCAGTGAGCAATCTCTACCAGGCAACATTGCAACAAAATCGATGCACCTAAATTAGTTGGTAAGTCACTCAATTACCCACCCTGATACTACAGAAAAAAAATGATTCTTTAGGTGAATTGACCTTAGCCTATAATGCTAATGAAAAACAGAAGCATCAAATCCTATAGAAAAAGAAAACATTTTTTTAGATCAATTAGAGCTTACACCAACTAATTACTGAATTTCTATGACTGTCAAATCTTGCAACTAATTAAGATCACCTCGCATGCAACAGATCGACAAATACAGGTACTGAGGTACACCCATGAAACTTTTCCCACGTACTTCGATTTATAGGGCTACAACTAGCAATTATGGATCAAGTTGGAAGTTCTAACACCCCAACCTCCCATCCAACCAGATAATCCTGAGTGAACAATCTCAGCCACACAACATTGCAGCTCAACAAAATGCAGCTAAATTAGTCGGTAAGTCACTGAATTACCTACCCTGATGTAGTTCCTGATGAAGCAGGACGGCATGAACTTTGGCAGCCGGCAGAAGGTGCGCCCCACGAGGTTACTCAGATCCTCCGGCCGCTGCGGCAGCAGCAGGCTGGCAGCCTCCGCGATATCCTACACGGCGAGGAGCCCCGAGGCCAGGTCGGCCTCCTAGAGGCACACCCCAGCCGCGACGAGCAGCAGCCGCTCGACTGCTGCCGGGAACGCGTGGGCGAGGCGGTAGGCCACGAAGCCGCCGTAGCTGACGCCGACGACAGCGTACCTCTGCGGGGCGCCGGGGAGCGCGGCCATGGCGGCGGCTACGGAGGCGGCCTGGTAGGCCGGGGAGCGATCGGTGGCGGGGGAGGCGGAGTCGCCGAAGAAGACGAGGTCGGGGACGAAGAGCGCGAGACCGGCGGCGAGGAGCGGGGGGAGGAAGGGGGGCCACTGCCAAGTGGCGCGGGCGCATATGCCGTGGAGGAGGAGGACGGGGTCGGCGGGCGGGAGCCAGAGGTGGATGACGGCGCCGTCGGGGAGCGGCACGGTGGCCGGGCGGAGGCCGGCGGACCGGAAGGAGCGGGTGTAGCAGCGGTTCCGCGCGAGCGTAGGGCTCAGCCGGTGCTGCCACTGCCGCCGGCCGCCGGCGGAGATCGGCGGAGGTGGCCGGGGAGGGGAGGGGACTCCTCGAATTTTTTTGTACGGATAATCTATTTTTTATTGAAAAATACATAAATATACCCGCGGGAAAATATTTTACAAAAATAGGCTCACGTCGCCCCCCATTGGGCGACTCTCACCTTTCGCCCAACCGGGAGGCGACAAAACTTATGTCGCTGTACCTTCGAGCGACTGCAATTAGTCGCCTTCCTATTGGGCGACTCTCATGCAGTCGCCCAATGGATGGGCGACTTATAATGCAGTCGCCCAATAGGAGGGCGACTTTACTCTCCCCCGTGATTTTTTTAGAGTTTTGTCAATTTTGTAGTTTTAAACCGGGAAAAAATTTGGTATAGTTGTAATAAAAGTTTATGTTCACTGGATGTTGTAGGTGCATAAAAAATTTTGAGAAATTTTTTTAAGAACAATTAAGTATAGAACATTCGATACATAAAGTGGTAAGTGGCATGTGTGAAACTCTGTACTTCTAATGTTCAGAACTCCACCACGAGTCCTAACATGTCTTAGGGAATATAACTTGCTGGGTCTATTACATTTTGTCTACTGGGTGTAGCGTGGTTGTTTCCCCTTTTTCTCGCGCCCTGAAGATGGCTCCACTGCATCATTCTTCCCGTCACTCTTGGTCTTGAGAGTCGCCTCACGAGCTTGAAGCTCTTCCTCTTGACGCTTGATGGTCGCTTCACGCAGACTTAATCGCCCCGCCTCCTTTGCACTCATCCTCCTTGCCCTTCAGACGGATTTGGCCCACCCTCACGCGATGCTCTTGCTCAAGCCGCATCTGTCGTTCCACCTCGCGAGCCTGAGTCATCTTGACAAAGTATTGTCCTTTGTTCTCCACCTCCATTGGCCGGTTCCGTGGCCATACCGGCGGCACCCGATCCACCCATTCGATGAACTCGTAAGGCTATGTGTGGCGTGATAGATGTCATGGATCAAGTTGAAAAACGATAACGAAAAACAAAGGATTTAGTTGCCGTCGTTATCATGAAGTCATCATGCAGGTCTGGACACTTGAAGAACCTACGGTCGTAGTTGGCTCGTTGTACTCGATCCGTGCAGACGCACAACATAGTCCTAAAGCTGCAACGGCACTTCGGGCGCTCATGCCACTCCGGCACTCCAAATGGGTCGGACCTCCAGGAAGATATTGTTGTGTAGTAGTATTGTGATGGCTAGAGGAGGACATGTGGTATGGAAGAGATAGGAGGCCTTTATGTAGGCAGGTTATCTGGTGCAGTGGGCATAGTCCATGGAGAGGACGACATGAGAATCTTTTCGCTTTTTCAGGATTGCAGTGTAGCAATAAATGTCCCTATGTAGGCTTTTCAGAGCTTGGACCATTCAATATATTTAGTATAACGTAGTCTTTTCAGTCGTTTGCAGGAAACAGTACGTTCCACGAAATAAGTGCTACAACATTGCCTTCTTAGAGGCCAGTAATCATAATTTCTGAAACAACAAGCTACGGTCATTGCAAACGTGTCAGCCTCAAGTCCATAACATTCAAATAGTCCATACAGCAAATACTAAGCAAATACATGTAGTAACTAAGTAAACAGAGAAATACTAAGCTACCAGCACAACACCAACTACATTACAGAAAACGGATGTAATATACAAGTTTTACAAATGGTACATGAAATTTAGCTGACGTCTCCAATAACTCATCGATCGGATATGCGTTGCATCGTCTAGCTGTGTGCCCCTCCTGACCGCATCGCCCACAACGTGCACCAGATATTCCAGCTTGTGATTCGTCCATGTCATTTCTAATACGTCAGCTTTGTCGCCGACCCTTCCCACCCTTCATCATGCTAACATCCGAAACCCAGGTCCTCGCTGAAATGTCCAAAGTGGTGAAGTTTCCCACCACCCTGAACTCCCGGAGCTCGCCACACCAAGCTTGCAGTATTCTCTCCTTAAAGAAGTACTCGGACATGAAGTTGGAAGGATCCATACCCACGGTCCCGCATGCAGCGAGGACATGAGAGCATGGCTTGTATAACAACTTAAGCTTGTTGCATGTGCAGCTAGGTTCGTTTGCATGATCTCCAAGGCATACCTCGTGAGTAACAAGTGAACGAGCCGTCCCAAATCCGGCTCTATCACGAGTATCACCTCGAAACAATGCTCCCTGTTGCCCATGACATGAACTGTGTGCAATTGACCCTTATGTGCCTTCGTCTCCATGTACGCCGTAATTTTTGATGAATACAGGGCTCGGGATTAGCCACATGAAGTGCGGCACTCGCGTGCCGCTCCCTGAAGTAGCGGATTGTGCTGTGAAGAACACCTTCCACGATGGCGACAAGGGGCTGAGAATAGAGACCCCTGAGGACCCAATTGTAGACCTCGACAAGGTTAGTTGTCATTATTCCATACCTTGCACCATCCGTGTCGTGCAATAGCGACCACCTCTCCAATGGTTCCCCCTCGATCCACTGCGAGAAGCACTTGATGTTTCGTGAGCTCCGCCTTCTTGGACCACTTGGGTTAGCCTCATCAATTGCTGGCAAGCATTGCGGTTGTGCCGCACCAGGAGTGACCGGCGCCTTGCTCCTCTCTTCGACGTTCTTCCTGGTGTGCTCATCCAATAACGCCCATCAAATTTCCTCTGCTGGTTCTGCCTGGCCAGCCTCTTGAATAGCTTCATCAAAGATTGTTTCGGGAATTGCTTGAAAAGGTTTGCCCCTAAGTGACGACTGCACCACCGGTTCCTCATATCCGGCCAAGGAACGGTCTCCTCAGGATCTTCTTGAAGTTTTCTTATAGCCTTTATAATACCGGCATGGCGATCATGGATTACGCACACACCAGGACGGGTGCCTACAACTCCAGCCTTCACATGTCTGAGAAATCATAGCCAGCTTTCATAATTCTCACTCTCCACAAATGCAATGGCCAGCGGCAATATTTGATTGTTACCGTCAATGCCTATGGCCGTCAGGAGCTGCCCTTTGTATTTGCCTGTCAAGAATGTCCCATCTACTGATATCACTGGCAGCATGTGCCTGAATGCTTCAATGCTAGCACCAAATACAAACAATGCTTTCTGCAACACTGCAAATTCCGGTGGACTTATGAACGGATTGCCGTGCACGGCGATGTACGTGCCCGGGTTCCTTTGCTGCAACACCTTAAGCATACGAGGAAGGTTATCGTACGCCGCCTCGAAAGTGCCAAAACGTTTTTCCAACGCCTTTTGCTTGGCATGCCACGCCTTCGCGTAGCTAATCTTATACTTGAATTTATTCTCGATAGCTACCACAATATGCGTGGTCGCAATATCTTTCTTATCCACTATCTCCCCATACATCAAATTGGCTATAAATCCGGACGTCAGGTTACGATGCCTCGCCAAGACAGTGTGTAGAATGCGAGAGTGCGGCTCCACCTTGGACACAATTCGATGAGTCATACTTGGGTCTCGTGTGCGTGCACCCTCCAAGGACAACCATCCGCTCGCACTTCACAGTGTACTGCTCCTGGCTTGATTTCACGACGCGAAATGTCCGCTGCATTGAAAGGGCCCAAAGTTTGATGGCATCCTGCAGCGCTTCCTTGTCAGCAAACATAGCATGCAACCGAACCTCTGTGTCATGATACTCCCATGGTGATTCATGCTCATCATGTGCGGAAATACCTCCACATTAAACGTTCCATTCCTAGAAACTTCATCATCGGAATCGCTCTTCATCCTCATGCTCTTCATCCCATGCCCTCTGTCATCGATTCCATCTCGCTGCACGATATACTCATTATGCTCTCCTTCATCGCTTGCCCGCCCATCTCTATAGCTTGACGGCCAGAACTCGTCCATGTACCGCATCGGCTTGCCCGATTCCTCTCTATAGCATGACGGCTGTAACTCTCCTCCATGTACCGCATTGCCTTCATGAAGAACAACTTCATCAGCTCCGCCAACGTTCGGCCCGCACGAGCTGCTAGCACCTCCCGAAGCATAGGCGGACGCACGAGCTTGCGCAGCTGCTTGTAGTGAGCACGGTTGCACAAGCAGAACACACTCGTATACACGGCGCCGTCACCCTTGCACAAAGCCCTTCCATGAAGCAGAGCGCACCAATGTCTTCAACTCCCATCTGATATCCGTGGGAGACCAGCTCCAAAGCCCTTGCACAACGATGTTGCACACCTCGGGGTCCAATGAAAAACTCTGGGTCAGCCAATGCTGCACATCTGTCATTCGAGCATTCTCGTCATCCGGAAGTACGAGAGTGACTTGCGGAAAATCGCTCAAATCCACACCATTCGGACCTTCACGAATAATTCCAGCACCATAATACACTCTCAATGTAGTAGTGGCCATTGATGATGTAGGTCTGCGTGTATGATTGAAATTTACGATATGTCAAATAACATCGTACAACACTAAACTAAACTTTCTATACTAAAAAAGGTGCTAAAATTTCTATACTACAAAATGTTCCATACTACATAATGTATACTACCAATATTTCATCTAAATAATAGTGCAAATACAACATAATCAAAAAAAAACTTGGATCCAATTGGATGGAATGGCTTCTACTCCTCCCTCCCTCACCTCCTCCTCCAACCTGTCTTCCTCTCCTCCTCTTCTCCCCTCCTTTTCTTCCCCTCCGTCCTCTCTTCTCCCCCTCTTTTTCTTCCCCTTCCTCCTTTCCTCTTTTTCCTCTCTCTCTTCTCTCTTTCTTCTCGTGCGCCTCTCTCTTCTTCTCTCGCTTCTCTCTCTGTCCGAGTGAGGGAAAATGTGGAGGAGGTGGGTGGGCGGCGATCGTGCGAAATAATTAAACCCTCAATAAGCCTCTACCGTTGGGCGATCATGATTCCAGCCGCCCAACCGCATAAATGATCGTAATAAGTCGCCAACGCCGAGCGATAGTATTGATTCGCTCAACGGTTCCCACATTCTCCAAATGTCGCCTCCCGGTTGGGCGAAAGGTGAGAGTCACCCAATGGGGGGCGACTTGAGCCTATTTTTGTAAAAAAAATTCCCGCGGGTATATTTATGTATTTTCGAATAAAAAATGGATTATCCGTACAAAAAATTTGGGACTCCTCTGGGGTCTGACCCCATTGAGAGGAAATGGGACACCGGTCGGATGACCTCCACGTCTTCCCTCCGCGCGAACGCCTCTCCCGTTTGTTTTCTCCGCGCGGAGTCCCCTCCTCCCCCACCAACCTACTGCTGCTGTTTGATGTTCCAACTCTTCTTCGGTTTCTTCCACCACTAGCCAATGCTTCCCTTTGCTCTCCTCCCCTCGCACGTCTCGTTCTCCTCCTCGTAGCCTAAGCCTTCCATTAGCCTCTGCTCTTGGTGGTTCTTCAGGTACCCGGGTGCACAAAGCTCGATCAGTCCCCTCCCCCCGCCCCCTCCCAACACCCCCCGACTCTCACCCAACACTGCAAGATCACTGTTCCAGCCAAGAACGGCTGTTGTTGAGCTTGAGGTAGTATTTTTAAATGTTTGTCCAATCTTGTTTTGATGTATTGTCTGTAGCTTCAAAATTCGTTTGATTTGCTCCGCTTTCTCTCTTGTTTATAAGGATTGAAATGCTTGATACGAAGATCGCTTAATTAGTTTCTATTCAGCTCTTGTTAGTGGGGACAAGTGTCCAATTCAACCAATCCATGTATTCCTCATCCTGTTCCCTATCCCTTTGTTGATAAATAGATTGAAGCGCATTTGAAGTAAAACAATAATAAATAATAATCAAAGGAATTGAAGTAACCACTTATGAATCTCCCATCCATAAGCTAAACCAACCACTTATGGACCTCCCATCCACAAGTTAAACCAACGGTGAATTAACCATCCACTATCCGAAGCTTTTAGAAATAACTATACCTCGTGTGAAATCACCGAGCATTGTCCATGACCGAGGACGCGCTATTCAAATAGTTTTACACTCTGCAGAGGTTGCACAATGTACCCACACGATGTGATTAGCCTCGCTAAGGAAATCACAACAAGGCCTTTACAATGTTCAATTCCAACCCAATCCCGCCCGCTAGGGTTTCGCATCACACCCCATGCGCCCGTGGAATGTATCGACACCCACTGACATCCCAATGGCGGAACCACTGAAACATCACAAATTAATCACCAGTCTGTCCCATACCGGACATGTGGTTTGCACAGTAAGACTCGGATCAATGGCGCACAAAGTTAAGTCCTTAAATATTCTCGGGCGAGACTACCACATCCCTCGAAGTGCTCCAACACTTCCCCCTTTACTGCACGATCATTCGCCCGAGTGAAAACCAATTTTGTATAACCACCGCCAATGACGCACCAACGTCACGGCACAAATTTTATAACAGTGGCACCAACCACGATTCAATATCTCATTAAGTCAAATTAATTAATCACATGCGATGATGAACCCTTTCGCAAAATAAGCAAGGCTAAGCATTCTAATCGTACCAACCCAATGTGACAAATAACATAGCATCACTAATAAAATTCCCAACCTAAGGTGACAATGGCATCAAGGTATTCCAAAATATCAAGGAGGGAAATAACCAATCGGGACGATAACTACCAATACAAGGGTTTGAATAAAAATAGCGATGCAAGATAATTTAAAACAAAATAATTAAATAATAGATTGCAATCTGGGTTCAACATGATCAAAGGACACGACTTGCCTTGGCCTTGCTCAGTTAGGAATTCTTGATCTTCAAATCTTGCTTCAACTCCTTGAACGCGATCTAACGGGAGAGAGAACGAGACGAACAGAAGAAATAAAATTCAAATAAACTCCAAAAACTGCAAAACTAGAACTAAAAGACAGAGCTCAATTTTAGACGAATTTAGGAAGAAGAATCGGGTTGATCGGAGTTCGGACGAAGGAGAACGAGCGATCTAAAGTTTGCTTGGCGAGAAAATGCTGGAAATTCACAGATGTTACTGTTCATCCGAGAGCAATTCTTTTGGCGAGAAGGCTAGCGCTGGCGAGAGGAGTCATGGGAGATGAATCTAACTAGCAAAATGGGTTGTTAGGAACCTAAGGCACACATAGGAACTGACGGCACGCCAAACGGAGACCGTTGACGGCACAGGTGGCTACAACGACATGGGTAGGAGAGAGGAATAAAATCCGGGCATAGGACATGGAGAAGTAGGGTGAGCGCGGGCTAGAACGCGGCTTGGCGAAGCTATGAAAATTATCGGCTCGGCCAGAAACCCATCGGAGACGGCGCAATTGACGTTTGAACGACGTCGGGAAGGGTAAAGGAAAAACTTAATATCTTGGTGCTCGGTGAACGAAATCTAAAACCACTTGGAGGGTAGCTACCTGGGATGGTTTGGCACGAAGTGACGCGAACGGATCGGGGAAAACACTACCGGACAGATGGGGGACACGAGATGCCATTGACGGACATGGCGAGGTTTGGAGGCGAAAATTTGTGGAGGCTTTTTGGGGAAACGGAAGTGAGCACGGCGTAGAACGCGGCGAGGCAAGTCTAAGAAAAATTACGGTAAGGGCTAAAGCTTACCGGAGGCGACGAATCGACGTCGGGAAGCGCTCTTGACCTAGATTGGGGAAAACTCGATTCCAGGAGATTGGCTGCACCAAAATCAAATTAACTTGGCTAGAAGGTAGATGGGACATGAAGGCACAATGTGACGCGAAAGGATCACGGAGAAACTCACCGAATAGCTCAAGACACGACGAGCAAATTCGGGACCGGAGGGGCTCGGTGCCGACGACGTCCTGAGCATTGAGGGGACTTGGCACGGCTTGGGATGGGTTTAGAGGAGCCAAGGGGTCGTATTTATAGGCTTGGAAGAGATAGAAACCGACTCCAATTCGTGGATTTCGGTTTAGAGTCCGTTTCAGAAAATTAGAGATAAAAGGCAAACGGATGAACGAAACGGAAAGAGACCAGTTGGGATGGATTCTTTGCGTGATTTGGCACAACTTTCCTTTTGGGAAGACATTGAGATAAGGTCCGGATTGGAAGTTATGAAGAGAGAGGAAAAGGAAGGAAATATGCACGTACAGAGAACGGGATCGATCGAAGCTCTGAGGTTGAAGATGAACCAGCTGCTGACACGTGTCACGTACTGTTCATCCTCTCTCCTCTTTCTTTTTTTTGAAATTTCAAATTGAGCTAAAAACTCCGAAAAACCAGAAAATACAGAAAAATTCCTTGTGACACAAGGAACACAAATAAGAAATGGTGAACAAGTTTAAGTTACAGTTGAACAAGTGTGGTGCTGATTCCTACATCCCATTCTTTGTAGAGGCAGCTAAAGTTTTGATCTTTTCCTTGTAAGTTCAGAAAGAAAGAAAGCTCCAAAAGCAAAGCGGCGCTAATCTTGCTTTCCACCTGGACGCTACAATGCTGCCAAGATTATAAATTGTGCTAATCTTGCTCCCTAATCACATGGTATAGCCTCAAATTTATGCAAAGGTTGCCAATTTTTTACATTCTGACAAAGCTCATCCAATTGCTCCTATTGGCGCAGCTGTATGGTGCCTCCAAGATTCCCATGCCCAGATCACCATTTCCCCACCACCATGCGCCTCCTCCTGCCGATGCTCCTTGCCCTCGCACCCGCCACCGGGAAGAACACCGAGGAGCTCGGTTTTTGGGGGGAAAAGTGGGAGGAAGCGGCTCGTGAGACGGGAGAGGCGCTCGCGCAGAGAAAAGAAGGCAGGAGAGGCACTCGCGCGGAGATTCGTGTGGAGGGAAGACATGGAGGCCATCCGACCGGTGTCCCCATTTCCTCTCAATGGGGTCAGACCCCAGAGGAGTCCCCTCCCCGGGGAGGAGGCGGAGGCATGTGGCTCGCCGGAGGCGGGAGATGTGGGGGTGTGCGTATGTGGACTAGGTCACTGACTGCACAGGTTTTGTAAACCATTGGATCGAGATCGAACTGTTTGAATCACAGCATACGAGAAATTAAATATGTCACAATAAACTTGCAATTTATCGCACACCGGACCAGATCGTCCCTTGATTTATCGAATGGTTTCGGATGCCCCAACTGAAGAATACAGTGCACTGTCTGAGACTCCGTAAAAGTCAAAGGATCCTCTCTCGGGTCTACGATACTCCCGCTTTTCTTTTATTTGAGTGAATTACTAGAATATGTGCTGTTAAATTTTTTAAAATTTAATTATCAATAAACTTAAAACTATCTATATCGGTTGTACGAAAATTATATTATTAAATTTATTATTAAAAATATTTTCATAATATTATAATTTTATTAATATATCCTAATGTAAAATTATAAAAATAATAGTCAAAGTCATACCATGAACACTATAAAAAATTAAAAAAACATCAAGTAAAAAAGAACAAAGAGGAACCTATATTAGTCTTGATTCTTAAAGGCAGAGAGAGTCATGTTTGGGTGCCAAACTGCTAAGTGGAGTAGTAATGGGTCTAAGAAGGTATTTCTCCTCTAGTGTAGTCATGGTGAACGAAATTTAGGGCATTCCTAATAGTTGTTACTTGAGCTTGTTACTAGGTAGAAGAGAGCAATTTTAGATACAATCACTCCAACAATTAAAGATTGTTTCTAACAGACTCCATAATAAATCAATTACTATATAAGACCCACCAGTCAAACTACCTTTTATTTTCCTCTCCTCCTTCCTCACCCTTCCTTTCCTTTTCTTGGTTGCCCAGCTGAGATTTTGCTGGCTGTTTGGAAATCTTTATTTGCAAAACTAGCCTTCCTCCAACATAATTTACAAATCAGACCTCCTCCTGGGCACTTGCCCCGGTGCTGGGCGTGGCAGGGACCTACCCCCGATGTCGAGTGTGGCAAGTGACCTGCCCCTGTGGAGGTCGTGGCAAGAGGATGGGGGCGCCCACGTGCAGCGTCGCGCATTGCTTTGTCCTATTCTTCTTTTTTGCTTTTATCTCAACTTTACATCATGTTGTTGCCGTGTCACATGCCGTCGACACTCGTTCACCGATCGATCGATTGTTCACTCGCTTGCGGTATTTAGTAATTTTATTAATCCAATTTTTATCGTTAAGTACTTAATAATGCATGTATATTATTTCATGCACATAATTGTTCGGCTCGTACATTATTTCACGTGCATGCAAGTTACTTTCTTTGTCCCTTTGGAAACTATTTTGTACTGTTGTAATGTAATGTTTTCGTGTATGTTTTACGTACCGCTATAGTTGCACATATTTCTTAGAAATGCACGTACGGTAGTATGCTGCTGCAAAAATGCCCCCCCTTGATATTATGTTTGTTAAAAATGCGCGTACGTTTGTTTACATCGCAATTGTTCTATTCGTGTTGTCATCATTTTTTAGTTCAGTAATTCTTGAATGTTGCTATCGTCCCCATGAAAATTATTTTGCAGTACTGCAATATGTTCATGCATATTTTATGGCATGCTCTAACTCCATATATTTATTAGAAATGTTGTACATTATTTGATGCATAATTGTTCGGTGTGTACTACCTGCATGTAATATGGTAGTGTTGCGTGAAGGTTTTTCCCCTGCAGAACATATTTTACAGTAATGCAATATGCTTTACGACACTGTAGATATTTCTTAAAAATGCACATATGTTATTTTACACGCATGAATGTTTGGTCCATATTGCCATCTTTTTATATTTCAGTAATGCATGCAGGTAACTTTCATCCCTATGGCATATATTTTACAATCATATAATGCATATTTTACGGCACGTTCTTACTGCACATATTTCTTAAAAATACACATACGTTATTTGATGGCTATAATTGTTCGTTATTTTATGGGTGTCATTGTGTGGATCGTACTATCATCACTTTATATTTCAGGAGTGCACGAAAGTTACTTTCATCCATATAGAACATATTTAACATAATATATTACGTTCGTGCATATTTTACAATGCATTGTACATATTTCTTACAACTTATTAGTGTTCTCTATTTTCAACAATGGCATCTAATCTACCAACTCTACTTGAGGAGGAATAGGACGGCCAGCATCGCTGTCACGCTTGGATCGGTGGCAATGGGCCACCAACCCTAGTGACACCGGGACCGAGGGACAACTAGCCATTGGACGATCGGTATGTTGGGAGGCTTCGCACATGTGGGCTGAGTATGTTCGCCCGCATGTTGAACATGGCGTAGAACCTCCTGATTGATGCCTTTCTTCTTTCCGCCATGATTGATTGCTGGCGGCCGGAGACCTACACGTTCCACTTCCAGTGGGGGGAGATGACTGTAATACTACAGGACATCAACTTCATCACTACCCTACCATTGTGAGGCTTTGCAGTTGTTCTCCCTTCGAGATCATCGTACTGGAAGACGCATCTTGGTCATCACTTCAGGCAACCTATCCCCGAGAGGTGTAAGGGCATTCCATACTCCTAGCTGTGATGATTCATGTGTTCCCAAATGACGCAACAAGGGTAGTTCGATGCCACCTAATTGCATATTTGTTGTTTCTATTCGGGTGAGTCATGTTCCCTAGCATGTAGGAGGACATGGTGTACCCTAGTTACATTCACCTTGCAAAGTCCATCGTAGACTCCGACGATGAGGACATGCCACAATACAATTGGGATTTAGCTATACTGTGTACCACGTACCGCAACCTGTGCAACGCTTCACAGCATCGCATGGGAATTGAGACCGTGCTCTCGAGTTGCCACACGTTGTTGTAGATATGGTCGTGGGAGCACTTCTTGGTTGGACAGTCATACTTCCATTCCCAAGTCCACCCTTCCCTGCACACGGATTATTTCTACGGTGGGACAGACGACAAGGATCCCGTGGAAGGCCTGACCACGGGATCCCGATGGACTGTGGTAGTGCTGGGGTGGGCTAGGGAGAGAGCGCATCAGATAAACCCTGAGTTCCACAACAAATTTGAGGCGCTGCATGAGGACGACATAATATAGGCTCCTTGGACGAATGCCTTCGTGACATGGTGCCGAATGGCTTGAGCTCACTATGCCACCAGGATGCGATGTATTGGAGGACAACTTGCCATCTAGTGTTATCCCATATGGTTGAGCTCTACAACCTGTAACGGGTGATGGGGCAGTTTTGGTTGCACCAGGAGATCCCCCAGCTCCAGGGCGACCGCTTGCGAGGTGTAGCCATTTGTAAGCATGATGCATTATTTTATATTCATTTCTTATGTCAGTACAATAATTTATTTGTTTGGTTCCAACATTAGGCAGACAAAGAAGGGCCGCAAGAATGATCACTTATGACCGACTTAGTAACCACGGATAGATGCATGGCAATCTGCCCTTGATAACATTTTCCAAGAGGCATGGCCTTATGACACTAGGACTTACTACACATACCTAGAATGGTACATACCGCACACACAGGCTAGATTGACAAATGCACCCCCTGTTGGATATGTAGTTCCAAGCCATGCTGAGCTTTGGGGCTCTGCTCGCACCGTGCAGTGTGCCATGATGAGTCAGTATATTGAGCATGTACCAGATAAATCACCCTCCCAAATAGGTTGAACTAGCAAAATTTTGTTTGTTTGATAACCATGCAGCTGGATCGTTTGTAGAGCGTTTTGTAGCGGGGCTATCGGGAAATCGGGAGGGGAAGGAATAATAGAGTTGAATGACTTCATGAGGTCATGAATTCTATTGTGGATGACGTTAAGCATGTCGTTCGCAACATAAGCTGTGGAAGACCCACTGACGTTGACTTCAAGCACTGGACGGAGTATCATCCTGCGCCCTGGCCATCTCCATCTTTGTGTCCAAGCGAGTTGACCCAGCGGCGCAATGTTGGTGGCCAATCATCCACACAACAGATCTCCTCAGTGAGTGAGAATGAAGTTTTAGTTGCGGTATGTTGAACTACTTTATTCTTGATTAATCATGTTGTTCCGTGTAGTTGCGACGCAAAGATTCCGTGTTGCTACCATCCTCGTCACGGAGGTAGGAGGAGGCCATATTGAAGAGCAGGAAGGCACAACCCACAATGCTTGAAGTTGTCCCAAATTCTCCCGTCAATCAATACGAGGGGGCAAGCTGAGTTCTGCACTTTCGGACAATATCAAATAGGTGATACGGCCCCATGGTTTCAGTCCAGCTACATGGCATATCCCAAGCCTTCATACACCTATGGGTATGGGGGCCATCCAGTTCGCAGCAGCAGGTAACAATTTTACTGAATGAAAGTGTGACATCCATTTGTATTTGTGTCCTAACAGCTTCATTCCACGCAGTTCACCCCGCAAGCAACACAGAGCTATCCCATGGCCCATAGTAGCAATTAGCATGCAACTTTGCCGAGTTTTTGCTCCTCTGTGGATTCTACTTCATAGCCAGGAGATTGGATCAATGCTATGTTCTCAATGCCACTTCCCCTGGTGAACCCCCCAGCATCCCCACATGCCGGGTGAGGAGACCCGCTGTAAGCTCAAACTCCATTAATTTGGTTTTGGTGATTAATGATAAATCTAAATGTGAGCCTAACTCATTAATGACAAATCTAAATATGAGACTAACTTATTAATAATAAATCTAAATGTGAGACCAACTTGTTTGTTGAGTATGTTATTGTTTAGTCTCATTTGGGTGAAAAGGTGAAAATCATGTAGGTACGCATTCGACGGCATATTCTTATATCTTTTTGTATTCTTTGGATCCAAAATATAGGTTGAACTCCATTAAAAGTCTAACTTGAATATGTGCATATGATTTTTATTACATATCCTTGTATGCACACATTTAGTATGTTTTGTTGTTTCAATAGTATTGGTCCATATTTTTCTTTCCACATATATTAGGGATCTCTACTATTAAACATATTCTTTGAGTATATAAAACTTGTGTAGTTTATATATACTCATATGGCTTCATATTCAATTATTTGTATGCGGGACTAACATGTTTATCAAGTGTTTGAAAGATTTAGCACCGGATTTTGCTTGACGACTTAGAGATGCACACTAAGGTTGACAAGAAGATCGATATGGCTTGAGACAAAGGTCATGCATGCATTTAAATTTAAATTCTAAAGCCAACTATGCACTATCATAATAATCGTAGTACCAATATGTAATTGGCGGTTCTACCGAAGTACCATATGACTTGGCGATATGTGTAGTAGTACCGCACCCGATAGGACCGAACTTTAGTTGGCGGTATGTAACTTTTAGAAAAGTACATTTTAGAGCATGTTTGCTCCCCGGGAAAGTGGCAGTACCAGAGTATCATTGGCGGTACTACCGCATCGCGAAATGACCACAAATATGAAGTAAAACTACCGCACCTCGGTAGTACTGGACCTTAGATGGCGGTAGTACCACACTTTGAGTTCAAACAATTTTATATTTGACTTATTATCTCATTATTTATTGATATTGTTATTAATTACTAAAAAGGAAAAGATTGAGAATCTAGTCCCACTATTATGAGTTAAGGGTGAGTTTGGCAATTAATGACAATCAATTTGTGGGCCTATAATTTTTCATTAGTTGGATGAATAGGTTAGGTCCCATGATGATGAAAAATTTAGATGGCTTCATGAGTTGAAGGTCATCAAGAAAAGGATACATCATGTATTGATGCACATCAAGATTTTAAAGAGGAGATGATCATAAGTTGATCAAGATCTCAAGGAGGAGATGATCATGAGTTAATCTTTAAGTCAAGAGAAGACCCATCATGTGTTGATGAAAGGCACTTGAAGGATGCGTCATGAGTTGATGCATATCAAGACAATGACCCAGACTTGAAGTGAAGATGTGCATCATCAAAATTCAAGAGGATACTCAAGGCAAAGGTATAACTAGCTAGATCTAAGAATATATTCCTACTCTTTTACCAGTCTTGGTGTTTGGTTGAAAGACCATATTGCTAGTATAGAATTGTTGTACTATTAATAGAGGTCTTATCTAGTAGTTTGAGTCTCTTCATGTATTGATAGCTTAATCCCACTTGCTCTAGCTTTCCGTGGCATGATGCCATTATTTGCGAATGTGTTTTACAAATAGTTGAGACTCATGCATCTAATCCTTGTAATATATAACTACACTTTGCAAATTATTTTGCAAATGATTGAAGTCCATGTACCTACTCCTTGTGGCATGATCTAAGTTTACAAATATATTTTGCAAATTGTTAGAGGTCATGCATTATCCCTTGATATGGTCTAAGATTGTGTGTGTTATTTCCTTGGACTTAGATCATGGTAGTGACTCTTTATATCTCTTATAATTTCTGTATTGATCTAACATGTTTGAGATCATGCAAATAGATGGGTTGTGTAGCCCTCTAAATAAGCTTTTCATAAAGTTCAAGATCACTCAATTCCGGCATCGGAGACAAAAGTTATGACCATTTTTCGAGTGTTGTTTCCGCTAAAAAGTTGAAAATGGTAGTACCACTTTTATACCTGCGGTATGACCGCCAAAAGGTGGTACCGCTCTTATAACTGCAATAGTACCACAAATGTTGAATAACAGATATTTCTCTACTTATTATGATGGAAAATGGTAGTACGGCCCCATAACTGCAGTACTATCACAAATACTGATTTTGGGAGGGGGGTTTGCTCCCAATGGCTAGTTTTTGTGGTGGGGCTATAAATAACCCCTTAGCCAGTTGGGAGATAATCTTTGACACTGTATTTCACTCTCTTGAGCTAGTGTGAGGTTCTCCTCTCAATTGTGCATGTGTTGCACCTTGTGAGCAAGGAAAGAGGTCTCTAATTGCATGTGTTGCATCTAGAGGTGGATTTCGTATTGACTCGAGTTTGTGCATTCATTGCATGTGGTAAGAGCCAAGCAAGGGGCTTGACTTATTATTCTTGAAGGTTGCCAACTCCTAGATGGCGTTGCAGGCGTCATGTCTAATGATTTTCTCAAAGAAAGTTGTGAGAAGACTCGATGTGTTGTGAAGGTTGGAGCTTACCTATCTGGAGCAGGAAAGAGCTATCTCTAGTGGAATTTTGGTGTTTGGCTTAATTTGTGGAGCCGGTCCAATTCGTTTGGGCTTTACCTCAACGTAGACTAGGGAAGATTGGCAAGTTTCCGAATACCACGGTAAAAAGAAACTGCATCATTGTGGTTTGTTTTCTTGTGCTCAATTTACATTCAAGCAATTTATATTTACAGAGTTAAATTGATTGTTTGTCACCCTAAGATTGCAAACATTTGACATAAACTTAGATTGTTGGTGCACTTAGTGAGACTAGCCGATTTAAACCTTAATTATGCAAAACCATTTTGATTTACGCTTCCTCATTATAAACTTAGTTTTAGTCAAAGATATTTTAAAACCATCTATCCACCCTAGTATCAAAGCTTGGTCTCTCATTTTATTAGGCTTTACCACCTAGAGAGTAAAGGATGGCGACTAGTGATATAGTGCACCTCGGTGAGACACCTTTATTTGATAGCACAAATTATGCTTATGGAAAAATCTGCATGTCATGCTAATATAAGGCCATGAGCCCTAAAATATGATGCATTGTAAATGTGGGCTTTTATCCTCTATTGGATCATCTTGCTCCAACAAATGAGGAAGAGAAGTGCTTACATCTCAATACTCAAGCAATTAATGCTTTACTAGTTAAGTGCCCGTGCGTTGCTACGGAATAAAAATATTCAACAGACATGAACACGTAGGATTTAGTACAGTTTGTCACGCAAATACCAAATTTAGCCCCCGAATCACCGTAATTCTATTTGTAGCCCCCTCCCCGAGCACGGGACTACGCAAGTGCGACGTGTACAGTGGTGCGGTCGAGGAGCACATGACTCAAACTATACACTGGTCTGGTCATGAGCGTGGTCATATAAACCGTGATCGTGGTTGTAAGACATGGTCATGGTCATAAAGCGTGATCGTGGTCGTAAGGTATGATCTTGAGCGTGGTCGTATAAGCCGTGGTCGTGATCATAAGGTGTGGTTGTAAGCTATGGTCGTAAGCATGGTCGTGATCGTAAACCGTGGTCGTGGTCGTACCGCTCCATTTTGCAAGTGAAAATTTGCAACAGCGTCTAGAGCTTTTCCTCGCTTTTTCTCTCCGACAAGATACCTATACATTATATGAAAAAGACTATGAGCCGTTGCAATTACATATAATGTCTCATCTACTCAGACAATGATTTAGTATGCATTATGTGTGCAAAAAAAAAAGTAGTACTGAAGTACATGAAAACAGAAGAGAAGAGTCCAACATTTCTTGAAAGTATGGCATTCTCATGGATCAAATTCACTCAAAAGTTGGAAGGGCAGGAAATTTTTCAAAAATATTGAAGAAAGACATTTGTGAAGAAAACAACAGAGTGAGCAAGTGAGAAACAGTGACTTGAAGGCAAACCTAAAGCTTGGATGATATAAAACTTATTGTTGTTGTTTCCAACATTAGTCTGGTTCAATGTGGCATCATATATCTCATCACCCTGCAATAAAACATGTCTACCATAAAGATGAGAAGAAAAATGGTAAAAACACACATAAACATCCAGCTCAGTTGTTGGGATTCTATTCTGAAGAGATGACCATGAGAAAGCTTTCTAGCTACTATCGATACTGAATACAAAGAGGAGAAATTAGGGATTCCATCATAAGTTTTCCTTGGACTTATCTTAAATACATGATGGTGTTAGGCTGCTAGGTCGCAACATTCTGTGGTACCACAAAAGGTCATCACATATATGAATATTTACACCAAACTCAACATGATGTAATGCATCGTGCACTAAATGACTGATGAGAATATTTGGCACGAATAATAGGAATTGTCTGATTTGATGTTCGTCCTGGAGGAATTGTGTTCTGCTCTAAACTCAGCTAATATGCATACTGCACAGGAAATAGGAATTCAATGAACCGCGGTTAAAATTGAAGTGCACACATCCAAAGAGTACAGTAGGTAGAAGAAAACAAGAGGCAAAATGAACTCACGCACCACTTGCAAGACATGGTAGGTCATTTATATGTGGTCAGGGATGTGCTGGTCCAAAGACGGCAAAGACCCTTCGTGGATCAGAACCATCTTCTCCATTTTCACCTCCTCAACCTTCCCATTACCACCTGCACCAATCAAATAGACAACCGTACACACCAAACAACAGTCACTCGGATAAAGTTCAGATCTCCCTCTGCAATAATCTATATGAAGAAATCAATAGATCAACAAACCTTACGCAACTTTGTTCTTGTCCTCAACACCACCATCGGCAACTGCCACGGCATTACCAGGGGCTGAGAGCAACCTCTCGATAACCTCCTTCTTGCTCCCATTCGCCGAGAGTCCCCGTGCCTTGGCCAATGCCTGGAGCTCACGGTAGCCCATGCCCTCTAGCTTTGCCGCATTCAACGATGCCTCAGCGTTCTCCTCATCCTCCCCATCACCACGCCTTTTCCCCTTCCTTTTGTTCTCATCATCTACGCCATCCACATCAGCTGCTGCAGACAACGCATCCTTCTCCTCCTTACGGATGGCAGCGTCCAGCCTTCGCACCTGGTGGAGAAGGCATTCTAGCATGGAGGTCACAGCGGCAATGCGGCAATGTGCGCATGCATAAAGACACAGCACAAGCACAAGACAACACGCGCGCGCGCATACGGGCAAGCACATGGTGTGCACATTCGCAATCGAATCAGGCGCACAATTTTGGACACGAATCGCAGGGAGACGACGCAGGCAGACCGCGGGGGCGCGTGCCGTGCTGGCCGCCACCACACTGGTAGGGGAGAGTGTTAAAAACAATTGGAAATGGGGGATGCGACTCACGAACGCCGGCTTGGTGCCAGAGGTCCTCCACCTGCAGCCTCGCCGACATCTCCTCACCGCACCGCCGGTTTCTAGTGTTCCCGGAAGAGTCGTGAAGCCAGTGTTGGACGGAGGCGGCGCCAGGTGAGGCGCGGGGAGCGGCGGAGGAGCGGACGGTGGGGAGGAGGGGATGGGGTCGGGGTGCATCCGAGCGCGGAGGAGGACGGCGAGGAATCTCGGGGTGTGGTTTCTGGTCATGTGACACGGTCGGGGTTCGCCGGCGGCGGTGAGGGGAAGAAGGCAGGAATGGTCGCGTTGCCAGCATGGCGGTTTGGACGGTATAGGTGCCAACTCTGCGGCGGTAAAGAGATGAAGAGGGGTGGGAGATGTAACTGGTGCTAGAAGTAGAGGGGAAGGGCAGTTGATTGTCAAAGAGAGAGTGGAGGGGAGGAGTGTGAGATAGACGGTGAAGATCTCATTATTCAGATCAGACAGCTGTAGAGAGAGGAAGGAGAATGAACCTACTACCACCAACTCAAATTTTTAAGTAGTAGAGATTTAGTGCTTTGAATATAGAGGTATTCGATGCCATATGCAATCTCAAGAATGCTCATGAGATGTGGACACAACTTCAAGATAATTATGGAAGGTCCACCTTAACCAAGGATGATTGCATAGAAGAGTGGATGTCGGGAAGAGAATGCTCAATCTTTAGCTCCGACAATGAAGAATCCATAAGCCTTTCCAAATCAACTCATTGCTTTATGGCTAAAGGTAATAAAAAGGTAAATAATAATAATGACAATGATGAATTGATTTATGATGAGTTGATGGATATGCTAGAGGAATTGAATGAGTATCTTGGCAAGAAGTCAAAATTTAAAGTCTTAAAGAAAAATTTCTTTCTCTCAAAGATTCTTTTGACAACCTAAAGGAAGCTCGTGATACTCTCCTTCTGAAGGATCTCACCAAGTCCAAGATGGATATAGACATTACATGTGATTTATTAGATAATTTGTCATGTGTAGCTCCTAACTCTTCTATTTTATCTAAGATTAGCTTATCCACCTCTTGTGATGATTTGCTTGACATGGCTTGTTGCTCTCAATTAGATGCTTCTACTTCCTCTATACTTATTGAGACTAACCTTGTAGATAAAAATAAAGAGCTCAATGCCCAAGTCACTAGGTTGAGCAATGACTAGTAGAAATGCTACAAAGGGAAGGCCTCTCTTGATGATATCTTGAGCAAGCAACGAAGCTTGAATGACAAGAGAGATATTGACTTCATCTCCAAGAAGAAGAAAAATAACAAGACAAGGCATAATACAAGACACATGAAGAATATCAAGTTCTTTGGTTGCCTCGGTGTGCCCAAATAAGATAAGTGACAAGCAAATGTTATCAAAGAAAATAAGATAAGAAGGGGTAGTAAATACCAAACTTGCTATAATTACAAAAAAAGGGATATTTTAGTAAGAATTATCCCAAAGGTATCACTCCTAAGCCTATTATCTATAATGACCATTATTTGCTTAGGAAGGTTAGAGATGTAGGGTGATTGCTAGATGTATTAATTCACCTAATACTATTACTAGGGCCATTTGGGTGCCCAAATCTATTGTGACTAAGCTTGATGGACCTAACCAAGTTTTGGATACCAAAATGCACTTAAATATTTAATATGTACTTAGAGAAACATTGGATGTTTAGCTCACACATGAAGAGGTGGAATGCACCATGTGCAAAATTGAAGCCAAGCTTAAGGATGATCATTTCATATCGAAAACCAATGCTATCTCCATAATAAGTATTTACATTGAAATATCTAGCCACTAACCTCGTGTAGGTTGTATTGCATTCATGAAAATCCTTTTTTAAACAAATGTGTTCTTACTCTTATTCAAAATTTCATTATTGCAATCTTGAGCAAAATGGGTGAGTGGCCAAATTGATTTAGTGCTAGTATTGATTTTCAAAATTGAGCCATTTAGCCGAAAATCAAAATTTTGAAATTATTAGTATATCTTTGAAAAACTAGTTGAAAATGCATACAAATGTATTTCAAAGAATTTTCCAAAAGTTTTAGCTTTAGAAAAACTTATGTTAAGTAAAAGTGAGTTTCAAAACCAAAACTAGAAATCTAGTATCTTGTTTTGGATTTAAACTCAAAAATGGGCTAAAATCAGTTCTTAAAGGAATTTAAAAAAGTGCTCAATACCAAAAACCTAGAGTTGACTATATTAAACATTATTGATATTCAAATGTTTTCCAAAAGAGTAACCAAATGAAAGTTTTTGGATTTTAAACTCACCCAAAATCTTAAATTGACATAAGTGGTCACAATCTAGTACTTAAGTGATAAATGTACCAAAATTATTGACATATATTGGTTCATAAGGGCATTACAAACTCATATATACAAATGGATGCTAAAAACACCCTCACATGCTTATTATGGCAATCTTAAGAAAATTAATTAAAAAAGTGCTCATTTTTAAAAAATGATAGCATAATTTGTTAAAAAACTATCTTTAAAAGAGTTTTAACTTTGGCATATAGTTGAAGATGCTCTAAAATAGTTTATGTTTCTTTGTGAAAAATTTTAGAGCAAATTATAACAAGGTATCTTTATTCTCCTCAAAATTTCAATGCTTGGCGTGCATTCTGTTGCACTTCTATACGACCACATCTCCTCAGCTGTATGACCAGTGCCCAACGGTCTGACCGCATCTTTGCTGCCAGTCTGACCGGACCTAGAGAGACTTGGCTAATTTGTTCAAATTGTTGATTTCCAATTTCCCACAACAATTATCTTTGATCCCCAAAGTCAAGTTGATCCTTGATATCTTTGCTAGCTACCCTCAAGCACGTTTCGGACTCCATATGCTATTTTGATCATATTATGGTGTTGTTATCATAAAAATGGTATATCCCTAAAAGTGGTAGCACATTCGATCATCTTGACCTCGGCATGAGATTCATCTTTGCTTTTACAAGTGATATCATCTTTTTCTTTCAAGTGGCATCTAATTTTCTTCCTTACCGAGTAAAATCCTTCTTTGACCAAGCTCTCTTTAGTATGTGGTATCTCTTCAAGTGGAAAACAAGTGGCATCCCATACAATGATATCAAGTTTTTACAAATGGAATCAATTATTCTGACAAGTGGTATCAAATGTCATCATAAGTGATATCAATTTTAAAGTGGTGTATACATTTCATGGAGAAGACAAAAGAACCATAAAAGGTTAAAACACGATATCAAAGGAAAAGACGACAAGATAGAAAGAATCCTTTGTGTGTCAATGGAGAAGAAAGAAATGCCAAGAGATATCTGTGTAAGGGGAAGTTTTCTTTGTAAAAAACTTATTAAATATTTCAGGCTTACATAAAAAGGGGTAAAGTATTAATATTGGGGAAAATATTTTACCTAATTGCCAAAATGAGTTATGGATATTGTAAATGTATGGTTTTCATTCTCATTTGTTTTATTTGGCATTCATAGAGTGAAACTTCTAATAATATGCAAGTTTAGCCTATTCAAGAGCCTCTTTGGTCAAAAGTCAAAAAATCTTATTTAAAATACCCAAATTTGCGAAAAACTAAACAAAAGTAGTTAAATATGTATTTCAAATACTTTCCAATTTTTTGGAGTGAAAATTCCTATTTTAGAAATAAAATAGCAAATTTGGCCTTAAAAAGATCTTATGTGATCTTCTTTTTGAATAAAAAGGCATATGTCTATAAATCAAAATCTATGGAATTTTTGAAAACGTTATCAATACCAAACTCACAGGGTTGGTCATTTTAAACATTTGTCTAGTTGAAAATTTTTACAAAATACTAACCATTGAAAAGTTTTATCTATTTGAAGTTTGCCGAAAAATTAGTCATAACCCAAAATGACATATTCTTGCATATTGTAAGTTCAGCTATTTGAGCCAGATTTCTTTGCGTATCTTGGCTTAAAATAGTTTTTCTAACTCATACAAAGCTAATAGTGTAAGAAACTCCATGAAATTCAAATTGGTTTGCATTTTGAACCTTTAATGGAAAATTAATCTTTCCTCATGCATACAAAGTCCATTTTGCTATATCTTTTGAAAGAAAATTTCTTTCTCAAGAATTATTTTTTGGAAATGCTTTAATTAGCCCAAATTCAAATTTTGGAAAATTTCAAAATATTGGACCTTATTTGAAATGTTTTATATTTCTCCTCTCTTTATGCAAAAAGATTGCAAAGAAAACGCTTTTTGGCATAACTTTTGAATAGGGACTCATTTCTCGAAAATTCTTGTTGAAAAGTTCCTCAAGAATCCAAAGTCTATTACTAGAAAATTTGAATGCATTTCAACTTGATTTGAAGTTTTTTTTGACTTTTTCTCACTTTGCTAAAGTGCTGAAATTTCATAACTTTGCATGGTTTTGAGTATATTTGGGATTTTTTATCTTCAATTGGGTTCATAATTTAAGGAAGGTATAATTATTACATTTGATACTCTATAGTTGATCTTCTGTGCCAAATTCTCTCATATATTCTGAAGATCATTTGGACAGTTTTTAGCATTGTCTCAAAGCCCAAATGGAATGCAAAATTCTGAAAACCTGAAACTTCCATTTTTCTGAAACTTTATGATTTTTCATATCTTCAAAATGGTTGACATTTTGGAGATCCTCCCAAAGTCAAACTTGTGTGTACTTATAAGGACTAGCTCCATGATTTATTATAAATTTTTTGGAGCTTGTTTCTCCTCTTTTCCCAATGCATTGAGGAGCTTTGCCTTTGTCTTTTTGAGCTCTTTTGCAAATTGAAAAAGTATTTCGAGGAGATTTGAAGAATGAGCTTGTTTTAATATGTTTCAAATATCAGTTTCTTGTATAACTCAAATATGGCTTCGTCTCAACTTGTTTTGCTCTTTTAGGCCATAAAACGGGAGTTTGTGGAATTATTGGCTTTTATTGAAAATTTCTTGTAACCAAACCCTAAATCAGTCATATGTGTCTATTTCACACTCTTTATGACCAAATTAAGATGAATTCTTTGCCAAGCTCTTTATTTTAGAAAGACTCCATTTTGGCTTAACTTGGTTTTGCATTTTTGGTGATTAATTGTTCATAACTTATAATTTGGTCGTTTGATTGATTTTTTTGCATAAGAAAATAATAAATGATATTTACGCATAATCAACACACAAATACGCATTCAGAATTTTGAAGGATATTTCAGACTTTTAACCCAGCATTGTTGCAAAGTGTTTGTTCGTGATGACCGAGAAGGCTAAATGCAGCCTACTGTATTATCTTCAGCTTGATTTGCAGTTATCTATTTGCAATGTAGTTGTGTTTGTATCCCCTGCTAGAAATACTAGCAAAAATTCACAAAGTACTCGTTTGAACTTTTTCCAGCATAGAAGCAGGCTTGAATGCAAGTTTAACATATGGCAAAGAATATTTTCATAAGTTAGAACACTTTCTCACTATAATTTTTTTTCTACATCACTACTACAACGGTACACAGCGACACAAGAACTCGGATCATGTAGGAATACATGCCCTTTAGAGAAAAGAAAAGCTTGGTGGGTAGGATGGTGGGCTACTATGGGATGGTCTAATCTACTGTGTCGACCGCGGCTATTTGCCCTTCCTTCCGAAGTCAGTGTTGTAGTCCTCACCGACCATCCTAGCATTGGCTGCCAATTCATGCTCCTCCTCGTGAGCCTCACACTCCCTATGCCTGCACGCCTCCAGATGAGCTTGCGTCTCCTACCGGATGTGCTCGCTTCGATCATCATTGCGCCACCGCTCCTCTCTCTTCTCACGATCTGTCTTAGCATCCCACTCCTCGTAGTCTAGACACCATTGGTCGTGCAGGTGGATCTCCTGGTCAATTCATTTGCGGTACATGCATAGCAGATCGAGAGACTACGGGTGGAGGGGAGAGCTTGTTACTGTAACCTGTCCTTACTGGCTGCCGATAGCGCCCCATGTCCGAATGCCTATCAGGATATTCCCAAGCGTAGTTAGCGCAGCCCCAGTAACGCATGCCCAAGCTCAGCCACTACTTGGATTTGAAGAATTTGCATGCGTCCCTGCATTAGCAGAGGGGCGACGTCTCCCCTATGAAAGGGTTTTATGGTGAATGCTCGGTGGGAATGTTGAAGTATGGGTTGGAGGTACGGGGGGCTTCGTTTCAGGGAGGTGGCCTTCTCGTACACTCCCCTTGTTCGTCCTGGGCTGTAGCAGCCTTTGCAAGTTGAGTGATCTCCTACCATTGCTTCTCCATACCAGGGATGTAGTGCTTTAGTCATACTACAGGAAAAATCTCCGTGCAAGGGGTAGTACTTGTAGGCTAAGCTGATGCGGCATACGCGGTAGAAGTCCAATTTGGTTTGTGCAAATTTGTGTCCATGAGGCAGCAACACATACGATGAATCTTGGAGCAGCGTAGCAGCACATCGCTACGCAAAGCTGTCGCATTTGGTCATGTCAATGTACAAAGCTTCCTAATTTGGTCTTGTTGTTGCATAAATCTGCTTTGTTGGGTTACGTTGCCACACAAAGCTGCCTCGTCAGGTCATGACGCTGCGCAAACATGCATTGCTGGGTCCATACGAAGTACCACAAGCCGAACAAGTCGAAGCAGTGGCATCAACAAGTGCTCAGTTTAGGGTGAATGTGTCCATCACTTCTGGTTCTACTTTTGCACAAACAATGGCTCAAGAATCTGCTCCCAGGTCCAACAAAGCTGATCCATCAAAGAGAAGAAAACAATGCACATCAAAGTTGGTAAAGCTTCTAGGGCTATAGAGTGTACTCAGTGCGTTGTGTGTAAGAGACTAAGTTCTCAGGTCAGATACTAAGTACAACTATTTCTAGTGCATATAAGAGCCTAATTATCATGTAAGATACTAAGTTCATCTATGTGCTTAGTTCACTTGATCATGGCATCAAATGATCTAATTTTTCTTTCATACAAGTCAAGGCAATAGCACAAGTCATACTCAAAAGTAAGTACAAGCTGATAAGAAACTTATTTGTCTCTCAGTAAATCCAAAAGGTGGGTTGTTCAATATGGGATAGGACTCAGTTCATCTATTTGTGCTTGCAGACATCATGTTCCAATTCTAATTTATTTCTTTTCAGACACTTTCACACATCATGTTCTAGATCGTTCATTTGAACACATCACTTGCTACAAATAAGCTGACCAAAATAAAATTGTACATTCAACCACATGAATTGATACAAAATGCAGCATACATTGCTATTCTATTTCATTTCTTCCAATAGAGATATCACAAACAGAGCAACATTTGCAACCTATCACCAGCAATGCATATCACGACAACACATACACATACAAAAGTGCTAAAATCACCAAGAATTGGACAAGAATCACTATGATTTTAGTTGAGTACGACACATCTATGGCATGACTTCCACAGCGCTGGTATCGCACAGTCGCACTACCCTTCTGACCTGATTCACCCAGTGATGACCTATACGCCATGAACGCCTCCAATGCCTCTTCTTCGGTGCCGAATCGCCGATAGCTCACGTCCGGGAACAAATAGATATCTTCGTGACAATGTTCCTAACTATTGTACACTTCCGGATTCTGACCATTGAACACGGCGTACCATCTCATTAAGCCTTGGACCACACGAACATACTCTTAAATGCACGAACGATGATAACTCTAATAAAAATTGTACGAAGAACAACCAAATTCACCTAGAAGAAGGGCCAGATCGGAAATACTTGGGTAACTAACAGCCTGCAAGCACCTTGCCTCTCCCGGTTAGAATCAACAACGCCTGAAGTACTAAGTAGGCGACACTTGTCACCTTCGTCGCCACCTCTAGGGTTCACGGGAGAGAAGAGGGAATGCGTGAGAGAGTGCAAGAGGGAGACAAGGAGAAAGCTTAAACCCGGTCTACCATTCGTTTAAATAGCTGAACATGAAAGAAAACAAGGAGCAAAAACAATACACGAAGGTGAATCGTGCGGGAAGCTCCTTCTGCCACACCTGGCACAGGGGGCAAATCCCTTGTGCCTGGCATAGGGGACAAGTGACCTACCACATCCAGCACATAGGGCAGTGACCTGCCACACCTGGCACCAGGGGCAGATGACCAAGAGGGAGCTAGATTTATAAATTATACTAGAGAGCTAGTTCTGCAAATAAAAAATTCCGGCGGCGGAAAAAATTCTCTGCCCATCTTACTCGTACCAGTAACAAGCTTTCTCTTCCTCTTCCATGTCATCAAAAATTTGATGTGACAAGCTATTGGTATATCAAGTAAAAAGCATTGTTGAAAGTACCTTACAACACACCATTAGATCATGCTACGTTGAATAAACCTTGCAACACACCTGAAGACAAAAATTACACATCTCGATAGAGAGATGAACATACTCAAGATTCAAGAGTCTCCAAGCAACACATACACAAACACTTAAGTCTTTCAATATCGGAAGCAAACACATGAGCACGCCTGTTGAAGGCGTTCCATTGACATAATCCGTGAACTAAAGGAAGACGCATATCCCGATTCCTGAACTAAACAACCGTTAACCCAAACAGAAGCCGGTGACCAACGACACCTGAATATCTTACGATAAACATCTCCCTCACAAGAGGGTAAAAGCAACATCAGAGAACATACACGATACATGTCCGAGGCATTAGTCAAACCAAAACGATGTAAATACACACAAGGCAATCTGAATCTTGTAAGTCAAAACAGTAAAGACCTCTCAAACTCCTAACTGTTGCACACATGCAGCCTATAATTCAGATGATACAATCCCTATGTTGAACTTTTTTACATCAGTTTCATACTGTAAATACATGGCTCCTCCAATGGCAGACAAGATTCTACTGTACGCAAAGGCTATAGCATAATAGCAATAAAAACCACAGCTGAATTCGAACCCAAGCATGTATGATCATATACTTCGGGTTATCGGCATGTGTACCAATTCAGCAGCACTGAAGAGAAGACAAAATGGGTGATGTACAAAGGCATCCACCAAGTAGTTGAGAACACTAGAAATAGTCGGGGACAGGGTTATTATCATCATCCCACAGCTCCTTGAATTCACTCATGAAATAGCCTTCATCCATCTCAGTTGAGTCCTCGAGCATCTTTTCTTGCATAGCCTGTCATATCAGCAGTTAAAAATGGCACAAGTGTTCTACAGACAGTATATGCCTACCATCTGGATAGAAGTGCGGGAAAGCAGCAAAGTCAATGCTCAAATTTAGCGAAAAAATTGAAATTTCTAAGAAGAAACCAGGACACTACCTGGGACTCCTGCATTTTTGATACGACGGTCAAAATCCTTTGGTACTGGTCTCTTGCTTCTGGGTACTGAGCCATGGACTTCACTCTGGCAAGAGCTTTCTGCAGCCTTTCTTCAGTTTGCTTTCGTCCTTCTTGCAAGAAATCATAATCATCTGCAGAAGGTTTATCTGCGATCAAATTGCTACTTGTTCCAGCGCTGCTGCCCTCTGTTGCACCTTCTGCAGACCGAAACCCACGTAACCCAGCCCCTCTTCGCCTCCAACGCAGTATAACTTTCTCCACTATCCCAACAGACCAAACTATTTTCCGATAATGCTTCCTCACTTGGTGGCCTCGCACATGAGCCTATCCAGTATAAAAGCAAATTCAGGAATATGATGAATCTATGCTAGTAGCGAATGACACATATTGGACAATTTTCTAAAAAAGCACAAAATTGACAGTACATTGTGAATTAAGACACATTGAGCAGTCGTAAAGCACAATAAAGACTATCCCACTATGGTAACATTCATCTTAGTATCCCATCCCAGAAGTTCTGTTATCAGGTATGTCTTTGCAATGCACAATTCATCAATATTCCAGGTGGCAGACAAACAATAAACTTCACAGTGTTTCTATTTGAACAAATGAATGACAAGAGTACTACAACTGAGTGTTATGAAAAACTAGAACATTCAGTGGATTCTGATATATACAGTTAACATACCTGGATCTTTACAATTCGCTGTCTAATAAGAAGAAATTCCTTTCTCCCCTTCCACCCCCTGAACTTATTTTGTATGCGAGATGCAGCAGCATGCAGGGGATCAACCTGTCCTGGCTTGGATGGCTTGACAGACAGGAGTGAAAGTGCACGCTCATCTGATATCCCACCTTTCTCATCTTCATATTGAACTGCTTGCTTTCTCTGGAAGGATTGCACCCTGAAAACTTGATATATCTGAGCAGCAGCTTGAGCAGCGTTTCGAACAGCTCCTAATGAATCTCCAATTGCAGGCTGTGATGCACTTCTCTCAGTAACATCTCCAATACCAGGTAGACCAGATATTTCCGCCATATTGGCTTCCTTCAGATTGAGGGCCTGAAGATGACTAGTCAGAGAAGACTCTGCCAGGAAACCAGAGATTCCCTTGTGTCCATTAGCAGATGCCAGATCTGCTGGTGTGCTTCCAGAAGGGAAATCGGGAGTGGGATCTGTCAAAGCTCCAGGAGCTGCTCCCAGCGCAATAAGCGCAACTACAGTCCGCTCTCTGCATCATAGGTCAAACAACATCCCAGACAGTTCAATATCCAAAACAGAAATATGAACCCATTACCTAATATTACTTTTTGAATCACTTACCTGCCGCAAAATGCAGCCCAATGGAGTGCAGTCCATCCATGAACGTCTCTGAAATTTATGTTCACACCAGCAGTAACTGTTGGTCTCATAGCCCAATCATATCCAAGGGCAGCTGCTAGGTGAAATACGCCCTGCCCCTCATCATCTAACACACTGGGTCCCTTGCCACCATCACCTACTTTATGAAGAAGCCAGACATGCAATTTTTCCTTAATCAAGTTTTCAGCAAATTGATCCTGCTGATCACCAGTAAGAAGCTCATTATCATCCGCCAGCTTCAGTAACTTTGACCACTCATCATTGTTTGTCATCAGTGAACTTAACTTCTTGCTCAAGTCAATCATCTCCAAACTGGGGTTAGATATAGTTGCTTGGTACTCATCTGGTCCCAGGGACAACAGTTTATCAAGACGTATCTGGAAATAAACTTTGTTTGTTGCACCGTGTGGACTAGGAGCATCCATGTATTGAGATGGCCTAGGTCGGAATTCAAACTCTCGGACTTCACTGCAGGCCAATCTGTTGGAGCAGGTGATATAGAAAGGGACTCTACCAGGTTTATGTGGAGGAGAATAACAATGGAGAGTTCCATCTGCTGAAATCTCTGCTGCAACTTCAACTTCTCCAAACATACATGACCACTTGCATCTTTCGGTGACTTGATTGGTAAAGAATATACCGGTAACTAAAACCTACATGGCATGCAAGAGATTTTGTGAGCAGCTGCAGAACACTAGTTTCAGTGAGAATCATCAAGACCTTCAAGATTAGAAAAAATATATGGACGAAAAGTTCACATTAACTATTAACTATACAATACCTTAGTCTTTGAGCCCGTATACGTCCAGCTTGGTGAAAAATCAACTATACTAAAGAGCTGGTCCTGTGAAAGCATTGGAGCCACAGTAAACTGATCCAGTGGCTCACGGCTTGATGCTTCGATGATACTGTCTGCCTCTTCAGTGTTCCAGTACGCCCCAGAGCTGGATTGAATTTGGGAATCCTCAACTTCAGGAAGCTCCTTGCTCATCCATCGTGTAAAACTGTCAGTTTTCTTAAAGCTGTCTTTTAGGATATCAGATAGATTGGATGATTGAGTCTTCAAAAACGTATAACCAATAGCTGCCTCTAGAGACCCATCATTTTGTGGAAAGCTGTTCTCTGTTGCAGATAAATCACCAGTAGCGCTAGAGAACTGAGATACAAAAGCTTCAGTTAGATAGCTGTCCCAAGAAAATTAAACGAGATACAAGCACCTCGAGGGCACAGCCAAGTGCAGAATTCTGACCATACAAAGTAATTATCACCGTAACAACTAAAAGAAATAGGCCATGTATCTTCTAAATAAGCAATGTAATAAAATAATATTTATAGAAATTCTAAAGATCATCTGCAGAAGAATAGGATCAGATTGTAGAAATTAAAACTTATCATGATTTAATAGAAAATAGAAAACTCTACTGCAAATTCAGTATTATGGTAGAATTAACTTGAGGCCATGTGCACTAGCTTGTAACCAGTGAATGTGCACTGAATGGAAGCTCCTTTCTTTGACCCCAAAAAAGAATTCCAACAAAATCTCATAATTTGTTGTGAATGACAAGTATTGATGCTTATTTTTATATAGACTAAGGAGTTAAACATATGGACAATAGTATGCAATTTGAAACTTTGTTTGATATTTTCATTATTTTAGCACATGAACCAACAGAACTACAAATTTTTATTATTTGTGTATCACCATACAAAAATGCACACAACATACCTGCCAGAATGATTCTCCATCAGCACCTGCAGCACTTAAATCATTGAGACTGAGTCCATCAGAATATACTTCATCAAATGTCAAATATTCAACTCCTGGGCCTTCTGTGGAAGCGCCTTGCTCAAGAGGTACAGGAAGTTGGGGATGAGGCATTTGAACACACCCTTTATCCGGTTTCATCACCTCGTTCCAAGATGGAAGATCAGTTTGACTTTCACGCCCATTCGTTCCAAGTCCAAGACTTGAATCATTCAGAACCACAGGTGAATTATCTTGATCACTAGAATAGGAGCTTGTATTATGTGCCATTGCATGCTGCAATCCCTGATAATTACCTGAAATTTTGGTGACAACGAAAGGGATTAATATCAACTGCACTTAGGTTCAAAGCACAGAAAATTAGTTCTAGTGTTGATTACCTATGGATGAAGCAGGAGCATAAGAGCTGAAAATAGAAGCATCAATCACAGGTCCAATTCCATTTTGGTGCTGCTGCATCTGAGTGAAAGAGTAGTATCCGGCTCCTCCTGAATAAGTATCTGCTGCACCGAATTTTGCTTTAGATACGCTGTGCATAATCGGAATATGTATCAGTGAAACTATTTTAGTTGTGTAGTATTTTCACTGTCATTATACATAACAGAAGATATCCGGACATCTCTACCTGATTCTGCCTCTTCGTATTCAGAAGCCTGTCCACTAAGTGAGCTTTCACCCTCTATAGTTTGCGAAGGTAACTGACTTAATGGACTATCCACAGCAGCTGCTTGAAGCATGTCATTATTTCCCCTAGCACGAGATGATTTCCCACCCTGAAGATCATATTCACATAGTGAGATATAAATGGGATCTAAAAATTATATCTTGCAAGAGCAAAACAGGAGGGGAAAAACAACTCTTCCCAACAGAACAGGTATGACTAATTTTCTTCAGAATTTGAAATAAGAAAAATTACTTAAACCAAACTAAAGAATGAGTGAAAATCAATTTGTCTAAATAAACAAATTGGTAGACTTAGGGATGAAAAACGGATACGAATTATCCATATTATTTGACTACCGTATTCAATAGGATATGAATGTGGTACAGATTTTCCCATCGGATTAACAAAATCTCTCTTATTCATATTCGAATTCGCATAAAAAATATGGATGTAAATATGGTATGGAATTTTCCCATCCGAAATTCCGAATTGTTATTTTATCTGAGCTATTCGTATTTGAATTCGATGAAGCTATGGGCCCATTCATATTAGCTTTTGGCTTTGACTTATGAATAGTAATAGCTTGTAGAGAGAGACTCGCGTGCGATTTTGACCGATATAAATAAAGTCATTATATTTTGTACTACAATCGAGTAGTAAACTCCGTCTTGAAAAGACACTCCGTTTGAAAGCCAAGTACTATACAAAAGTCATTAACTGCAAAAAATCAGCTTTTAGAAACCAATACGTACAGAGCCATAAGTATTTTATTGCAATATGCCTAATTAGTTGCATGAGCTTTTTTAATTCAATGTGAATTCATGTTTCTTAGGTGAAATAAATAGATTAGAAAGCTTACGAATGACTATATGAGGATAAAGTGTCACTAATATCTTCACATTACATAAGTTATGAGGATATCCTGATCCGACCGAATTGAGTAGATATTCGATTTAAATTTGTATTCGTTATGGCATTCAATTCATATTCATATTCAAGCGTATTCAAATTTGAATCCATATTCGTTTAAAAAAATACAAATATGGTTTCACCACTATTTAATTCGTATTCGATCCTTTTTCACCCCCTAGGTAGACTAGTAGTATTCTGTTTCCAAAATAAATTTCAATGTGCTACAGGTCTTGCATTTCACTATCAGCCAGCTTACTACAATTGCTATACACAAAGTATTTTTTTTCTTGAATTTCCCCCAATCATCTCCATTATCGTTATTCAATAATAGAATCTGATGTAGCCACCTAATCAGGAGTTCAACATTTTACTACGACGGGTTTAAATGTTTATCCAGTTTTGAAAGCAACCTTAACTTCTCTGAATTACAATTCAAGCCATGCTCCTGTAACTCCTAGGGGTGGGGCGCAAAATCTTTGTTTTCCGGAATTTAAAATTGGTAAGAAAAAACATGCAACTTACTAATATTTGCCATGCGAAGATATCATTAAGCCAAAAATTATTTTACATAAACACGCGCACACAGGTATAATGGAAGAAAGACCTCAATCTCACAAAATATGTCCATGAAGAGTGTGTTTTGCAAGAAAGAAGCATCTAGAGTTGAGTTCTCTTGATATATAAATCTCAATCATCAAAATTCAGAAGTAACAATTTATAAAAATTAAAAGGCTTTCTAAACATAACATGTTAGCACAGGCCTATATTAATATTTGAAACAACTAATACTGTACAATATAGTATTTGGTATTTAGTAAATAAAAAATTATAAGCAGGACCTCTGCAATTTGCCAGAAAATCACTGCAAAAAAGAATCAAAATATTAAGATCCTAACAGGAAGCAACGTAACTCTTGCATACAGGATAATGGAATATAAATGCAAGGCAGATACAAAGCTAATCACTAAGCTAAAAAGAGGAGGCTTCAGTATTACCTTGGTCTCAAGATAATGTACAAGGACAATGTGCATAAAATCCCTGCAAAATCAAATAAAAGGATATTCAAATATAAACACCTACATTTATGTATTCAATCTCACCATGCATGTGCAAACAGGTGAGTGCAGTTATATGCCCTCTAGTAGGCATTCCCGCTCATAACATAGCACAACTACATAAGCAACATACACGGTCTCCTAAGGAAATCCACTTACTCTTCCAACATCCAGTAAGTCCTCCTTTGGAAATTCCCATTCTCTTCCCCATGTGCATAATAACAGTGAAGCACATCAATGCTTCCAGACTGGATTTATGAACCATAGTCAGTTTTATTCTCACTAACAAATAACCACAGCACAACAAGCATAACTCCAACTAAAGCACTTACTTTCAGCCTTTCATGGGCTTCTTTGACAGTCTTTCCATCCTTTTTCCTCCTCCAATTATGACCATCCTTCCTAAAGTATCTCAGTACTTTACGATCAAATAGAAAAAGTGAACCACCTAGGCAAGACATGAAGAAAATCAGTTGCCAAGATATATTGAACCCAAGGATGGTACATATTGAGGTGTTTTATCAACTTTAAGCACATGTAATGGGGACATTGTAACCAGGATGACCAGGTCAATGATAGGTAGATTTTTTATAAATTTGCTCACTACTAAGTCTTGGTTTATGTTTTATGCCAGCAGTCATAGAGGGCTCGGTTTAGCATATCGGGTTTTAGCTACTTTTACAGCACATAGAAATTCTGCTGAAATACAGTCACATAGTACAATGTGCAATAACAAACAAGCAATACCAAAATACAGCTGCAAATTGAAGTTCAGAATTTCAAAGTAGTAAAGGAAAACTTCCATAAATTAGCATGCAATCAGAATTCAACCTGCTGGGCTTTAAAAACGATCTTTTATCAGCTATTGTTATGGTGATTCACCAAGGAAAATTACTTCTATGTAAAAACACAGTAAATAGCAGAAACATTTGATATAGCAGACATATGCCCATACTTGGAGGCCTGTTTGGTGGTTCTGGAGCAATACGGAAATTTCTGTAGTTTTTAAGTATTTCACAAATTTCAGCAGGGCGTAGCCATCGTTGTTGAGCCTCCTTCAGTATCTGCTCAATATCTGTTAATAGATCATGCAAAACAGTTAAGCAATGCAACAAAGCTGCAACCAACAGTCTTGAACATGAATGATACAGCTATTTTAAATTCTCACGAAAATGTGCAACAATGTACAATTGTTTCCAAGTGAGGGATCCTTTTAAGAATAGACCAATTGAATTTCTGGTAAGGCATGAATCTCCACATAAGCTCACAATCAAGCACCAAAACACAACACTCTTAGCAAAATGTTAAACCAATTCGCCACTGGCTGTGAACTTGCTTGTCTTATGAAATAACTTCAAAATAAAGCAGGGAGCTCTTCATCACAAAATATCAAACCTAAAGAGACAAATTCTATAACTATCTTCTCTCTTTAAAAAGTACAACATATGACCCTGCCATTTGGAATAAAGGGATCTTTACTCTAGATTCTAGAAAAAGAAAAAGGTTATCCTGGCCAGTGTTCAAGAAGGTGGCCTGGGCGGCCGCCTAGGCGCCGCGTAGGTGCTGGGCGGCAGGGTGCCGCCCGGCCTTGGCCCCTAGTCGGGTGGCTGGGCGGCGAGGCGGCCCAAGGCGGGAGCAAGGCGGGGCCAGGCGGCCTAGGCGCGGCGCAGAGGGAGCGGCGGGGATGGGGGAAAAGAGTTACCGCACACGACGAAGTCGCCGCCGCCGTCGACTCACCGGATCCAGACTCCCCGCGCCAGATCCCACCGCTCCCGTGGACGCCGCCGCCGGATCCGGACTCCGCGCGGATCCGCCGCCGCGCGCGTGGCGCCGGAAGATGTCGAGTGGTGAGGCGCGCGGAGGAGTGACGCGAAGCGGCAGCAGGAGGAGCGGCGGGATGGGGCGCGCGAGCGCGGGATGGGCGGCGCGAGCCGCGGAGGAGCGGCCGGGAGGGAGCGGCGCAGCGGGAGCGGAGGGAGCGAGGTGTCGAGTTGGGGTTAGGGTTAGGGTTAGCGCCGGGTCGATCCGGTCCGTTAGATTAGATAGGAACAGTCGGCAGGGTCCGGTGTTGGATTTTTTTCATTTAGTCCTCCGGTTTTTAAAAATTACGAATAGACTTTTTCTCAATAGATTTCTTTCAATCTAGACCTCCTAAATATATATATATTAGACGAATCCTAGTAACACCGATAATTGTTGATCAAGGTAACAATTTTCTTCATCTAAACAGCAAATATATATACACGATTGTTTATTTTTACATACTATCTTTATTTTTAATTCGGCCGCCTAGGCCCCCGCCTAGGCCCCCTAGGCGCTAGGCCCCACCTCGCCGCCCGCCTAACGCCTTCTTGAACATTGATCCTGGCAACAAAATTCATCCCAAATTCCCAACTAAAACCATGAATTTCAGCTACAACTTTGACAACTAAAAGAAACATTAGCACACTCGGGGCACACACAAGTACAGAACTGCAAGCCACAATGATCCCGCATCCTAAATGGATAACAAAAAGGTCTGTTGCTGAACCTGAACAGGCTAACACAAACAACTGCCGAAATCAAACTGCTCTACTACACGTGTCCGCAGCTAAACCTCAATCCCCAACCCAAACCCTAGTCCAGCGACTGGATTCATTATTAATTAATATGCAAACCAAAACATCATAAAGGATATTTGCTTTTTACAAACCTCATTCTAGCTCCCCCAACCATAAGAACAGACCTACTGTCCTACACCCAGACTGCGGGTAGAGCACATCAAACCCATACATCTCCAAATTTTTCCCAGTAGTGCACATCTGCCGATCAAATCCATGCATCTCCCAACTCGCCATAACACCAAACTCGAAGCGCTAATCTTCCAAACCAAACCCTTGCAGAACCCTGTAGTATTCCCAATAGATATTCCATCCAAGAAGCTCAAGATCCTAGAACTAAAAGAAACACCAGAAAAAAGGCCCGGTCTGCACCAATCCATTATTACAGCGCACCAACTCCGCGCCATGCCGCAACCATAAACCACCAAACATCCCAGTACCTCCAGCCTTAGAAACAACACACCCAGGGGGGGAAGAGCACCAAGCAAAACTCCACTCCCGAGTCCCCAATCGTCCTTGAGAAGCAGAAACGCTTCCTCCTCAGCAACCACAGCCAATTCATCCCCCACCCCCCCAAATCAACCGTACCGTACGAATCACGACCCACGCGTTGACCGAAACCAGCACACCCCACCCAGATCGGATCGAACCAAACACTACGATCACCACCAACCCAGAACGAACGAACGGAGAGCCGCGCCACGGGAGGCCGGGGAGGAAAAGGGGGCCGCTCACCTAGCTGCGGCACGACCGCAAAGCGCCGCGCCTCCGCCGGCGCATCCATCGGGATCACCCCCGGCGACCGCGCATCCAAGTGGCCCGGATCGGAGGAGGGATTTGAAGCGAAACGAGGCCTCTCGCGCTCGCCTGGGGATCGAGGAGGGTTTTGTTTCTCCGGAAGGGGTTTTGATTCGGGGGGATTTGCACGGAATTTCTCGAGGATTTGGGAAAGGGATGTGCAGCAAGGACGTTTTTCACTCCTCCCCCCGGGTTGAAATGGGTGGAGCTGGTGGCGAAATGACCGTTTTACCCCTGGGTTAGCAAAGGTCGAAGCTTCCAGCTTCCTGCCTGTGCTTGGACCCGTTCTTTTTGTTTTTTTTCTTTTGGTTTTCGCCACTCTAAAAACCCAATTAAGCAGGGTGACTTTTCAAACGATTTCTCGGCTTTTTGAATTTAAAATCATATACATCTTTTATATTGTTGCTTCTCGTCCACTACTAGCTCAAAAATATAGACAAAAATCATCAACCGCAGCGACAGCAAAAAAGAATAAGCCCTTAGACCATATGCAATATGGTAGATGGCAGTTATCTATATACATCTCCGTATCATCTCTCCTTACTTGGTACCGACCATTTCACAAGTTGGAGATGACCTAACTTAATTGAGAAGAGATGGTACATATTAGCTAAAGGGTCGTTTGGTTGGTGGAACTAGGGCCGAATAGGGGCGATGGTGGGGGATTAGAATGGGGAAGAAAGTGGGGAGAGCATTAGCTAGAGGGGAGCTTGGGGAAGGCTTACCAAGCAGGCTTGGAGGTGGAGGAGCACTAGAGAAGGCCGACAGTAGAGGCTAGGGGCGCCGTGAGTGAGGCCACGGAGGAGGACTTCCGGGAACAAGTCGTGACACGAACAGCTTCAAGAGTAAGTCGCTGGTGTGGTCGGAAGGGCACAGAGGGGTGACGTCATCCATCGATGGGCACCGAGGAGAGCGAGGCCGAGGTCGCTATTGATGGAGCCGAGGTCACCGAGGAGAGCGAGCCCAAGGTCACCATTGATGGAACTGAGGTCGACGAGGAGAGTGGGGCCAAGGTCACCACCAAGAAGAGCAGGGCCAAGGTCGCCATCGATGGAGTTGAGGTTGCCGCTGAGGAGAGTAGGGCTAAGGTCATCGAGGTCACGATTGCCGCCAAGGAGAGCGGGGTCACGGTCGTTGTGGAAGGGAGCCAAGGGAGCCGCCGATCGGAAGAAGGACCAAGAAAACGATGAGGAAAAAAGAAAATAAAAGGAATAGAAAAAGGACTATTCCATTTCATCCCATTCTCTCAACCAAACAAAATCTCGGACCATTTCATCCACTCACCAAATACTCTACTCGAACCATCCAATTCCATCCCATCCTAAAAAAGTACGATGTTATTCCATTACATCCCATTTGGTTCCACCAACCAAACGGCCCTTAAGTAGATCGGAGGTATTTCAAGAAATTTGACTCGTCAGCTCGTAAGAGTATAAAGGTGTAACATCCCAAAATTTGCTTTCTGGAAAAAAATTTAATTTCAAATTAATTATTTTAAAGTAATTGGATTTTATTTGGCTTTTATTTGATTTTCTGGTTTTTCTGGAGTTTAAAACCTATTTTTAGAATTTAAAAAGGTATTTTAAAATATGAAAATTAAATACCGACATTAGTTGGAAATGATTTTATTTAGTCCAAAATATGTCCAGGAGCTTCTGTGAATTTTTCTTGAATTTTTGGAGGTATTTTCATATTTTTCTGAGGCCTAAATAATTTCCTAGCCTTTTCTCAAAAATTAAATCAAATTCAAAAATCAAAATCCCATCTCCTCCTTCCAGTGACACGTGGACGGCCCAGACCGCCACGCTCCCTCGCCCCATCCAGCCGCACCTCCCACTCCTCGTTGCCTCGCGCCCGCCGCCCACCCCGCCTTCCTCCCCTCGACCGACACTGCCGGCCCGATGCACGTCGCGCGGCCCGCGCGGTCCATCCGGCGGTCCATACAGTGATGTCTTTTGGCCTAACCAATGCCTCCGCATACTTCATGAATCTGATGAATAAGGTGTTCATGGAATATTTGGATAAGTTTGTGGTTGTATTCATCGATGATATTTTGATATACTCCAAGAATGAGGAAGAACATGCGAAACATTTGAGGATAGTTTTGGAAAAGCTCGAGAAAACCAGTTGTATGCCAAATTTAGCAAGTGTGAGTTTTGGTTGAAGAAAGTAGCCTTCCTAGGTCATGTGATTTCAGAGGAGTGTCCAGAGACCCGATAAAGTAAATGATGTGCTCAATTGGACACAACCTAAGTCAAGATTCGAGATCGTGCTTTTGGGATTGGTGGTTACTATCGTCGCTTTATTGAAGGATTCTCCAAGCTTGCAAGATCTCTCACCCGCCACTAAAGAAGGAAAAGAAGTTTGAATGGAGTAAACGTGTGAGGATAGTTTTCAAGAGCTAAAGAAGAGGTTAACCTCTGCTCCAGTGTTGACACTTCCAGACATTAGAAAGGATTTTGAAGTCTTTTGTGATGCCTCAAGGCAAGGATTAGGCTATGTTCTGATGCAAGAGGGAAAGGTAGTAGCATATGCTTCAAGGCAATTGCGACCTCATGAAGGAAACTATCCAACCCATGATTTAGAGCTTGCTGCCGTGGTGCATGCTTTAAAAATATGGAGGCATTATTTGATCGGTAACCGTTGTGAAATCTACACAGATCACAAAAAGTTTGAAGTACATATTTACTCAACCTGATCTCAATATGTGACAAAGAAGATAGCTTGAGCTAATAAAGGATTATGATGTTGGGATACATTATCATCCAGGAAAGGCTAATGTAGTAGCTGATGCATTGAGCAGAAAGAGTTACTGTAATAAGCTCAGGATAAAGGACAAGATGTCCGCACTTCAAGCTGCACTTCAGCACTCAACTTGGAAGTAGTAGAGGAAGGATTCTGCAACTTTAGAGGTTCAACCCACTCTAAAGGACCGATCAAGGCACTCAAGTAGAGGATAAGTATGTCAAGGAAATTAAAGAAAACATGAAGAAAGGGAAAGCACCAGGATTTTCAGAGGATGAAGAAGGTATCATTTGGTTTGGGAAAAGAATTATCGTACCTGAAAAGAAAGAGATAAAGGAGTTAATCAAGGAAGCCCATGAATCTGCATACTCAATCCATCCTGGAAGTACAAAGATGTACCAAGATCTCAAAGAAAGGTATTGGTGGTCAAGTATGAAAAGAGAGATTGCGGAGTATGTAGCTTTGTGTGATGTGTGCCAGCGAATTAAAGCGGAACATCAGAGACCTGCCGGGCTTCTATAACCCTTGCAGATACCTGAGTGGAAATGGGAAGAAATTGGAATTGATTTTATAACTGGGTTACCAAGAACAAAGTCAGGACATGACTCCATTTGGGTTATTGTGAATCGTCTGACAAAAGTTGCCCACTTCATCCCAGTGAAGACCACATACTCTGGGGATATACTCGCAGAGTTGTATATGTCCAGAATCGTGTGTTTGCATGGAGTTCCAAAGAAAATTGTGTCAGATCGAGGGACTCAATTCACCTCAAGGTTTTGGCATAAGTTACATGGACTTTTGGACACAAATCTGAATTTTAGCACAACATATCATCCACAGACAGATGGTCAAACAAAAAGAGTAAATCAAATTTTGGAAGATATGTTGAGAGCTTGTGCTCTAGCAAACAAGGCTAAGTGGGATCAAAGTTTGCCCTATGCGGAGTTTTCCTACAACAACAACTATCAATCCAGCTTGCGATGTCTCCGCTTGAAGCTTTGTACGACGAAAATGCGAGACACCGTTGTATTGGAAAGAAACCGAGAAGGACAAGTGTTTGGACCAGATGTGTTGAAGCAAGCGAGGAACAAGTTCGTCCGATCCAGATGTGTTAAAACAAATCAAACCAGCAGAAAAGCTATGCGGACAATCGTCGAAGAACATTAGAGTTTGTACCTGGAGATCATGTTTATCTGAAAGTTTCGCCTCTCAAGGGAATGCGACGTTTTGGAGTTAGTGGAAAGCTTGCTCCTAGATTCATTGGACCATTTCCTGTTGTGGCGAAAAGGGGATAAGTTGCTTACCAGCTAGAGCTTCCACCTCAGTTGTCGAAGGTGCATGACGTCTTCCATGTGTCAAAGTTAAGGAAGTGTCTCAGAGTGCCAGAAGAACAGATGCCTCTGGATGAAGTGAACTTAAAGGAGGACTTGATATACCCAGAGTATCCAGTCAAAATATTGGAAGAAGCAGAGCATCGTACGCGAAGCAAGGTCATCAAGTTTTGTAAAGTGCAGTGGAGTAACCATTCTGAGTCAGAAGCAACATGGGAGCGTGAAGAGGATTTAAGAGCAGAGTTCCCCAATCGTTTTTCCAGTCCGTCCGAATCTCGGGGTCGAGATTCTCTCTAAGGGGGGTAGGTTTGAAACATCCCAAAATTTGCTTTCTGGGAAAATTTAATTTCAAATTAATTATTTTAAAGTAATTGGATTTTATTTGGCTTTTATTTGATTTTCTCGGTTTTTCCGAGTTTAAAACCTATTTTTAGAATTTAAAAGGTATTTTACAATATGAAAATTAAATACCAACATTAGTTGGAAATGATTTTATTTAGTCCAAAATATGTCCAGGAGCTTCTGTGAATTTTTCTGGAATTTTTGGAGGTATTTTCATATTTTTCTGAGGCCTAAATAATTTCCTAGCCTTTTCTGAAAAATTAAATCAAATTCTAAAATCAAAATCCCATCTCCTCCCTCCAGCCGACACGTGGACGGCCCAGGACCGCCCACGTCTCCCCTCGGCCCCATCCAGGCCGCACCTCCCCACTCCCTCGTTGCCTCGCGGGCCCGGCCCGTCAGCCACCCCGCCTTCCTCTCCCCTCGGACCGACACCTGGCCGGCCCGATGCACGTCGCACCGCCCGCGCGGTCCATCCGGTCGTCCCCTCCCACTTAGACCACACCCGCCGCCCGATCCGCCTCCGGTCCACGTGGCTGCAATCCACACCGCTATAACCCCGCCTCCTTTCTCTCGACCCGCGGGCCTCGCTCGCTGCCGCTTCCTTGCACCGCCGCACGCCCCGCCCGTCAGATCCGTCGTCTCCGCGGAGCCGCCTCCTTCCTTTTCTTTTCCCCTCTTTCCTTCTTTGCGCAGGCGACTGAACCGAGCCGATTCCGCCCTTCCTTCTCGCTCCCTCCGGTTTGGAAGCCTCGAGCGATCACACACCAAATCCCCGATTCCCGTGCATCTCCTTCCTTCCGCGCCCTTATTTCCTTTCCTCCCCTCTCCCTTCCTTTTCCGGCCACAAGACCGCGAGCGATTGCCGCTCCCTCGCTCCCCTTCTCCCTATAAATAACCCCTCGGCCGCCTTCCGCCCAAAACCCCGACGCACTCCACCTCCCTTCCCGAACCCCGTGGCGCCGCCACCATGCCACCTCCTCCCGAGCTCGCGCCGCCTCGGTGAGAAACGCCGCCTCGGCCCGCCCCTGCAGCCCGCCACCGCCACCCCGAGCATCCCGTGCGTCGGCGAACCCTCCGACCCTCGAGCAAGCCTCCCGCCGCCGAGCACCGCCGCACCGGAGAACCCGAGCGCGCTGCCGCTTCTTTCGCCGGCCGTCCCCGCTCGCCACCGCACTCCACGACCCTCCACCAAGACCGCCTTCACCCGGAGCGCATTTTGGGAGTCACGAAACCTCCACCACCTCTCGCCGCGGCAACCCCGCCTCCGCCCACTCGCTGTCCGACCCCCTCCGCAGTACCTCAAAAGGCTAACTTGCCCTATATGGGTAGGCAAAGCCTCCCGCCCATCCGGTTAGCAGCGCTCTCTTCTCCCCTCGGTTCCTCGCTGCGTTCGAGCCCCGCTCCCGCACGCCGAGGTTGAGCCTTCTATTATTTTTCCGCCGACAAGTGGGTCCCACCGTCAACGGCCGCCGGCTCATGCTGCCATCATGCTCGGGCCCCCCTCTGCGTTGGTCACCGACAAGTGGGCCCGAGTCGATGGGTCCCACATGTCGAGGTCGATCCTGTGGTTCACCGCCGTGGGTCCCACCTGTCATAATCTCGAATAAAAATAAAAGATTAAAATTTAAATACTTCGATGGGCCCCACTGCGAAATTTCCTAATTTCGGATTATTTCAAATCAAAACTTCAAACAAGCATAACTTTCTCATTTTTAACTCCAAATTCAGCCATTCAAATTTCTAAATTGCCTAAAATCATAATCTATCCAAATATGGTCTCTATTTGAGTTTTTGAGTTTATTTGATTTTTGTTTGTATTTATTTGTTTTGTTGCTTCGTCTTTTCCCGCGTAGATTCCAACGTTGTCGACGATCTCTCCACTTCAGAAAGGTGAAGACCCGAGAACTCAAGAAGGCAAGTCTCCTTTGATCATCTTGAACCTATGATTTTGAAATGTTTTACTTATTTTAAATTATGTGCATTGCTATTTACATAAAGCATTAGTTCAAATATTAAGGTATTAGTTACCCCAAATTTTGTTATGCCCTCATTTGAAATTGAATGCCATGTACCCTTGTCTCCCTAGGATTTCCTTTGGCTCTTTAGTGAGAGTATTATAATCAATTGTGAATAATAGAATGGTAGTATAATGCTTAGTCATGCTATGTAATAACCTTGAAATCTTGAAAATGGAAAATTATGATTTATTGTAATACCCTTGTATTTACAAATTTAGTGGTAATTGGAGTTACCACTGTTCTTTTAAAATAAACTAAAATGTGAAAGTTGGTTTAGATTAGGTGGATGGTTGGTTTGGGTTGGTGCAGCTTAGCACGAGATCTTGAAAAGTGTATGTTCCACCCTAGTCAATTAAGGACCGACGCTTGTGTTTGTCCGCACTAGGGATGAAAACGGTCGAAACGGTCGAAAACTCTCAACCATTTTCTACTTCTACATTTGAATACGAAACGAAAGCGAAAGCGATAAAGCCGACACGAAACGAACGCGAACTTACGGATTATCGAGAATTTCAAAACGAACCAATTCGAGCGGAATTATGTCGAACACGGTCGAGATAATAAAATTCAATACGAATACCGACTTGTAGGACCAAGTGCATAACAATTAACAAACGACCAAGTACATAACAATTACCAAGTGCATGATCAAGTTCAAGTGCATATAAAACACAACTAAATGGTTGGACATGAGAACAAAAATGTAATCGCAGAACCGCTCTGTGGAGCGATTGAAAGCGACCCTGTGTTCCTATCAACATGTGAAACGTCGAAGACCAACTCGCTTTTGGCCTAATCATAGCATCACCGGTCAACGCTCGGAGCTACCGGAGACGTGGCATTAGGCCTAAACTACATTATATAAGTAAACATAATTTAGGTACTACAATCGACAGCAAGAAAGCTTTACAGAATCCGAAGGGTATCCTGGCGGTTGGAGCCAGAGAGGGTGGATGGAACCCGTAGTTTAAACTTGACCAATTGTAATTGGTTAGCTAGTGTTGGTAGTTGGAACCTTCACTAGAGAGTTAATGATAGTTCTGTTAAAATGTTTACTTTATTAAATTGATGCCTTTGAAAGTAATTAGTAGTAATTGAAATTAAAACATTGCTTTGTGCAAAAGAACCATATAACCTTTCTTTGTCAAGCCTTGCATCTATTGCATTTTTCCCAAGACTTGCGGAGTACTTTATGTACTCACATGCCACACTCAAACATAAAAAGCAGAAGAATACGAAGCCCAAGAAGGAGATTACGACTACTTAGCTGGTGGCTTCGACGAAGGATTCCAGAGTTCTAGGTCGCGCTTTCCCACCAATCGCCTGTGGCATATTGATGGGTCTACTTTGAATTTACCTTGCTTCACAGATTCTCGTTGTGTGAGGTCTTGGAACCTCCAATGTAATAATGAGACACGTGGTCGTGACTTTTATAATTGTAATAAATGCGTTGTTGGTCATGAATCATTTCGTTTAATCTGTGTGCACTAGCTTTGATCTCGGGACTAGTGCAGAATACACGAGGGTCCGGGTTTGGAAATCCGGGTCCCGACAGAGGTGGTATCGAGAGCCAATTTGATCAGAGGACGTGACCTAGATTAGGAAAGGCAAACCATAAGGACTTATATTTATAAAAAGAATATATTAAAAATATATAAGCCCCTTTGCTCTACTCTCTTCTTACTTAGAATCTTGTTCTTGTCTCTAAATTTCTTTGTTAAAATCTTTTTACTAATCTTCTCCTTTATTTCAACTTTGTAGATGGCCGGTGCAACCTCCGCTGCCCCGTGGGACTACTACTCACATGGAGAGGATGCTGGAGCATTCGCTAGCCTTTTACGGCAGCTTATGCAGTGTCTGGAGTACCGTCAGCCGCCCATTTTCAGGGGGGCGGAAGACTCGTATCCTGGACCGTGACTCTTGGTCGATGGAGGTATTCCTATATGCACGGGAAGGGGAATTCAACTCCCACACATACCCCATCAAGCATCCTTGGTCCCGCTGTTTTGATGCAGTCCAAGATGCGGCACGCCTTGCCGTAGAGGAGTTGTGCCATCTGAACAAGGATGCTGTGCACCAGTCCCCCTTTTGCTTCTTCATCAACCCTCGGGCAGGACAGAGGTATCCAGATCCCTTTGATATTCCAGTTGATGACCCTCGACTGTCGCACTAGGTGCAGCTCACGCAGGCGATGGCAGTCACTTATGCTAGAGCTTTGGAGGAGATCGGACAGCTTCGGATGCTTCTCACTTCCAGCTATCAGCACTCCGATACCCTTCGTGCCCAGCTTCTCCAGAGTCAGGCAGCAGAGTTCAAGCTGGGATGTCTCAAAGCTGCAGCTAACTACACGCCGTCTTCGCCCGTACCAGTTGTTGTCCCCAACAACCCAGCTCCAGCTCGACTTTCGGGACTCCGCACCAGGCTCAGCGCACGCAAGAAGGTGCAACGCCCGAGTCCTCTACCCGACATCAACATCGGCGAACCCAGCAAAAGGCGCAAGCTTTTCCGCTCTCGTTCTCGGTCGACTGCCTCTAGTCGTAACCGTGCCTCGACCGAGTGTGATTGTTCGCGACATCATGTGAATGAGCGCTAGGAGGACCCGGAGGAGAACCCAGAAGAGGACACAGAGGAGGACCCCAAGGAGGATCTGGAGGAGCGCATCATCATGGAAGATGAGTAGTTAGTTGAGTCAGTAGTACCCAAATAAATGTCCACGTTCTTAGAACGCTTTATTATGCTTTGGTGTGCTAGATGGACTGTACCAAGCCTATGTGCACTTGTGGTACAGCCATTCTTAAAACTATCTTGATTGCAATAAAAGTTTTCCCTAAGTGGTTGCTAGTTTCTTCTTGTGTGTTGGTTGGGATGTTATTAGTTTCCCTAGTCTCTTACCTATGCTAGTTCCTCTTACCTTTGCTAACCCCGAAACCGCCGATGGTGAACACAAGGAGCAACCTCGCAACACCGTGTGACGCCAACAATCACCAGACAACAACATTCCACCACCTCCCGCCCAAGCGCCCAACTTAGAGCAGATAATGGCCATGCAATCGCAGCTTCGCAAGCCTTAGCTCAAAACCAAGTACAAAGAAGCTCCGCAGCACCCAACCAAGCTCCACGCCTAAGTTGGGAGAATTTATGAGACAAGACCTCCTCGCTTGTCGGATCAATGGACCCTTGGAGGCGATGATTGGATCAAGGATGTGGAGAGGAAGTTGAACTTAGCTCAGGCAATGACCACGAGAAGGTGTTGTATGTCGCCCACCAACTCAAAGGAATTGCTGCTAATTGGTGGGAAAACTATCGTGTCGTCCATCAAAATGTACAAACCATCACTTGGGATGAGTTTGTTGAGGCTTTCAAGATCGCGCATATTCCTACGGAATAATGGAAATGAAGAAGAGGAATTTTACCAATCGCAGCAAGGAAACCTCAGCGTTTGAATACCCAACAAGTTCACCCAACTGTCTGTATGCGCTGAGGATGTCACCTCATATGCAACAAAGATCCGAGGTTCATGCAGGACTTGATCCCAATCTCAAGGTGCACTGGTGTCTAATGACTACCCAACTTTCCAAAGACATGGTGAACAAGGCTCTCATACAAGAAGATGCTCACACCAGATGAGACAAGGAAGAGGAAGTTCCAAACTCAAGCAGGAGCAAGCGGCTTCGGCCGCCCCAATCCTCCTCAATTCAACAGCCCTCAATGCCGTGTGCCAAGGACACCATCGGCAGACTCGCCCAAATCCGCAAGCTCCCGAGTAGACAATGGTGGCCAACCACAGCAGTAACAGACTTTAGCGGCAGGAGGCAAGGCTTCAACTGCAAGAACATGGGGCATTATGCCGCAATTGTCCCCGTAAGCGCCACCGTGGACCCCGGCTTGTTTCAACTTGGGGACTACACCAGCGCGAGCTCCCACTGCAGGTCAAGGCCGTGGGGCACCGCAAACTCCAAGGACGCCGCAGGCAATGAGCAGAGGACATCTTAACCATGTCACTACGGAGGCAGCCGTGATGCACCGACGAGTTCAGGTAAGTTCCTTGTCAACTCGCACTGCATCAAGATTATTTGATTCTGGAGCTTCGCATTCTTTTGTGTCAAAAGATTTTGTTGAAAGATATAATTGGGATGTGCGGTTGCTTAAGAACCCTATGCTAGTCTAGTCCCATGGGAAGGAAATGAGGACAAACACAGTTTGCCCTAGCGTAACTGTGGATATAAATGGAGTACAATTCCTAGCGAATCTTGTTATAATAGATTCCAAGAGCCTAGATGTCATACTTGGTATGGATTGGTTAACCCAGTATAAAGGGCAGATAGATTGTGCCGATCATGCTGTCACTAATACCAACTCGGATGGAATCCAAGTAAGGTATAAGTCAAACACATCTTCTCGGAATAGGTGTGGGCTGAACAGTTTGAAGGAAGTAACTTTGGAAAAGGTGTCTATAGTAAGTGAATACTCGGATGTGTTTCCTGAAGATTTACCCTAATGCCACCGACCGGAAATTGAGTTCGCTCATCAACCTAGTACTGAGCCGCTCCAATATCCAAGAGACCTTATCGATGTCAAGAAATGACTTGGCGAAGTTAAGAAGCAAATTGAAGAGTTGCAAGATAAAGGTTTTGTAAGACCAAGCTCACACCCGGGAGCACCAAGATTCTAGTGAAGAAGAAAGATGGTAGTCTACGCATGTGTGTGGATTATCGATCCTTGAATGATGTGACCATTAAGAACAAGTACCGTTGCCCGTAATAGATGATCTGCTTGATCGGTTGAAAGGATCATGTGTCTTCTCTAAGATTGATCTTCGATCGGTTATCACCAATTGAAGATAAGACCAGAGGACATACCCAAGACAAAGATTTGCTACCCGTTATGGATTGTATGAGTATACAAAGGATGTCTTTTGGCCTAACCAATGCCTCCGCATACTTCATGAATCGATGAATAAGGTGTTCATGGAATATTTGGATAAGTTTGTGGTTGTATTCATCGATGATATTTTGATATACTCCAAGAATGAGGAAGAACATGCGAACATTTGAGGATAGTTTTGGAAAAGGCTCAGAGAAACCAGGTTGTATGCCAAATTTAGCAAGTGTGAGTTTTGGTTGAAGAAAGTAGCCTTCCTAGGTCATGTGATTTCTGCAGGAGGAGTGTCCGTAGACCCCGATAAAGTAAATGATGTGCTCAATTGGACACAACCTAAGTCAGTATCTGAGATCAGAAGCTTTTTGGGATTGGCTGGTTACTATCGTCGCTTTATTGAAGGATTCTCCAAGCTTGCAAGATCTCTCACCCAGTTACTAAAGAAGGAAAAGAAGTTTGAATGGAGTAAAACGTGTGAGGATAGTTTTCAAGAGCTAAAGAAGAGGTTAACCTCTGCTCCAGTGTTGACACTTCCAGACATTAGAAAGGATTTTGAAGTCTTTTGTGATGCCTCAAGGCAAGGATTAGGCTATGTTCTGATGCAAGAGGGAAAGGTAGTAGCATATGCTTCAAGGCAATTGCGACCTCATGAAGGAAACTATCCAACCCATGATTTAGAGCTTGTCGTGGTGCATGCTTTAAAAATATGGAGGCATTATTTGATCTAGAACTGCTGTGAAATCTACACAGATCACAAAAAGTTTGAAGTACATATTTACTCAACCTGATCTCAATATGTGACAAAGAAGATAGCTTGAGCTAATAAAGGATTATGATGTTGGGATACATTATCATCCAGGAAAGGCTAATGTAGTAGCTGATGCATTGAGCAGAAAGAGTTACTGTAATAAGCTGTGGATAAAGGACAGTATGTCTGCACTTCAAGCAGAATTTCAGCAGCTCAACTTGGAAGTAGTAGAGGAAGGATTCCTGGCAACTTTAGAGGTTCAACCCACTCTAAAGGACCAGATCAAGGCAGCTCAAGTAGAGGATAAGTATGTCAAGGAAATTAAAGAAAACATGAAGAAAGGGAAAGCACCGTGATTTTCAGAGGATGAAGAAGGTATCATTTGGTTTGGGAAAAGAATTATCGCACTAAAAGAAAGAGATAAAGGAGTTAATTCTGAAGGAAGCCCATGAATCTGCATACTCAATCCATCCTGAAGTACAAAGATGTACCAAGATCTCAAAGAAAGGTATTGGTGGTCAAGTATGAAAAGAGAGATTATGAGTATGTAGCTTTGTGTGATGTGTGCCAATAATTAAAGCGGAACATCGAGACTGCGGCTTCTATAACCCTTGCAGATACTGAGTGGAAATGGGAAGAAATTGGAATTGATTTTATAACTGGTTACCAAGAACAAAGTCGTGACATGACTCCATTTGGGTTATTGTGAATCGTCGACAAAAGTTGCCCACTTCATCCCGGTGAAGACCACATACTGGGATATACTCGCAGAGTTGTATATGTCCGAATCGTGTGTTGCATGGAGTTCCAAAGAAAATTGTGTCAGATCGAGGGACTCAATTCACCTCAAGGTTTTGGCATAAGTTACATGGACTTTTGGACACAAATCTGAATTTTAGCACAACATATCATCCACAGACAGATGGTCAAACAAAAAGAGTAAATCAAATTTTGGAAGATATGTTGAGAGCTTGTGCTCTAGCAAACAAGGCTAAGTGGGATCAAAGTTTGCCCTATGCGGAGTTTTCCTACAACAACAACTATCAATCCAGCTTGCAGATGTCTCCGTTTGAAGCTTTGTACGACAGAAAATGCAGGACACCGTTGTATTGGAAAGAAACCGGAGAAGGACAAGTGTTTGGACCAGATGTGTTGAAGCAAGCAGAGGAACAAGTTCGTCTGATCCAGGACAGGTTAAAAACAGCTCAAACCAGGCAGAAAAGCTATGCGGACAATCGTCGAAGAACATTAGAGTTTGTACCTGGAGATCATGTTTATCTGAAAGTTTCGCCTCTCAAGGGAATGCGACGTTTTGGAGTTAGTGGAAAGCTTGCTCCTAGATTCATTGGACCATTTCTGTTGTGGCGAAAAGGGATAAGTTGCTTACCACCAGAGCTTCCACCTCAGTTGTCGAAGGTGCATGACGTCTTCCATGTGTCAAAGTTAAGGAAGTGTCTCAGAGTGCCAGAAGAACAGATGCCTCTGGATGAAGTGAACTTAAAGGAGGACTTGATATACCCAGAGTATCCAGTCAAAATATTGGAAGAAGCAGAGCATCGTACGCGAAGCAAGGTCATCAAGTTTTGTAAAGTGCAGTGGAGCAACCATTCTGAGTCAGAAGCAACATGGGAGCGTGAAGAGGATTTAAGAGCAGAGTTCCCCAATCGTTTTTCCAGTCCGTCCGAATCTCGGGGTCGAGATTCTCTCTAAGGGGGGTAGGTTTGAAACATCCCAAAATTTGCTTTCTGGGAAAATTTAATTTCAAATTAATTATTTTAAAGTAATTGGATTTTATTTGGCTTTTATTTGATTTTCTGGTTTTTCTGGAGTTTAAAACCTATTTTTAGAATTTAAAAAGGTATTTTACAATATGAAAATTAAATACCAACATTAGTTGGAAATGATTTTATTTAGTCCAAAATATGTCCAGGAGCTTCTGTGAATTTTTCTGGAATTTTTGGAGGTATTTTCATATTTTTCTGAGGCCTAAATAATTTCCTAGCCTTTTCTGAAAAATTAAATCAAATTCTAAAATCAAAATCCCATCTCCTCCTCCAGCCGACACGTGGACGGCCCAGGACCGCCCACGTCTCCCCTCGGCCCCATCCAGGCCGCACCTCCCCACTCCCTCGTTGCCTCGCGGGCCGCCCGTCCGCCCACCCCGCCTCCTCCCTCGACCGACACCGCCCGCCCGATGCACGCCGCGCGCCGCGCGCGTCCATCCGGCCGCCCTCCCACTTAGACCACACCCGCCGCCCGATCCGCCTCCGGTCCACGTGGCTGCAATCCACACCGCTATAACCCCGCTCCCCTTTCCTCTCTGACCCGCGGGCCCGCTGTCTCGCTCGCGCCCTTGGCAAGGCCGCAGACGCCGCCGTCGAATCCGATCGCTCTCGCGAGCCGCCTCCTTCCTTTTCTTTTCCTCTTTCCTTCTTTGCGCAGCGATCGAACCGAGCCGATTCCGCCCTTCCTTCCTCGCTCCTCCGGTTTGGAAGCCACTGAGCGATCATGCGACCAAATCCCCGATTCCCGTGCATCTCCTTCCTTCCGCGCTTCTTATTTCCTTTCCTCCTCTCCCTTCCTTTTCCGGCCACAAGACCGCCGAGCGATTGCCGCTCCCGCTCCCCCTTCTCCCTATAATAACCCCCTCGGCTTCGCCTTCCTCCGCCCAAAACCCCGACGCACTCCACCTCCCTTCCCGAACCCCGTAGCGCCGCCACCATGCCACCTCCTCCCGAGCCCGCCGCCTCCTCGGAAATCGCCGCCGCCTCGGTCCGCCCCTGAGCCCGCCACCGCCACCCCGAGCATCCCGCGCGCGGCGAACCCTCCGACCCTCGAGCAAGCCTCCCGCCGCCGAGCACCGCCGCACCGAGAACCCGAGCGCGCTGCCGCTTTTTCGCCGCCGGCCGCCCCCGCTCGTCACCGCACCCGCCGACCCTCCACCAAAGACCGCTTCACCCCGGAGCGCATTTTGGGAGTCACGAAAACCTCTCCACCACCTCTCACCGCGGCAACCCCGCCTCCGTCCATCGCTGTCAGGACCTCCGGCAGTACCTCAAAAGGCTAACTTGCCTATATGGGTAGGCAAAGCCTCCCGCCCATCCGTTAGCAGCGCTCTCTTCTCCCCTCGGTTCCTCGCGCTGCGAGAGCCCCCGCCCGCACGCCGAGGTTGAGCCTTTCTATTATTTTTCCGCGCCGACAAGTGGGTCCCACCTGCCAACGCCACGGCTCATGCAGCCATCGCCGCTGGGCCCCACCCTCTGCGTTGGTCAGCGACAAGTGGGCCCGAGTCGATGGGTCCCACATGTCGAGGTCGATCTGTGGTTCACCGCCGGTGGGTCCCACCTGTCATAATCTCGAATAAAAATAAAAGATTAAAATTTAAATACTTCCATGGGCCCACCTGCCGAAATTTCTAATTTACGGATTATTTCAAATGAAAACTTCAAACAAGCATAACTTTCTCATTTTTAACTCCAAATTCAGCCATTCAAATTTCTAAATTCGTCTAAAATCATAATCTATCCAAATATGGTCTCTATTTGAGTTTTTGAGTTTATTTGATTTTTGTTTGTATTTATTTGTTTTGTTGCTTCGTCTTTTCCCGCGTAGATTCCAACGTTGTCGACGATCTCTCCACTTCGTAGCAGGAAGACCCAGAGAACCTGCAAGAAGGCAAGTCTCCTTTGATCATCTTGAACCTATGATTTTGAAATGTTTTACTTATTTTAAATTATGTGCATTGCTATTTACATAAAGCATTAGTTCAAATATTAAGGTATTAGTTACCCCAAATTTTGTTATGCCCTCATTTGAAATTGAATGCCATGTACCCTTGTCTCCCTAGGATTTCCTTTGGCTCTTTAGTGAGAGTATTATAATCAATTGTGAATAATAGAATGGTAGTATAATGCTTAGTCATGCTATGTAATAACCTTGAAATCTTGAAAATGGAAAATTATGATTTATTGTAATACCCTTGTATTTACAAATTTAGTGGTAATTGGAGTTACCACTGTTCTTTTAAAATAAACTAAAATGTGAAAGTTGGTTTAGATTAGGGTGGATGGTTGGTTTGGGTTGGTGCAGTTAGCACGAGATCTTGAAAAGTGTATGTTCCACCCTAGTCAATTAAGGACCGACGCTTGTGTTTGTCCAGACTAGGGATGAAAACGGTCAGAAACGGTCGGAAAACTCCTCAACCATTTTCTACTTCTACATTTGAATACGAAAACGAAAGCGAAAGCAGTAAAGCCGGACACGAAAACGAACGCGAACTTACGGATTATCGAGAATTTCGAAAACGAACCAATTCGAGCGGAATTATGTCGAACACGGTCAGTATACGAAAATTCAATACGGAATACCGACTTGTAGGACCAAGTGCATAACAATTAACAAACGACCAAGTACATAACAATTACCAAGTGCATGATCAAGTTCAAGTGCATATAAAACACAACTAAATGGTTGGACATGAGAACAAAAAATGTAATCGCAGAAACCGGCTCTGTGGAGCGATTGAAAAGCGACCCCAGGTTCCTATCAACATGTGAAACGTCGAAGACCAACTCTGTTTTGGCCTAATCATAGCATCACCGGTCAACGCCGAGCTACCGAGACGTGGCATTAGGCCTAAACTACATTATATAAGTAAATGAAATTTAGGTACTACAATCGACAAAGAAGAAAGCTTTACGAATCCTCGAGACCCATTTAAAATCACGCACACAAATGAATCAAACCAGTGCAAATGTATCTCCATCCAAGCCCAAACCACAAACGTTATGGTCGAAGGATGGACACTTGCAATGAGAGCAAAGAATGCTGCTTATGTCAAACGACACTTCCTATCGATAGGTCTTGAGCTCTTCACAGGTGGAGCAGATTTATAACAAAAACTTACATAGACAACCAGAATTAACATGGAAGAATGCAGAACATAGCACATTGCACAACACTATGCTTGGAATAAGCCTCGAAAGCTGGACTATGTTTCGTCACTTAAAAATCGACGGTAATTCCAACATGTATAGCTAATCATCATAGGCTTAATATTGCATTGCATAGAATTTTGGAGGCACAAGAATTAAAGGTAGAAGAGAGTACCGATGATGAATAGAAACTCGCCTCAATACGTTGTACGAAACCAAAGGAACACTAAAAGCCCAAACATAAGAAGAATAAGATGGGACTCGTGTAGTATCATCGTAAAAGAAATGCATTCTCATTCACAAAGCAGGTAAAAGCAACGTGTCGAAGGTGTCCTAAGATTGTTTGAAGGTTTCATCCCTTGATACTACAAAAATCCATAAACCAAATCGAAAAAGAAAAAGAAAAGCGATAATCCGTGATGGATTCAGATGCAAAGATGGGTGTACATCATATGGACGATCGAGCCGCGGATCAAGTGTTGGATTATGCATCAATTACCTCCTCACAATCCAAACAGATCTTAAAAGGGATAGCGGCAAAAAAATAAAACTGGAAAAAGATTAATTGGTTCGATTCGCGTGAAAGACACAACTAGATGGTTTAGCGGCACGGCTTCAACGGCGCACGCGCGTCGCGTGCGCGAGTGCGGCCGTGCGCCGTGCGCGGAACTAGGGAAGGGGATTAGGGATTTAGGGAGGAGACACCAGAGAGAGCGCGCGCTGGCCGTGAATGGCCGGGCGCTGGGCACTGGGCCAAATCGGTTGCAACCGAATTTACAATACGGTATATTCGAATATAATGTAGAAAAGTAGAAAACGGTCGGAAACGCCTAAACCGTTTCCACTCCGCTTCGAATTTGGTATTCAGATTTGAACCGAATCGAATTTGTCCAAAATACGAATTCGATCGGGTCAAATGTAGAAAACGATACGGTTCGATGCACGGATATTTCGTTCGTTTTCATCCCTAGTCCGTCGAGCATTAACCGTAGAACCACAAGTCTATATGGGTACGACCTAGCCGACTAACTTATGATAGTCTAGTTTAGATGCCACCGGTGGAAAGTGGGTGCCGTGGATGGACCGTTATTCACAAGTGAGGGACAGTGGATTTCATCAGACTCATATGGCGCAAGAGGGGCTTCGTTCGGGCAGTTAGCCTACCGCGGTGAAACCTCAACGGGTGGTATCTAGCTAGATTAGAGTAAGGTAAGGGCTTTGTGATATTTTATCCGGGTCTCATGCCAAAGGAAGCGTGTTGACTTTAAGGATAATTTATCTCTTGTGAGTAAAGTCGCACAACCTCTGCAGAGTGTAAAACTATTCGAATAGCCGTGCCCACGGTCAAGAGCGGCAAGGAATGCATTCACATGGTAGATTTCTGGTTTTGGTTTTAAAATCAAAGTTTTGTATTCCGAGATTGGAGGAACTCTCTAAGGGTATCCCGCGGTTGGAGCAGAGAGGGTGGATGGAACCCGTAGTTTAAACTTGACCAATTGTAATTGGTTAGCTAGTGTTGGTAGTTGGAACCTTCACTAGAGAGTTAATGATAGTTCTGTTAAAACGTTTACTTTATTAAATTGATGCCTTTGAAAGTAATTAGTAGTAATTGAAATTAAAACATTGCTTTGTGCAAAAGAACCATATAACCTTTCTTTGTCAAGCCTTGCATCTATTGCATTTTTCCCAAGACTTGCGGAGTACTTTATGTACTCACATGCTACACACAAACATAAAAAGCAGAAGAATACGAAGCCCAAGAAGGAGACTACGACTACTTCGCTGGTGGCTTCGACGAAGGATTCCAGGAGTTCTAGGTTGCGTTTCCCCAGTCAACTGCCTGTGGCATATTGATGGGTCTACTTTGAATTTACCTTGCTTCCGCTGTATTCTGGTTGTGTGAGGTCTTGGAACCTCCAATGTAATAATGAGACACGTGGTCGTACTTTTATAATTGTAATAAATGCGTTGTTGGTCATGAGTCATTTCTGTTTAACTGTGTGCACTAGATTTGATCTGGGACTAGTGCAGTAATACACAGAGGGTCCGGGTTTGAAAATCCGGGGTCCCGACAAAAGAATGGCAAGCAACCTGATAGCATAGTTGCACCTAGCATTGCAGCAAACCGTTTGACCCCTGGTTTAGTAAAGGTTGAAACTTCCAGCTTCCTGCCTTGTTGTTGGAGCAACACATGGGAAGCATCTCACACTTGGATTTGGAATAGTACGGTTGCTAAATAGAGAATCTTCTTAGAGGCTGGGTTCGAATGCGCTGAGGATTATAGTTATCGGCTTACGCTTCCGTCAGTGAAGCCATAAGTCATCCCAAACGATAGCGCTTATGAAGTCAGATTATTTTCTCGTCTGCCCATCTCCCTCCCAATCCCCCTCAGGTAGCTATCGCGAAGCTCCCCCCACAGCCATGCTGGATCCCCCCTCCCGCTACGATATCCCCCTCGCCGAGCTCCCCCTGCCCTGCCTTCCCCTCCGCGAGATCTACCTACCCTACCTTCCCCTCTGCAAGATCCCCTTGCCCCGCCTCCTCGTCAACGAGATCCCCGTGCCTTGGCTCCCCATCGTGGAGATCCCCTGGCCCCTACCCCTTGGCAACATCCCCCATCGCCTAACCCCCCACGCTGGCGACCCCATCCATGAAGGCAGTGGCAATCCCTGTAGTGCTGAGCCCGGGGACGACTGTTGCGGAATCTCCCACAGCCCCGTCTGGTCAAGGCCCGGCACTGCTGGTCAGAGGCGTGGCCTCGGTCCCTCAATCGCAAACCGGGTCATCCTCAGACACTATCTCCGACGCTGGCACCACAGAAGATGTGCTTGAGGATGTACAAAGGGTGGCTCACACCCTATCAGAAGCACTTCCTACCTCCCCTACCGTTGCCAAAGCCCTTTGTTTAAGCTATTTTGCCGGGCTTCGTTCAAGCTCTTCTACAGTCCATCCCAAGCTCCAGCACGAACCCCATGCGCACCTGCCGTCAGGTAAGCTCCATGGCCTGTGTAAGGATTGTTTGCCCTGTTTTATTATTATTGCAAATGTTTCATTAGCCTAGAATGCGGTAGGTTTTGGCTTGCCTCACAAATTGCAGTAATACATAGGAACTAAGCGAATGCGTGACCATATGAATTTAATCCTAGGTGTCTGTGTAATGCTGGATCATGCAGTATTTGTTCGATGCAATGTGTACTACGCTTAGATGCCTGACTCTTGAATGTGCAGTGTACCTATGTAATTGCTATACATGCTGCTAGTTTTTTAGCAAGTGGTGTGTAATCTGGCAGTATTGCTCGTTTTCTCCCTTATGTCACACTCGGCCACAGTTAATAGCCTTGTCTATTGTTTGCACCTTAGATGGATCCTACGCCTGGCAATGTGAAGATTTGGGATGACGAGGCTCACTTGACGTTCCTTGAGATATGCCATGAAGAGGTCCTCACCGGAAATCGAAAGACGATGTGCCTCAACCGGCGAGGCAAGTTTAATCTCATGACCAAGTTCAACCAGCGCACAGGAAGGTGCTACACCCAAAAGTAGTTCAAGAACCATTGGGACAACCAGAAGTCTCTGTACACAAAGTGGCGCATGCTTAAGTACAACGCCACAGGTTTGGGCATCAACCTAAAGACCGGCAGCATCGCTGCATATTCTAGTTGGTAGGCACAGCAAGAGAAGGTACGAATGATGCCGCCTTATTGCAGTGTCGTCATGCTCTATTCGACGTGTCCTAACCCCACCTTGCACATTGTTTTGCAAGCCATCAGTTGTCTAAGACGGTTTTGGGATGCGCCACTACCGCACGAGGACCTAATGGCAAACATGTTTGAGGGTGCTATCGTTACCAACAAGCATGTTGATACGCCGGCAGGGTCACAAAGGCATACGCAAGACAGCTTGGACGAAGAGGAAGACTTGTTGGTCTAGTCCCGCAGCTCCACTGGGCATAGGGTCGGCAAGCAGCCCGCTCATATGGAGTCCGAGGACACATGCTCCAACAAGCAGTCTAAGGGCGACCACCTCTCAGACTGCATGGAGCGTGTGTGCGACTACTACGAGGCTCAATTGGCGGCCACAACCATGAAGAAAGATAGCATGCGTAACGAGTCCGAGGAGCTCCTTAGCCCGGTCATCGTAGATGGCTACCCTACGGGCTCGAAGGTGTAGATTGCTGCCACAATGGTGCTGCGGAGAAAGCACAACCGTGACATGTTCAAGGTGATAACCGACCCGGCACTTCGCGCTGACTGGCTGCTCCGCACTTGGGTGTTGAGTAGTCCAAGTAGTTTGTCTCATGTAGTCGATGTTCTTCTCAGGTGAGCGTTTCTGATCTTAGGTTTGTCCTCGATCGCATTGGCTTGTGTCATTCTATTTACAGACTTTTCGTTATGAATGTCCTGTTTGTGCAATTTATTAGCTACTTCATTGTCGTTGAACATTGAGAATTATTGGTTCTTTGGTTATTTTCACTTCACGTACTGCTGTGCAATGTTGTTGTTGTGCATGACACGGATTGGTGCAGTACTACTTGTCATTCTATTGATATGCATGTGCAATGCTACTGGACAATGCTATTGAGAATTGTTGGTTTGTTCATGTTTTGGACAATGCTACTAGACAATGCCTCTTACTTACATCTTGTGCACATAAGACATGACACTTTCGGCTATGCAAATGTTGTTTTCTATTTAAGTAGTATGCATGTGCAATGCAACTTTACTGCTACCTGTCTTCAACATATCAGTGAGGGCATATTAATTGGTGGGAATATCTGCTACTTGTGCATGAGAGGCTTACTGCTATGCATGAGAGCCAGGCTGGGATGCTCAGCTTACTGCTACAGATGGGAGGCAGGTTGGGATGCTCGCCTTTCTACTACAAATGCCTTGTCTCGTAACTCTATAACACTTCATCGCTTGGCCTCTATAGCTCTCATCGCAAGCCTGCAGCCGGTGAGTTTAGAAGCGCATTTTGATTCCCTCGTTGGATTTGTCTGCACACTAATTATTTTTTCATGCGTAGTTGCCATGTCAGACAGCTCTTACTCTGTCAGCAGCTCCAACTCCAACGCACCATGGTGCCTCCACCACTGATTGAATTGGTGGTGCTCGAGATGCTACAGAGGCAAGCACAGAGGGAATCGCGGAGGCCACATAGGGAACCGATCTAGACCGGTAAGGAGTGGGTGAACGAGCAGCTAGCACAGTCGAACCTTTGTCGCGAGATGTTCAGGATGCGGCTAGAGTGTTTCCACAGTTTGCATGACTGGTTGGTAGAGCACCATGGCTTGCGGTCTACTTTGGAGGTTTTCTCCGAAGAGGCATTGGCGATATTCATCTACATAGTGGTGGGACCGTGAAGCAATAGCTAGGCGAGCAATCAGTTCGCCAGGTTGGGGTCAACTGTAAGAACCAAGCTTGGCAAGGTTCTCGATTGTGTGTACGATCTGGGGTGTTACAACATTGCCACATGATCCTCTTTTCACCAATGTCCACCCATCTTTGCTGTCGGCTAGCTTTTTTCACACTTTGTAGGGGCAATCGGAGCAACAGATGGCACTCACATCCCTGTAGTTGTTCTAGATGCTCTACGGGTGCAGTACACAAACTGCCATGGGTACATAAGTCAGAACGTGCTAGCCGTATGCGACTTCTACATGAGGTTCACTTGGGTCACCACTGGATGGCCAGGCTCAACACATGACACGTGGATCCTTATGGACACATTGGTAGGGTTTAGACATTTGTTCTCAAACCCTCCCGCATGTACATACACAGAAAACTTCTGTCACTAACCGTGCGCAATTGTTGCATTATCTGTAGTATTACTGAATCATTGTTTACGCAGGAAAGTACTACCTGGTCAACTCGGGCTACCCAAATCGTACGGGGTACCTTGCCCCATACAAGAACACTCGGAACCATGTGTTAGACTTCGACAATGGTCCAGCACCCCATGGACGCAAGGAGATGTTCAACTACCACGATTTGTCACTTCGCAATGTTATCGAATGGGCGTTCGGGGTATGGAAGTGGAAGTGGCGTATACTAGAGAACATTGTTGCATATCACACAAAGCGCCAAAGAAGATAATGCCCGCAACTATGGCCCTCTACAATTTCATCATTGACCAGCAGTTGGGCAATCCAGATTTCGAGGACCCTGCACTAGAGCCTGGGTACAGTTCAGACGAACCAGACATTATGACGGTGCTCAATGGGGATACGCAAATGAATTGCATCTAGGAAATGATCTCGTACAATCTTGTTGTAGGGTAATATGGTTCCATTTCGAAGCCGCAATAATTGGGTCATGCACATCTGTCTGTCATTGTTAACCCGTATGTCACTAACACACGTGTTCACAAACATTTCTTAATACTTTGTTACCTTTGGTTATATGTTACGTGTTTGTCATAGTCCTCTGCATGTCATGAAACATACGCTTCACGTCTCAAAATCAGCAATAAGCCATAAACCATCAGCCCAACAGAACGCAACAGCTTCAGCCATAAGTCATCAGCTCAAAAGACACACTACAGCTTAATCTAAAAGTCATAAACCACAGCCATAAACTTAGCCCAAAAGAACCCACCCTTTTTTGTGGCTTTTGGTTTCGCTTCTTCGAAAGTCGAAATAAATAAGGCAGATTTTCAGCTTCCCGAGTCCAAAACTATATGCATCGTCTGTCACCATTTGGAAAAGCGTAGACAAAAACCACAACCATCAACCGTAACCGAAAAGAATAGACCTGTATGCCATGTATAGTATAATAGATGATGATTATCTATAATACATCTCTATACCATTTATAGATAGGATTAGAGACAACTTATAAAATGGGTTGTCTATATAGTTATCTATAGTGGTCTTACATAATTAATTGGTTGTCTATATAGTCATTTATACAATGGTATAGACAACCGTCTAAGATCTATTAAATACTAGACAAAATCTTCCTTTCTTTTCCTTTTTTTTCTCCTTTTTCTTCTTCAGATCATTTAAAACCTTACATAATATAGTTTTACGTATAGCAGATATATACTATTATCAATGCCCTCGAATAGGACTGTGCATTCAGTTAGTTCGGTAAAATCGGTTCGGTATATACGGTAAATACGGTATTGTTAGTTCGGTAGTATACGATATTTTTGAAAATACGGTTCGGTATCGGTAAATCCCAATTTATTTCGGTGTGGTATCGGTAAATACCATATTTACCAAAGTTGACATAAATTGCAAACGATATAGTGACTAGCGAGATTAGTAAGCGACAATATATATACAACGAACCGTTCTAAAGAAAGATATTTGCAATCACAGTTCTAAAAAAAATGCAAGGAACTCCTTTATGTCAGCAGCACTTTTAATGGCATGTAGTATCAGTATGACTTGTTTCAATTGCATCTTTCACATGCTGAGATTGCATGGCAAGAGGCAAGGCTGAAGATGGAAAAGGAGAACTTGGAGAAGGAAAAGAGTGTCCTCATGGGAACAGCTTCCAATCAAGACAACCAAGATGGAGCCCTTGAGATCACAGTTAGTGGTGAGAAGTACATATGCCTTCGTTTCTCCAAGGCAAAGAAATGAGGGATGAACTAAGCGTGGAGGATATCATAGTTGTGTACCGGACTTAAGATAGGTCCAAAGTAAGCCAAGACTTACTGTCTCACTGTCTTTGGACGAAGTGAATCAATGAACCGCATGCAGCTCGACATCCGCGAGGGCCATGCGCAGACCGTAGGCGCGACAGGGGTCCCTGCGCCACGGTCGGTTTTTACGGTTTGTTCGGTTTTAATCGGTTTTTCCCCGAAAAAACCGAACACCAAAAAAACCTAAAACTAAAAACCGAGTTGACCGGTTCGGTTCGGTTTTTTGGTACGGTTTTTTCGGTTCGGTTGAGATTTGCATAGCCCTACCCTCGAACATAGCGACTCATAGCAATGGAGCTGGATCTTGATTTGTGAGCAATGTTGGCGGCGCGTCAAGCGACCGGCGATGATTTTTTTGTTTGCCGTCAAGCGATCGACGATGATAACTTTCTATGATGACGCGCCAAGATGGGAACATGCGGAAAGTGGGCACGGTGGCGGCCGGACATGAGCACAACGGCGACGGCCACTTTTTAGATATGAGAACCGCGCACGAAATATTTGGTTGTTGCTTGGAACCGGTTCTAGTTTTGGTGCCAGCTCTAGAAATCATTTTATTGGTGATGAGTGCTCCCATATGTAGGGTTGGCTCCGAGAACTCTCTCCGTCTCCTTACTTGGTGCCGGCCATTTCACACGTTGGAGATGGCCTAAGATAATCGAGAAGAGAAACGGTACATATTGGCTACGTAGATCGGACGACTTGCCAGAAATTCGACTCGGAAGCTTGTAAGAGTACAAAGGATGGCAAGCAACCTGGCTGCAACTAGCATTGCAACAAACGGTGTTTGGGCTGGCCTATGATAAGCGCAATTTGGAATATAGTTGGTCACGAGAATCTCGTCGATTCTAACATTATAGTTTCGCCATAGATCTTGTAACAATGCCATCAATCAGTTTTTAGTGTTCCTCGCAGAATAAATACAGTAAATTAAAAAATGATATACCGTCTTAAGTCAAAAAATATTGTTTTGAGTATACAACTTTAACTAGTAATTTCTATAGTACTGGATTTGTAAACATAATAAAATTGTATTTTTATAAAAATTCTTTTTGAGATAAATTAGTGCATATTATTTTCTAATGTTCAATCTAAGCATTGAAAATATATTAATATCCAGAGCTCAAAGGTTGGACTGCACACCGTAGAACGACGTTACCTCACGCACCTACCACCTTATGGATTGATGCTTCTTGTCTTATCATCAACTTGCGATTGTCGCACTCGCATAATTCGATCAGATAAGACCGCCTCGCAGAACAGCTGCAGCCTGCAGGAGGAGCCACTAGAGCAAGCACCTGTCATGTGCAGTGCAACTGTACAAGCCTCTTCTTGATTATAAAAGCTAATTTTCAGCTTTTTTCTATTGTAATTGGTTTTTAAATAGAATATTTTTTAGAATAAGATCTACAAATTAATTATAGTAAACATTATAACGACTTTATTTATATCGATTAGAATCGTATACGAGTTTCTGTTATTCTGTACTCTCTCACAAATAACCCAAAAACTATAAGTTATAGTCAAAACACATGCCAAAACCAAAAATAACAGACCCCAAAGAGAGAACTAATTCAGAAAGGTCACAGGTATCGCCGGGAAGGTTAATTAATGTAATCAGGGGCGCTAATTAATGGGTGGTTCACTAACCTTCAGTTAGCCCTGCCCCGTCTCCGTGGAAACAACTGAGCTGTCACTTTAGAAAGAGAAGGCCAGAGAAGATAAGTTAGTCAGGCGCATGCTGCAGCTAGGAAATGAGAGCGTTCGGGCATTTGGATTAGGAACTTGGCACCGACTCACGTGTGGGCTTCAAAGCTCAAGATTACTTGTGTTTGTGACTTCCAGATGCCGGATCTTGACTATTGACTAACAGTAGGCACACCCATGAAATTTGCCATAGCACAACCATGAAATGCGCAATAAATCTCAAGGTTACATTTTTTTTTGTTGAAGACCGCAACGTTACATGTCAATCAGCTTATTATTTTGGAAAACCAGCGCAAAAAAAGAAAGAAAGAAAGATAGACCAATTTATCCTTCCACTAAAACCATAAACTCACCAGTTCCAAAATCAGTTCCAATTCCAGTAGCTAGCAGCAATAGAGCCAGTTCCAGCAGGAAAGCTAGCACAGCACAATAGTTCGTCAAAGAAGAGCTACTAGACAGGGGCAGATCCACCGAGGGTTTGGTGGAGCTGGCGCCCCCTACCGTCACCGGTCACCCCCTCCCCCACCAATGCCGAGGAGCTTCGCAGGATCTGCACCACGGAGTTGCTCTGCTCCAAGTAGTGTGTCCTCACCTTTCGCTCTATCCAGGAGGTGGAGGTGGCGTGTTTGGTTTGGTCCATCGCCTCTCGTCGTTGAAGCCGCTCGTGAACGTAAGCGACAAGGTAAGGTGTTAGACGTATAATGGCTGTATACATCGCCATGCAGGATATGGCCGAATCAAAGCCACTTTTGACACTGTTTCGCATCGTATTTACAAAAATAGTTGTATGTGCACCGTATTGACAAAAATGATATTTGTAACAATGCTGTAATTTCCTAAAATTCTAATTGTAAATTAATTAACTTAATCAAATACTTGGTGTTATTTGAGTCTGATGGGTGATTAGTAGGCTAATTATTTATAACCTTAACCATAATTAGTATGTAACATCCCAAATCTCTAGCAATTATGACTAAAAGAAAACAACAACAACAGAAATAATAATAATAATATTGGTAATATTAACAATAATAATAGTAAAGTTAATAATAATTAATTTCGAGGTATGTGGGCTAGATGAGCCAGCCCATCTAAGCCTTGCCCTATAAGAAAGAGTTATTCTCAGATTCTTCTAGAGCTGCCCCTCTCTCCATAAAGGCTAGCCGCTACCTTCCCTAGGGGGTGCACCTCTCTCTAGAGCCGCTTCTAGTTTTTTTTCCTAGGACTTTGCCATGGTTGCTCCAAGAGATAGATGGGGAGGAAGGCAAGATTGAGAAAGAGGAGAAGAGTTCACATATTTTCTTTATTAAATATTTTTCAATGCATGGGTAACTCTATAATAATTTTACCATATCCTATAGATGAACTTTTGTGTAGATTAATTTGAGAATTAGCGTGTAATTTACCAGGGTATTTTTGGTTTCATGCATTTTCGATCTAAATGATTTTCGAGGGCCTTGGTGGCTGAATTCGGAAAGGTGATGTACTAAGTAGTTGTATATAACCTTCTAATCTTTCCAACATGCTCAAGATCACTAAATTACATTGGGTAGATTGTAAGATATGGTCTTTGAAAGTCTATTGTCATGTAGATCATTATAATCGAGCAATGCCGTGGTTTTTGATGGTTTAAGCCTAGAAGACGATTAAATTAGATCTGGTCAATAACCATAGAGTTGTATATGATTTCATTATATTTCTATAGAGTCATATATTATTAAATTTGTATGGGTATATTGGAATTAACGGTTCCAGGAACGTGTCTTTTCTGGAATTGATTTTCGTTGGATGAAATCATGGGAATTGGCTAATGACAGAATTAAATTCTAGGGTCAACCAAAAAGATGTAGATGATTTTTGTTAGATTTTGAAAGATGTGTGACCATGGCTTGGCACCGGTCAGACCGCTAGGAGTGGTATGACCGTAGCAATCATATCGCTGATCGGTTGTACCGTGGTGGTCAAGTCGCTGAGCGGTAGTTCCTCAGATCGCTGAGTGGTAGTACCATGGTTTACTTAGTAGTAGCTATTTTTCAAAGAGATCTAGTTACGAGGTGGGGGTGCGTTAATATTGGCCTATGATGGGCGGTAGTACCGACCTAGGTGAAAATTATTAGATTTTGGTAAATTGAGTCTTGGTTTCATTTGGTTTGACCAAGATCAGTGCTTAATATTTCATGAAGCATTTTTTAATTAACGTGGGTCAAGTTATAAAGAACTTGTCCAGAAACAATTTCTTGGTTTTTGGATATGTAGGGTTGCTTGGAATCAACCATGGTTAATGGCGACGATCGGGGCTACGCTCATGGAGGAGCCGAGCTCCAGAACGATCAAAGATGCTGGGTAAGATGGCTGAGCTCAAGCATGCCATGAGAAAGGTGAAAAATTTTGAAGGAAAGTTCGAGCAACGGGTTGTACCATGTGGCTTGGTCGGTCCAAGTGAGGCGTGCACTATAACAAAAGAGGCAATACTGGATGGCTACATCACAGATGGTTCATATGGAACCATCTGTGTTTAAACTATCACAGACGATTTATACTAGCAACTATCTGTGATATTTTCACAGACGGTTATTAACATGAATCATCTGTGATAATTGAGACATCGCAGGTGGTTTGTGTTAATAGCTGTCTGTGAAAGTTGCAGACATCACTGACGGTTCACATAAAAAACCGACTCTGATATTGTGGACATCACAGATAGTTCTTATAACAAACCGTCTGTGATATTGCCGACATCACAAATAGTTTGTATGAATAACCGTCTATGAATTATCACAGACGGTTATGAATACAAATGGTCTGTGATAATGTTTGTATCATAGACCATTTGTAATTGGAACAGTCTGGGATAATCTGCGCTATTAAATACCGTGTGTACGTGGTCTCGACATAGATTTGTTTTCATTATGCTGCATCGGTGGAGCAAGGCAGGCGGTTTTGGGGAGTTTGGTGAAAACATATCACTTGTAGATATCCATATACATCTTCTTAGTGATTAGAGGTTAGTACTCAATTGTTTCTAATAACTTATATGCCTTGTAATTGAAGGAGATAATACCTAGTTTTTATTTAGATCTAGCTAGCTAGGTTTAGAAAGATAATGGTACCTTGCTCAATTTCAGAATGGGTAAGTACTCCTAGTTTACTTCAATATATTCTTACTTAATATTATTGTGTCATGAATACATGGCTAGCTAGCTAGCTACCTAATATAGATGTCATGTGTAATTAAGTATAGCTAGTATGATTTGCTATAGTAGCGCTAATAATCTTTTTGACATCCATTTGTTACATGTGCAGCGCAGATGGACCAAAACTGGATGTACATTGAGAACCGTGTGAGTGAAGAGTACATTAATGGCGTGTCTGCTTTTAGAAGAGCGGCTGAGCTGGATATGTTGAAGAAGGGGATGGAATATATATACTGTCCATGTATTGATTGTGATAATATAAAGATGTTTAGCAACTCAGCGCAGATTGAAGGGGTTTTAGAAACGGGTACAAATGTTGGACCAGTCACGGTGAAGAGAAAATTACACAAGAAGGTAGTTATGACATCGTCGAGGGAGACAACGATATGCCAGTTGTGGACTGTGCTTTCGATCATGATGATAGGTCGCAGGATGACAATCTAAATCAGATGCTATGTGATGCAGAAAGGAACTATAGTGAGAGAGAGTTTGGTAAATTCAAGGGTTTGCTAGAGGACTCGGAGAAACATTTGTTCCCAAGCTGCAAACTGCAATACATGAGATTGTCATCAATTCTAGAACTACTAAAATTGAAGGCAAGCAATCGTTGGTCCAATAAGAGTTTCATGGCAATGTTAGGTCTCCTAACGGACATGCTTCCAAAGTTAAATGTGTTGCCGAGAACCACCTACCAAGCCAAGAAATTTTTTTGTCCACTGGGAATGGAAGTAGAGATACTATATGCATGTCCGAATGATTGTATCCTTTATCGTAAAGAGTATGCTAGCTTACATGTTTGTCCAGTGTGCAAAGCATTCTGATACAAGTGTAAAAATGACTCTGATCATGGGAAGGGCATCGAGGTGAAGTAAGGACCTCCTGCTAAGGTGTTGTAGTGTCGGATCCTAGAGCAACAACTCCAAAACCCTTTGTGTAAATCGCACTAGTTCAGGATCAGCTAGTGCACACAGTAATAACAAGGATACATATCAAGCACAATGACAACTTTATTTAACTAAATATAGACCTGATGGCAAAAGTTTACATTCACAGCACATAAGCCACATTAAACATAAGCAGCGGAAGAAAAACACCGAAGCGGAAGAAGCCCAACAAGCCTGCCCATAGCCAAACGACAATAAGACGTGGCCTACTTCTCCTGATCTTCACCGTAGTTGGAGTTGTCTTCCTCTGTGAAGAGATAGTAAGGTGAGTACAAACTTGTACTCCGTAAGTCCCATGGAGGGATGCATCATAATGATAAAGGCAACAAAGGAAGGCATATAGGGTTATTTGTGCATAAAACAACATTTAAAGAAATACAATAAATAGATTGAAAATTACTGAATTTAATACAATAAGTAAAAATAGTAATTGTAAATAAAATTAATACCATTAGCGCAGGTCCATCCCCCACACTAACCTAACCACGGACATCCCACCTGGATCATCTTTTTCAAAAGATCTCGCATGGATTTCATCCATCCACATGCTTCCAATAACTCATGGATTCCATCCATTCATAAACTTTCAATCTCTCATAGATTCCATCCATCCATAAAGTTTTCATAAACCATTTTGAAAAACAAAGTTTAATTCATGAAAAACTTTACTCAGCTTGCCCATGACCGTGGGCACGGCTATCCAGGATAGATTATACACTCTGCAGAGGTTGTACAGCTTTACCCATAAGACATGATCATCTCATATTGGCACGCGATTAACACACTTCCTTAGGTGTGCGGCGGAGAGATCACGATAAAGGTCTTTACAATGCAAAGCCTTCAACCTGGCCAAGCCAACACTAAGGTTTCACCCTAGTAAGGAATCCACCAGACCAGGATGTAGGACCAGACAGGCAACAGGGGGTGAATGGTGCCTTTAAAATCTCCCCAAGTATCCACTTAACCCTTTTTTCTCCAATAGCTACTAAGCTATGAAGACTAGGGTTGAAAGCTCACTGGAAAACCGAGCAGACAGACTGAACAGAGCAAGAAAAGCAAGCTAGTCGAAAACTATTCAACGTGGTCGAAACTTACAACATGGTCATAAGTCTTAACAATGTGGTTGAACTCTAGTAACAAGGTCGAGAACAGATAGTGTAGTCGTAAACCCGACTATATGGTCGATAACCGACTACGTGGTTAGAAATCGACCTAGTCGATAACCACAGAGACCAGAACCAGTGACTAGAAATGATTGTTGTCGAAACCAACGTTGTCGTAAGCCAACTAGTCAGCTCTGTGATCATCACCAACGTGGTCGTAAACCAATGAGTGGTCGAACAACCAACATGGTCGAAATCAGACTGCAACTCAAAAGATCAACGTGGTCGAAATCAGTGCGGTGTGATCTGGAACTTGATCTTGGTCGAAACCAACATACTCGTAAATCCAATCGATCTTCTAGACCAGGACTGCACCGACTAAGACTGCCTCAGTTCAGGTTCAACCGAAAAGGATGTGGAAGCAACCAACTGAACGTGAGCCGAAAAACAAAGGAAAGCTGGCGAGGCGCATGACCGCAAAGACAATATCCCCAATAACTCTCGATTCAAAGATCTACTTGTCAAGAAACTTTGAGCACAAGAAGGTGAGGATCACAAGAGGTTGCTCTGGTCTTTAATTGAAAACTTAGCAACCGAAATGAGAGCTTCACAATATTTCACTGAGATCATTTAAAACCAAATCTAAGAGTATAGAAAGACAATCCGACCATGCCAACGGGAGTAGAATAGCCAAGATGGCTTTGAGTACGATTCCCAACATCAAACAAGTTAGATTATCAACAAAGCAAATGAAAGCAAAACTCTTAGATCAAGAACAAGAAGAACAAACGCATAACGGAGAGAAAACACCTAGAACGGCCATACTCAACTCAACTCCAACCATAAGAGCAACACAAACAGAGATAGAAAGGTGATATATTGCTCTGAGAAGAGTCTACAGCCACTCCATCCTGGAGGACCAAGAGCACAGGTGCTCCACAAAAATCCTAAGCACGAACGCACGCAAGAAAACTAGAACACCAGAGAGACCCTAGATGGGTAGCCCTCCATCCCTTTTATAGCCTCTAGATAGTGGGGATAACCCGTTAACCCCCTACCTAACACCGGGTTTTCTCACGCACACCACTTACATCAACCCGTTGGCTCATACAAGACAAAAGTGTTTTAACAAAACAGGCTTCCTCTTTCAGGTCTTGGGCAAATCACCAAAATGCCCCTCTGCCACCTTCCTGGAAGCTTTCTACTTTCTTGCCTTCCATGCTTGCAACCGCCTTGCTGCCTCAGTCATCTTCAGCTTCTCCTGATCATTTTGGACCTCAACACCTCCCTGTGTCTAGTCCCATCCTTCCATGCCTCACCATTACCTAGCTCTAAAGTCCTACAAACACCATTGACAAGCAAAGCATCACATAGCACAAAACACGAGAATCATCAATCTGCATAAGAAGAATGCACTTAGAGAACAACCAAGCTGGTCTTATACCATTTATGACTACTTGGATGCACTGGACATGAGGTACTCGTAGCCCTAGAAGACTTCCCAGCTATCTACGACCACTCAGTAGGTCGCTACGACCATAGCATAGACTGCTACGACCATGAAACAAAAGCTACGACCACGTAGCCATTGCTACGACCATCGCTCACAACGGCTACGACTTTGATTGACCTGGTAGCTACAGCTTACGATCACACAAGCAGGGTGCTACGACCATCGACCACGTACAGGCATAGCTACGACTATCGACCACGGCCAGTCAGAGTTACGACTATCGACCACGGCCAGACAGAGTTAGACTATCGACCACGCCAGTCAGATCTACGACCATCGACCACAGCCAATCGGATCTACGACCATTGACCACGGCCAGTCGGATCTATGACTATCGACCACGGCCAGTCAGATCTATGACTATCGACCATGGCCAGTCAGATTTATGACCATCGACCACGGCTAGTTAAGGCTACTACTATCAAGTCGTAGGAGCACCTGTCGACCACCAAGTCGTAAAACCGACTGCCGACTACCAAGTCGTAAAAACGACTGCCAACCACCAAGTTGTAAAATCGACTGACGGCCACAAAGTCGTAAAATCGACTAATGACCTCAAAGTCATAAAATCAACTGACAACCACAAAGTCATAAAATCGACAGACGACCACAAAGTCGTAGAATCGGTTACCGACCATGAAGTCGTAGAATCGGCTGCTGATCACAAAGACACACAACGTGGTCGTAAAGAGCAAGTCGTAAAAGCACTTACGACCATCAAGTCGTAATAGCACCTACGACCACCAAGTCGTAGCTGCATCTACGACCACCTAGTCGTAACTCGGGCTACCAAACACAAAGATGAGCACAGAGGTCGTAAAGCCAGCAATCTTCTGCACAGACCTCAAAAACCAAACTCAGCCTTTACACAACTCTAAAGCAAAGGTCAATTACACATCACAACTATGGGGTGACCTCCACATAGTCTCACAATCTCCCCCTTGATGAGTATATTGACAAACACAGAAAAGGCATGAAGATGAGTTTATGTTTGAAAAGAAAAGCACGAAGTTGCACAAGCCACACATGGTCTAAAAGAAGTGAAACAGAAACTTATAACCATGTTGACACAGAGTGAACTTGGAGCAATCAACAAGAAAGAGTAAGTTTTCTTCAAAAGCTCTAAAACATCCACTTTTATGCCTTTTTCTCTATTAGTTTCCCCCTTTTGGCAATAAAGTCATCAAGTTGCAACGAAGAAAATAGAGCATGAGTGAAGTGGAGTGACTGTATTTTATTTATTTTAAGCATTAGGAGTCATGAAGATTATCTAAAATGACTTTCTAAGTCTTACACCAAGCCATAACAAAAGAAAGTATTATCTAGATCATGACAAACTATGTATAGACAAGCTGAAGCCAAATAAGCCATAATCTGAAATTAGATGGATTGATTAACATGTCAAGTCACTCAAGATCATAGTCTAGTTAAATATATCCAAGGATAAGTCAAGCCATGTCAATATTCTTAGTGGAATCAATAAGCTATAATTGAGACAGGTTAGAGTGCTATACGTTCAAGAATGAAACAATTGTTCAAGTACATGGCATTTCTTGTAATTGAGCAAATTTAGCACATTTGACGTTTTTCAGAAATTTATGGTTGTTTTCAACCAATTTTTTTATTGCTTAGCTATGTGCAAGATCTCAAGCCTTATGTGACCACTCCAAGCAAGAAGCTTAAGGAGGTGATCTTGGTCATCCAAAACTCCCCCTGAGTTCATGCCTAGTGCAATGGCAAGCCATCTCATGAGAAAAAATTAGTGAGATCAGTTTTTTCGCACAAAAGAGATCTTTTTGCATTTTCTGGATTTAGTTCAAGAGCAGAGAGTAAATATTAACCATGCTTCACTAAAAAAACTAGTATAGTTCAATCTAAAGCTCAATGTAGATTCAAGATTTAACTCAGCCTATTTGACATGGCAAAAATCATAAGATGATAACTAGAGCCAGACTAGTCACAAGATCTAACAGGACATGATTTAATTCAAGTTGTGCATATTGACTCAAGCTAACATGGCAAAGGCTAGGCCACACATAGAAAGTCATGATAAATCTAGCACCCTAGCACAAATCATGGTAAGATGTAATGCAATTTTATCATGTCATAGGGATAATAGTCAAGGCTCCATGTAATTATATTACAATGCATAATGCTAAAATTAAATGCCATGAGATGCAAGAAAATCCAGCTCCCTCTCAGCATGTGAAGCAATTTTAGTTCAAGTTGAATTAAGTCATCTTTAAATTCTAACAAATCTTAAATGAACTCCCCCTGAACCAAAACAATAAACAAGAGGAAGGAAGCTAGGATAGAAAGAAAAAATGGCAGTCCTTAACGCATAGATAAGATACAGAGAATATCACGGCTCAGACTGACTCTCATCTACCCCATATGACTCTAGAACTATCAGCTGGTTATCTAACACACTAAGGAGTAAACACGTTCCCTATCTACCCAAGGGGGTCCAAACCTTGCTAGACCTATAAGAAGTGAGTGAACTCAACCTAGTGAGAAGAGAACCACCTAATAAGCAGCATCTTAGGATCATAAGATGAGAGAAAGAAGTCTAATCGACCGAGAAAGAGAACCACTCTCATCTATTGTCGAGACTCGAATATGCAAATCCGGACTCTCCTGTGTACTCTGCACTAGTCCAGGATCACGCTTAGTGCACACAGTATAAACAAAGATGAAATATCGAACATATCACGATTTACTAGGAAAAGACTCAAATATTATTAATAATCATCGAGTACGACCTTATGGTCAAGCTTACAATTATTAGCCCAAGGGCTTAACAAAAACTAGCAATGAATTCCAAAAGAAAACGCAGCGACCAATCGACACGCCCACAAAGCTATCGAGTGGAGAACGGCCTAATCCGCGAAGACGTCAAGTACTCTCCTTCGGAACCTCCTGCTGGTGATTCTCCTCCTCCTCAATCGAGCAACAGGGCATAAAGCCGTGAGTACATAGAGTACTCAAGCAAGTCGCTTGTAACAAAGATGCAATATAGTATGCAAGGCTTACCAATGGATGGTCGAGAGGTTAATTTTGCAAAAGCAACAATTTAAAGTAAATACAATAAGTAGATTGAAAAGCAAGCTTTGTAAATGATAATAAATAAGTAACCAAAGGAATTGAGATCAACCACAAGTGAATTGACCATTCACCCAAGGAATCCACCATGAACCAAGATCCATGAAATGAACACCCGTGAACTAACCATTCACTTCCCAACTTAACCCAACCGTGTTTTTATGAAAACTCTACCCTCGTGTGAGATCACCGAGCATTGTCCATGACCGAGGACACGGCTATTCGAATAGTTTTACACTCTGCAGAGGTTGCACAACTGTACCCACACGATGTGATAATCCTCACGTTAAAGATAATCACAACAAGGCTTTTACAATGATTCATCTCCACCGATCCCACTCGCTAAGGTTTCGCGTCGAGTAGGGTAACCCCTAGTCGATAATTGCCCCTCTTACGCCACAACAACATCGGTAGCAAAACCAAAGTGGAGACTTCACAAATTATTATGCCAGTCTATCCCATACTAGACATGTGGTTTGCACGACTTAGCTCGGATCAATGGCGCACAAAGTTAAGTCCTTAAGAATTACCCAGTGAAGCATCCACATCCCATGTGCATTCAAGACTTCTTTATCGCACGATCAATCGCCCAAGTGAAAACCAATTTTGTATAACCAACACCAATGACACTACCCATGCCATGGGAACAAGTTTTATAATCGTGGTTAACCACCACATTCAAGTATATCATTAAGTCAAGATTAATTAACCACATATGATGATGAACCCTTTACGCAAAATAAGCAAGGCTAAGCATTCTAATCGTACCAACCCAATGTGACAAATAACATAGCATCACTAATTAAATTCCCAACCTAAGGTGACAATGGCATCAAGGTATTCCAAAATATCAAGGAGGAAATAACCAATTGGGACGAGAACTACCAATACAAGGGTTTGAATAAAAATAGCGATGCAAGATAATTTAAAACAAACTAATTAAATAATAGATTACAAACTGGGTTCAACATGATCAAAGGACACGACTTGCCTTGGCCTTGCTCGATTGACGGCTCTTGATCTTCAAATCCAACTTTCGCTCCTTCGAACGCGTGATCTAACGAGAGAATGCAAATCGAAACACAAAATAAAATCAAATAAAATTCAAATGAACTCCAAAAATTCTCAAACTTGAACCAAAAGATAGAGCTCAGTTTTAGATGAATTTAGGAAAAGAATCGGGTCAATCGGAGCTAGGGCGAGGAGAAACGGGCTCGGGAAGTTTTAAATCGAGAAAACAAGTCATATTCGGGAATCAACGTGGTCGAAAAGGGGATACGACTACGCTAACACGATCGGAGGGACTACGACCACGACAAACGCGATCGGAGGGACTACGACCACGACAAACGGGATCGGAGGGTTACGACCACGGCAAACGCGATCGGAGGGTTACGACCACGGCAAACGCGATCGGAGGGACTACGACCACGACAAACGCGATCGGAGGGTTACGACCACGGCAAACGCGATCGGAGGGTTACGACCACGTGGTCGATTTACGACCACAGCCGAACTTTACGACCACGAAGAACTTTCCGGTGGCTTTACGACTTACGACTAAGGCTCTACAACGTAGTCGTAGAACCTTACGACCACACGGATCTACGACCACGGATGGCGATGGGACTCACCGGCGATGGCGGATCGGCGAAGGCGAAACAACGGCGAGGACGACACGATCTCAGGCTCCGGCACGACCACGGCAGCGGCTACGCGTATGACCACGGCGGCGGGCGGCACGACTTTGGTTTGCGGCTCAACTCGGAGGCGAGGCTTGACTTGGGACGAGGAGACACCGTGGTTCGGCCCTTTATACCCGGTCGTAGAGGTGTCACGGTCGGCCACGAGCACGAGTCCGGTGGGATCGACACGAGAGTCCCACTCAGAACGAGTACGACTTGCTAGCAGCGGCGGCTGCGATGCGCGCGCGCGGCGGCGGCGGTGGATGGGTGACACGCGCACACATCCGGCGGGCAAGCGCGCGCGGGAGCGGCGGATCGGCGACGCGTGGCGTGGGCGAGCGCAGCCGGATCGGCGGCGAGCTGGGCCGGCCGGTGGTGGTTTCGCCCATCGGCGGTTTAGGATTTCTTTTCTTTTCTTTTTCCAGAAATTCAAACAAATACTTTTGAGCTCTAGAAAATAGCAAATAAATCCAGAAAAATCACATAAAATGCCAGAAAAGCTCTTGAGGCTCAGGGAACTCAAATAGAATACTTTTAGTACATTTTAATGTTTAACTTAATCGTATTAAATCTTTTTAATTCATAAAATTTCATTTAAGCTTTAATTAATTCCAGAAAAATTCAAATGGTGAATTTTATTTCGAAAGCTTCAAAAAGGCTCAAAATCGGATGTTACAAACCTCCCCCCCTTAAACGGAATCTCGACCCCGAGATTCGGCTCTCTAAGGAATAGGTTTGGAAACTCCGCTTAAGATCCTTCTCGCTCTCCCAGGTTGCTTCCTCCTCGGAATGGTTGCTCCATTGAACCTTGCAAAAGCGAACTGTCCTTCTTCTGGTTACACGCTCTACCACTTCCAAAATTTTTATAGGATGTTCTTTATAAGACAGATCCTCCTGAAGATCCACCGCCTCTACGGGCACCGCTTCTCTGCACTCTCAAGCACTTCTTTAGTTGAGATACATGGAAAACATCATGGATCCCGCTCAAGGTGTTTGGTAATTCCAGCTGGTATGCAACCTCTCCTTTGCGCTTTAAAATTTTAAATGGCCCCACATACCTTGGCGCTAGCTTTCCCTTCATTTGGAATCTCTTAACACCTTTGAAGGGTGTGATCCTGAGATACACATAGTCATTTGGCTCAAAACTTAAATCTCTTCGACAGTATCGCGATAACTCTTCATGCGGCTTGGGCTGCCTTTAGCCTTTCTTGAATCAAACACACTTTCTCTTCGCTTCTCAAGACATTCTCGCCCGAAGATTTGACTCTCCCCGTCTCTTTCCAATTGAGAGGGTTCTACATTTTCGCCATACGGGGCTTCAAACGGTGACATTTGTAGACTAGTCAGTAATCATATTGTAGGAGAACTCCGCAAAGGTAAACAACTATCCCATTTAGCTCCGTGATCCAATACACAAGCTCTTAACATATCCTCCGTGATTTGATTCACACGCTCCGTCGACCATCGGTTTGCGGATGATATGTCAGATCAAGCTCAAGTGAGTACCCATTGCCTCGTGAAAGCTATTCCAAAATCGTGAAGTAAATCTGCGACCCACGATCCGATACTATCCTCTTGGGCACCCCATGAAGACTCACAATCTCGGACATGTATAACTCGCCAATTTATCACGTAATAAGTTGTTTTGATCGGAAGAAAGTGAGCGACCTTCGTTAGTCGATCCACAATTACCCATATTGAGTCGTAGCCCTCTTTAGTCTTGGGTAAGCTTGTAATAAAGTCCATTCCCACATCTTCCCACTTCCATTCAGAATCTTCAAGGGTTGCAAGAAACTGCTGGTCTTTGATGTTCACCTTCACTCTTTGGCACACATCGCAAAGTGCTACATACTCGGCTATCTCGCGCTTCATACCGCCACCAATATTTGTCTTTAATATCCCGTACATCTTGGTACTGCGGATGGATTGAATATAAGGACTCATGCGCTTCCTTAAGTAATAACTTCTTGATTCCCCTTGTTTGGTACGCACAAACGCGTCTTATACCACATGATTCCTCGATCGTCTTCCACAAAGCCGGTGCTTTGCCTTCCTTTAAACCTTCTTTGATTCTCTGGATATTTTCATCCCCGTTTGCTCGTGATTTAATCGACTATCCGTGGTCGGCCGCAAGTCCAAGGTAGCTAACATCCCTTCCTCAACCAACTCCAAACTAAGCTTCAAATTCCTCGTGTAGAGTTGGTTGGTTTTCCTTGACCATCACCGTATTGCAATACACCTTTCGCTCAACGCGCGTCGCCACTACATTGGCTTTTCTTGGATGATAATGGATTCGATGTCATAATCCTTTATTAATTCCAACCATCTTCTTTGTCTTAGGTTGAGCTCCGATTGTGTGAAAATATATTTCAGGCTCTTATGATCCGTAGATCTCACTTGGTTACCCATTAAATAGTGACGCCAAATTTTCGGGCATGCACAATTGCCGCCAACTCCAAGTCATGCGTGGGGTAGTTCTCTTCGTGTGGTCTCAGCTGGCGTGATGCATAAGCCACCACCCTCTTGTCCTGCATCAACACACACCCCAAACCTTTGCGGGATGCATCACAGTAGATCTCAAAGTCCTTCTTGATGTCGGGTAGAATTAGTACTGGCGCTGTTGTTAGGCTCTCCTTTAATTTCTGAAACTCCTCTCGCACTCCGGCCCATTCAAATTTCTTTTCCTTCTTCAACAGCTGAGTGAGCGGGCGCGCTACACTGGAGAATCCTTCAATGAAACGGCGGTAATAACCCGCCATTCCCAGGAAGCTTCTGACCTGAGTTACTAACGTTGGTGCCCTCCAAGTGAGTACATCGTTCACTTTCCCGGGGTCAACTGCTACTCCTTCTGCGGTCATCACATGGCCCAAAAACGCAACTTCCTTCATCCAAAATTCAGATTTGCTAAACTTGGCATACAACTTATGCTCTCGCAACCTCTGCAATACCATCCTCAAATGCTCTTCATGTTCTTCCTCATTCTTGGAGTAGATCAGAATGTCATCGATAAACACGACAACGAACTTATCCAGGTAATCCATGAACACCTTGTTCATCAGGTACATGAAGTATGCCGGGGCATTGGTTAGGCCAAAAGACATTACGGAGAATTCGTATAAACCATAACGAGTTGAGAATGTTGTCTTAGGTATATCCTCCGGTCGAATCTTCATTTGATGATAACCTGACCTCAAATCAATCTTGGAAAACACTCCGGCTCCTTTTAGTTGATCGAACAAGTCATCAATTCTGGGCAAGGGATACTTGTTCTTGATGGTAACTTCATTGAGAGCTCGGTAATCCACGCACATGCGCTGGCTACCATCCTTCTTTTTGACAAACAATACTGGTGCTCCCCACGGAGAGGTACTAGGCCTGACATAGCCTTTATCCAACAACTCTTGTATTTGTTTCTTCAATTCTGCCAATTCATTGGCGGGCATTCGGTAGGGTCTCTTGGAAATAGGCGATGTACCCGGTACTAACTCAATTGCGAACTCTACTTCTCTGTGGGTGGCATCCCAGAAGATCATCGGGAATACATCGGGATATTCTCGCACAATTGGTACTTCCTCTATCATGATCCCTTTGCTTTGGCATACCATCACTTTTTCTCGCCGCTTCATGTTGGCTTCAAATCTAACTTTACTTCCATCTGAACCGACCAAGGTGACGGCTCGACTTCCACATTCCAACACCGCTTGATGCTTTTGAGCCAATCCATACCGAATCACATCCAAAGACTGGATATTTAGCACTACCAAATCAGCGGAGAACTCTATTCCTTGGATGGCTATTTTAACTCTAGGGCATCCTAGATTGGTACTCATCTCGAGCCCGGGATTGAACCAAAGAAATAGAACCAAGAGCAACAACTTCCAATTTATGCTTTAGAGCAAAACTCCGGACACAAACGAATGTGAAGCTCCGAATCGAACAAGGCATCATGCAGGAACTGAAGTTTACTTGAAACTTACCGATCACAACATCTCGGTGCTGCTTGAGCCTCCTCCATGGTGACATGGTTCACTGGCCGCAAAGCACGGTCTGCGATCCTCTGTTGGGTTGACTTGATGTTTGCGGTGCTCGCGTCGACCTCGCCGCGGAGTCCGATCCGTGTAGAGCCCAAGTTGAAACGAATCGTGTCAAGGCTTGATTCTGCGGGCATTTGTTGGCATAATGTCCCGCTTCATGGCATTTGAAATAGTAATCGCTGTCATGGGCTTGGTGATCCTCTGCTGTTGGCTTCCAACCGAATTGGCCTTGGTCCCGATGAGAATCGGCGAGGAGCCGTGCGGTGTTTTGAATCTCGATGCTGTGGAACACGAGCGGCTGAAACGCATCTTGAAGCGGGTCCTCTGAGCTCGTGCATCTGTGATCCTTGCTGCATCATCCTCCGCTATGGATTCCTCTAACTCACGACGACTCTCCTCAATGAGCATCGCTTGTCCACCATGTTTTGAAAGTCGGCGTAGTCATTTCCCACCACTTGAACTTTCGGGCCGGGTTTAGTCCTTTCTTGAACCTCTTTTGACGGGCATCATCTGTAGCGACATCCTCAGGGCATAACGGGCTAGCCGGGTGAATTTATTGAGATACTCACTCACCGACATGTTCTTCTTTGTAACTCCGGAATTCCTCCTTCTTCATCTCAATCACTCCGTCCAAAACATGGGTATGATTTAAAAGTCATGAGAACTCCGCCCAAGTGATGCTATCTTGATCTTCATGAGCAAAGACAATGGTTTTCCCACCATTCAGTGCCGCAGCGCCTTCTAGTGGTGGGCGCATACAAAACCTTCTCGCGGTCCGTACAATCGGGCAAGATTAAGCTTCTTTTCGTTGAGCGCATCCAGGTCATCGGCTTCAAAGGCTCAAGATCGTGAATAAGTGGGTGGCCTTGTCCTCATGAATTACGCAAATTTAGACCGTTGACGAATGGTTGGGGCATTGCCATTTCTTGATTCTGCGATTCATCATTGCGTTCATATTACGCATCATGGTATTCATTAATTGGAGTCCGGCAGCCATGAACCGACTCAAGGTCGGATCTAAACCACCGGATTCGCATGCTGCTCTGGAGTTGCTTGGTTTCCATTATCGCCTTCGGATCTTGGTTCATTTGACCGCGTCCTGCGGAGCTCCGGGTGTCAACCATTTCTGCTCTGTTCTGAAGGAAAAGACCATTTGTTGAGAACTGACTCTTCAAGGCTCAATAGGTAAGAGGGAAAAGCAAAGGTAAGTGGTAAACTCGTCTAAGGGGGTAACTAATGGCAATCCTAAAACTAAGCAAACACTTAGCCGAAAAGGCTAACAAAAGAAGCAATAAACTCCACAAAAAGACTTTTGACATGACTGCATCATAATGCTAGAAGCAAAACCGCACTCACATCACACCCAACGGCAAATAAGAAGCAAGACGATCTACACGATACTAAAACTATAACAAGGTTCAAAGCTAATGGCTCCTAATCTTCCTGACATTCCCAATCTTTTCTTGACATATTGGATGCTTCCTTGATCCAACATTCACAAAGACTTGAAGAATTCCATGCCAACTTTCACTTTGATCGAGGACACTGAGACATCTATGGACATTATGGGGATAAGAAGTCAAATTGAAATTCAAAAACACTATTTCAGAGGAGGCAAGGAGAAAGAATCCTAAGAATGAGGTACGAATAAAGAATTACTATACAATCATTTGGTTGATTTGATTTAGAAAATAAATTTTGAAATCTTGACTAATTCGACCATTCTAACTAGGGCTCCGTCCTACAGTCGATATAGCTCTGATACCATCTCTGTCGAGACCCGAATATGCAAATCCGGACTCTCCTGTGTACTCTACACTAGTCCAGGATCACGCTAGTGCACACAAGATAAACAAAGATGAAATATCGAACATATCACGATTTACTAGGAAAAGACTCAAATATTATTAATAATCATCGAGTACGACCTTATGGTCAAGCTTACAATTATTAGCACAAGGGCTTAACAAAAACTAGCAGTGAATTCCAAAAGAAAACGCAGCAGACCAATCGACACGCCCACAGCTATCGAGTGGAGAACGAAGCCTAATCCGCGAAGACGTGAAGTACTCTCATGCGGAACCTCCTGTGGTGATTCTCCTCCTCCTCAACTGAGCAACAGGGGCATAAAGCCGTGAGTACATAGAGTACTCAGCAAGTCGTTTGTAACAAAGATGCAATATAGTATGCAAGGCTTACCAATGGATGGCTGAGAGGTTAATTTTGCAGAAAGCAACAATTTAAAGTAAATACAATAAGTAGATTGAAAAGCAAGCTTTGTAAATGATAATAAATAAGTAACCAAAGGAATTGAGATCAACCACAAGTGAATTGACCATTCACCCAAGGAATCCACCATGAACCAAGATCCATGAAATGAACACCCGTGAACTAACCATTCACTTCCCAACTTAACCCAACCAGGTTTTTATGAAAACTCTACCCCTCGTGTGAGATCACCGAGCATTGTCCATGACCGAGGACACGGCTATTCGAATAGTTTTACACTCTGCAGAGGTTGCACAACTGTACCCACACGATGTGATAATCCTCACGTTAAAGATAATCACAACAAGGTTTTACAATGATCCATCTCCACCTGATCCCACTCGCTAAGGTTTCGCCGTCGAGTAGGGTAACCCCCTAGTCGATAATTGCCCCCTCTTACGCCACAACAACATCGGTAGCAAAACCAAAGTGGAGACTTCACAAATTATTATGCCAGGTCTATCCCATACTAGACATGTGGTTTGCACGACTTAGCTCAGATCAATGGCGCACAAAGTTAAGTCCTTAAGAATTACCCAGAAGCATCCACATCCCATGTGCATTCAAGACTTTTCTCGCACGATCAATCGCCCAAGTGAAAACCAATTTTGTATAACCAACACCAATGACACTACCCATGCCATGGGAACAAGTTTTATAATCGTGGTTAACCACCACATTCAAGTATATCATTAAGTCAAGATTAATTAACCACATATGATGATGAACCCTTTACGCAAAATAAGCAAGGCTAAGCATTCTAATCGTACCAACCCAATGTGACAAATAACATAGCATCACTAATTAAATTCCCAACCTAAGGTGACAATGGCATCAAGGTATTCCAAAATATCAAGGAGGAAATAACCAATTGGGACGAGAACTACCAATACAAGGGTTTGAATAAAAATAGCGATGCAAGATAATTTAAAACAAACTAATTAAATAATAGATTACAAACTGGGTTCAACATGATCAAAGGACACGACTTGCCTTGGCCTTGCTCGATTGGCGGCTCTTGATCTTCAAATCCAACTTTCGCTCCTTGAACGCGTGATCTAACGAGAGAACGCAAATCGAAACACAAAATAAAATCAAATAAAATTCAAATGAACTCCAAAATTCTCAAACTTGAACCAAAAGATAGATCTCAGTTTTAGATGAATTTAGGAAAAGAATCGGGTCAATCGGAGCTGGGGCGAGGAGAGCGGGCTGCAGGAAGTTTTAAATCGAGAAAACAAGTCATATTCGGGAATCAACGTGGTGAAAAGGGGGATACGACCACGGCTAACGCGATCGGAGGGACTACGACCACGACAAACGGGATCGGAGGGTTACGACCACGGCAAACGCGATCGGAGGGTTACGACCACGGCAAACGCGATCGGAGGGACTACGACCACGACAAACGCGATCGGAGGGTTACGACCACGGCAAACGCGATCGGAGGGTTACGACCACGTGGTCGATTTACGACCACAACCGAACTTTACGACCACGAAGAACTTTCCGGTGGCTTTACGACTTACGACTGGGCTCTACAACGTAGTCGTAGAACCTCACGACCACACGGATCTCGACCACGGATGGCGGCGGGACTCACCGGCGACGGCGATCGGCGGCGGCGGCGACGCGAGGACGACACGATCTCGTGCTCGGCACGACCACGGCAGCGGCTACGCATATGACCACGGCGGCGGCGCGACTTCGGTTTGCGGCTCAACTCGGAGGCGAGGCTTGACTTGGGACGAGGAGACACCGGGTTCGGCCTTTTATACCCGTCGTAGAGGTGTCCGGTCGCCACGGCACGAGTCCGGTGGGATACGACACGAGTCCCACTCAGAACGAGTACGACTTGCTAAGCGGCGGCTGCGATCGCGCGCGCGCGGCGGCGGCAATGGGATGGGTGACACGCGCACACATCCGAAGAGAGCAAGGCGGCGCGGAGCGCGGATCGGCGACAGCGTGGCGTGGGCGAGCGAGCGGATCGGCGGGGCGAGCTGGGCCAGCCGGTGGTGGGTTTCGCCCATCGGCGGTTTAGGATTTCTTTTCTTTTTCTTTTTCCAGAAATTCAAACAAATACTTTTGAGCTCTAGAAAATAGCAAATAAATCCAGAAAAATCACATAAAATGCCAGAAAATCTCTTGAGGCTCAGGGAACTCAAATAAAATACTTTTAGCACATTTTATTGTTTAACTTAATCGTATTAAATCTTTTTAATTCATAAAATTTCATTTAAGCTTTAATTAATTCCAAAAAAATTCAAATGGTGAATTTTATTTCGAAAGCTTCAAAAAGGCTCTGAAAATCAGGATGTTACATCTATGTAAGAAGGGCTACCCCAAAAGCACCCAATGAAATGCAACAAGATGAAACACAAGCATATGAAAGATATATTGCATAAAGAACAGGAAGCTCCCCCTCAAAATAATCCATAAGGACAAACCACCCTAAGCTCTCCCCGCAAGGTCAAAAACCTTGAGCTATCCAAAGACTTGGTGAAAATGTCAGCCAAATGGTGGTCACTCTCCACAAACTGAAGCACTATGTCACCCTTTTCTACATGGTCTATAAGGAAATGATATCGATATCTATGTGCTTGCCAATCATGCTTCGCATTCTCCTTCGATCCATCGCTCGCCATTCTCATCTGGATTGAGAGTGATTGATGTCGTCATAGAAGTTGACACTAGATTACCATCACTCATGTCAAAGCGTCTTAGGAGGTCTCGAGTGTACTTGTCTTGATGTAAGAAAGTACCCTCCCGAGTCTGCTTGATCTAGAAACCAAGGAAGAAGCTCAACTTGCCCATCATGCTCATGACATCAAAGAACTGGGAAACAAGATCATGAGAACAACCACTAAAGATAAAGTCATCCACATAAATCTGGACGAGTAGAAAGTCATTGCCATGCATGCGAATGAACAAGGTCTTGTCTACCTTACCCATCTCAAACCTGTGATTCAACAAATAGGACTTAAGCTTCTCATACCCAGCTCTAGGGGCTTGCTTAAGTCCATACAGGGCTTTGGAAAGCTTGTAGACATGGTTTGGGTATTTGGGGTTCTTGAAACCTGAAGGCTGTCTAACATAGACCTCTTCCTCAATATACCCATTGAGAAAGACACTCTTGATATCCATTTGGTATAGCCTAAAGCCCTTAGACGCTACGAATGCTAGCAGAATCCTAATGGCCTCTAGCCTAGCTACAGGGGCGAAGGTCTCCTCAAAATCTAAACCCTCAACTTGAGAGAAACCCTGAGCTACCAGTCTAGCCTTGTTTCGAATGAGTACACCATCTTCACTCTGCTTGTTTTTTAATACCCACTTGGTTCCTATGACATTGTGACCGCTAGGGGGCTCAACAAGCGACCAGACTTTGTTTCTCTCAAAATTTTCTAGCTCCTCATGCATGGCATTGACCCAAGACTCATCAGAAAGAGCATGATAGACATCCTTGGGATCAAAAGAGGCGACGAAGGCAGAATGAAGACAGAAGTGAGACAAGCCGGATTTTGAACGTGTGACATGCTCAAAAAGGTCTCTTATGATCTGCTCAGAAGGATGATGTCTCCGGATATGACGGGGAGGACCTGGATGAGAGGAGGAAGTGGCCTCTACCTCATGAGCTGACGATGTAAGAATAGAGCCACTGGCTCCAGAAGAACTAGAAGGTATGGGCTGATCTCCCTAAGGCGCGGTGGTGGAAGCTGGCACCTCAAGGGCCGGATGGACTGGATCAGGTAACACATCCTTCATCTTCATCCTCCTCCTCATCTACAAAAATGGTCTCGGACTGCACTACAGAACCTGAGATGTCGAGCCTAGTGCTTGGACTGGCCTCATCGAAGGTCACCTCACTGGTCGCTATAATCCTGCTAGTCTTGCAGTTCCAGACCCTATAACCCCGCGAAAAAGTCGAGTAACCCAGAAAGATACCATCACAAGATCATGACTCGAACATATCTAGGTTCCCAGACTTCAAGATAAAACACTTGCAACCAAACACACGAAAATACAAGACATTGGGTTTTCGCCCATACCTCAACTCATAAGAAGTGCGATGCAAGTGTGCCCTCAGAAAAACTCTGTTTGAAACATGGCACGCGGTGGCTGTAGCCTCAGCCCATAACTTCCTAGGTATAGCATACTCATCTAGCATCGTCCTGGCCATCTCGACCAAGGTACGTTCTTCTTCTCCACGACGCCATTTTGCTAAGGGACGTGCGGAGAAGAGAACTGATGTTCTACACTCGTCTCATCACAGAATTTCTCAAAGTATGAATTCTTGAACTCCATGTCATTGTCACTACGGATCACTCGTAAGGACCAGGGAGCTCAACAGATAGTCTATTGAACAAACCCCAAAAATGACTAAAGGTCTCATCCTTTGAAGCTAAGAAAAATACCCAAGCATATCTCGAGAAGTCATCAATTACGACAAGAACATACCACTTCTCACCAGTCGACTGCACTATAGCTGGACCAACAGTGTCCATATGAAGAAGCTGTCCTGGTGCATTGGCCATAGTCACCGTGACTGAGGGATGAGAAGCGGCAACCATCTTGCCATATCGGCAAGGAGCAAAAACTAAGGCTTTGACCATTTTGAGTTTGGGCAACTCTCGCTTGTATTGATCCTGTCGGATAGTTTTGATTGGGTGGTGCCCTCATGGTAAAGAGAAAGAGTTTAAATGAAGAAATGACTTATTTGAAATAAATAGATTTTAGTAAAGTGCTGCAACAATATTACAATACTTTGTTCAAATATCATCAGACACAAGGTTAGTGATAACTCATACATCTCCCTGAATAGGGATGGGTGTTTTTCTATTATGGGGACCCATCGTTGCATAGGTGTTTACTGTTTAGACTGACTTTCAAAACCTGCAATGATTCAGAACATCACAGAACATTAGCTTAAGGAACAAGATATGATTTGGATCCGTGGCGTCACTTGGAAAGAAAATGATCTTTTTGTATGGTAAGTAAAGCAAAATATGTAGTAGTAAAACATCATAAAAACTACCGAAAACCACAAAAACAGATTGGGAAAAGAAAACGACACTTGCAAAGCACATGTCAACATGGTAATACAAGGGAAATTGATTAGCACACGAAGAGAAAGCCGGCAAAAATAATGTATAACATTAACCAATAGCTTTTTCTAACAAGGATCTACTCTTTTAGAGCTGGCATTTTCTTTTTACTTAAAAAGCTGCAATATAATTAGAGGATTCTACTATGATTTCCAAAAGTGATAACCAACTAATGAACCATCCAAAAAAACTTTGACCCCCAAGCAATTTCCACGATCAAACTTCACCGTTGCAAATCACATTCACAATTTTAAAGAGGGTTCACCCAGCTAGTAGCCAACAAAACAATCTTCCTTGTAGCTATAGCATCAACAATATCCCCCTTGCATAAGCACATGACAACACTACAAAGGAATATCATATCTATTAGAACCACAAACAACAACGCCTTTCATGCATAGTGCCTCTCTAAGCCTTCACATAAGCATCAAAACAAAATATGTTCTAGCTAGCTAGACTATTCTTATAAGATTGTGAAGCGGACCTACAAATCCTAAAAGCTTCCAATGATGGTATTTCTTTCCTAGTTGGAGGAATACTTGTTAGTGCCGATGAGAAGACGAGGGAGAACAGCATGCGAAATGATGATGCATCGAGTACTTGTGTGCTGTGGCCGATGGAGCACCGAAAGAAAGTTTCAGCCGGCTGTGGTGGGGAAGTGAAAGGACGTGCATTGCCTGAGTTGTGGGCTGCACATGAACTTCAAGTGCTGAGACAGAAATATAGGAAGCTTGAGCCAGTTGCGAAACCAAGCCAGGAGGATGAGCCACATAAAGAAAACAAGCCAGGAGAAAATAAATTGGACGTGAAAAATACTTTTATTTTGGTTGGCTCCATAAAGCTCCGAATCAGTATCTAAATAGGAGGGATTTTCTTGTCCGAGTCATAGGATTTTTCTTTTATCTTTCAAGTTGTTTCCGAGCTAGTAAGAAATAGTCCGAGATAATTGATACCGACTCATTCAGAACCAATGGAAATAGCTCGGATCCGACAAGATTCTTGGGGACCTCCGGATGACGGTTCTGTGAAAGGGCATAGTGGCATGCTCATATGGTGAACGCGTTAACTGCAGAGGCGCTCGCGGTCTGTGATGGAGCTAGACTCGCAGCAGAATGGGGCGTTGAGAAGGTGGTCATTGAATGTGACTCAATCCTCAGTTCATATGTGGAGGAAGTCCGTCTTCCAACCTCTTGAGGTTTGCTTCCATCCTCATAGATGTTTAGGAGCCGAGTAGGAGTTTTTCTGTTTCTGAAATTGTTTTTGCCGGCTGGGATTGTAACCAGGCGGCATATCTTTGTGCTAAGCAAGTTTCGAGTAGATGCCAATGAAGCACTGTACTAACAAGTGTAGGATCGAGTACAACGAGTTAGAGAGTGAATGACTCTTTTAATATCTTCCCTTAGGTATCTACTCTACGCAGCAGAAACTTAAACTTACAAGCTCACTGAAGCCAAGACTCCAAAACCACCCGAAACAAAATGTCTCCAACTGGTCTAACCGCCGACTTATAAATGGTCTGACCGCTGGCCGAAACAACTGTGCCAATATGACAGCACTCTGGTTGGACCACTCGGTTTTGTGCAGCCTAACTGCCCGTTGAGGGAACAATGCAGACAACACTACACACGATCTAAGGAAAGATACAACTCTTAAACCACTAATCCAAATACAGTTAAACTTGACACAAACCCTTCCTAGGATGTCAGGAACCTATTCCAATCATAGATCTTGAAGATCGATGCCAAAGTTCTGACTTTTATCTAAAACAAAGAGAGTTGCATTAAAAGTGGGTAAAAAAGGGAAACCTTAATCTGCTCTTGCTTGTAGTCTTAGATGATCTAAATGACCTTACATAGGCTCTCATATGTTATAGCAAACTAGATCACAGTATGAACTCAAATCAAATCACTCACAAGAGTAAAACCCCAAATCATATATTTTTTGAGGAAAACCGAACAAACTTAAGAATTTTCCCTAGAAGGCATCTAGATGGATGGGATATTGATGTGACGATGGCCCGATCTTCCGAGAGGTACTGATAAGTCGATTGTGGAGATCTCGACGTTGATGATCCAAAGGCTCACCAAAGCAGATCAAACCCTCGCAATCACTACACCATCAGCGTTGGTTATCAACCGTGCGAACACGATTGACCTCGCCAAGAAGGCTATCTCCTGCAAGCGAATCGAGAACACAAGCAAGAGAGTAAAAGATGCAATCTGAAATTGCGAATAATGTTTAAGTTCACAAGTTAGGGTTCCTCAAACCGAACATGCGGTAAACCTAAGCGAATAAACTCTTAAGAAAAACCCAAGGAAAACTAAAGAGTGCGGCCTCCTTAAATAGGGAAGGGAAGCCACACTTATCTAATGAAAAGGGATGTGGTACTATTCCTAGTTACTGTTCACGCGTGTGGTACTGTTCATGTGAACAGTACCGCCCAAATAGCCTAAGTTACAAGGCCCTCGCCCACTTTGACTCGGACTGGAAAGGTGATGTGACTTGTTTTGCAGTTTCTGATCTGCTCGGGTAGAGTTTGGAGGTGAGACCAGATCCATCTGAAAGTCGACTCAAGAGCTTTCCAACGAGTACTCACGGGCCCGAGAAGCCTTCTGGATCAAAAGTTATGGCTGTTTGAAGTTGGCTTGTCGTGCTGAATCCGAATTGATCTGGAGGCCGAATTGGATTCCAAAACCTGTCCAACTTGAACCCTTGCTTCAATTGGTTCCAAAGTGATGTGGTGCTACAAATATATATATTTTCATCATTAGGTAGCATCATATTCTCATTTAAAATATGTTGAAGTTGAAGAAACGAATTCACCTTTAGTTCATTCTTGATATTGGCCGCTATAGTCGACGCGTGTTGGTGGCGTGGTCACATCATCCTCCCCTTCTTGATGGAATACCGTCCTCGGTTTTAACATATGTGTAGTGTCACGTATTGCATGATCTTGATCATAAATCTCATAATTTAAGTGATGCGTAGGAGCTCTTGTAATTGTAACAACAAGTAGAGCAAATATGGTTGTATCCATAGGATTCATGTTCTTATCATCCTCCCCTTCTTGCAAACAAAGCCGTCCTCGGCTTTTGATAAGCTGAAAATATGGTAACAAAGAAGCCAAGGTGTATGCATGGTATATGTATATGTCATCCGTTTTAACAGTTCTTCGTTGTTGCACAATTAATGTTATAAAACAGCAATGATCATAAAAGCTCATTGTATTATTAACCCAAGAGTAATCATATATGTTAATGAGCAATTCAAAATTTCTCACACAATAATTATTGCAACTTGTTTTGCAAATGTAAGTGAAGCATTTATGCAATTCAAATCTTTGATTTCAGAAACTTGTAGTGGTGGCATATATGGACAAAACTACAACCTTTGGAATCAAGCAAAGTTCATCCATATAATCGTATCTCAATCGAACAATAGTAAATTCATCTAGCCGGGTGAAGAGATTTGTATGTTCTGCCATAATTCATCATCTTTATTCAGATTGTTCATACTAGATAGTACAAAAGAGATGAACACATAGGCATTGGATGAGTACTAAATTTTACTTCCTCTCATATTGAACATGATTCAAAGATACAAGAATTGTTGTTCCAAATAGCAAGTCTCAATTCATCCATGGGATCACAAGTTATGCATATTCGATATACAAGAAATTGATTTTCCACACCATAATCTCCAATCAAATTAAACTTATATCCAGGAGTGTAGGCACTAAACAAGAATTTCGAACACGTAAGTTCGAAACTTTCTCCATAGCATGTGACAATTTCATAGGTAGATCCAACATGATGTAACACAATGAATTAGCAGGAGAAATTCTAGTCAAAACTTCTTTATGTGTTATTAATTCGACATGTGCAAAATTATGAGAACTTAGATCAGCACATGGTTCAATTAAGTCAACACAAGGAACATCAAAAGAGTACACTACAGCAGGTATATACTCACAAGGTTGCTCTATGTCTTGTTGTAGCACCAAATCATTACCGTGAGCGATGATAGCACCATGTTCTTTACCTTTTGGCTCTCCTCGGATGATGTAAGTGCATCCATCTCCTTATCTTCATTCTCAACCAATGGGGTTAGTGATTCAATCAGCTTATGCTCCTCTTCGGCATTGTTCTCAATCGCAAGGTTAGCTGCAAGAGCATATTCATCCTCAACATCACTAGCACTTACATAACCACCATCTTCTGTCGCAATGTACGCCACGACTTGGGCAATCTCTCATGACGTGGCCCATCCTTTTACAACGGTGCCACACAATACCCGTCGTCACGCCCGTGGAAGCAACCGATGAAGAGCTCTTTGCTGGTGTTTGCACACTAGTAAATTTGCTCGCCTCGGTGCGCGTGATGGTGGCGGCGGTGCTGCTGAACGCGCCCTACTCACAGAGGGGACAGTAGCTCGACAAACAGGAGGTAGGGCTATCTTGGCTTGCCCAGGTGTCGATCTCGATGTAGATGTTCCTCTAAAGTTGCTCCTTGTCTTTGTTGCCTACCCCGCAATTCTTTTCTCGCCAAACAAGCAAGCTGGAACAATCTATTGATATCGTTATACTCTTTGTAATCAATTATGTCCTGAATTTCACGCCTTAAGCCCCCATAAAAACGATCCATCTTATCCTCCTCATCTTCTACAACATTACAACGCAACATGCCTATTTGTAGTTCTTGATAATATTCCTCGACATTTATGACCTTGGTCTAAGCACTGCAATTTCTTATGCATTTCATGTTTAAAAGCAGGAGGAACAAATCTAGCACGCATAGCTACCTTCAATTTATCCCATGTATCGGGGCTAAGCTGAATTAACTACTTGAGTCCACCAAATGATAGCAAAATCTTTAAATTCACTAGTAGCTTGTCTGACTCTATGCACTTCAGGAACTAGATGGGCATTAAATTTTTGTTCAACTGTCATCTCCCAATCTAGATAAGTTTCAGCATCATAGGTACCATAAAAGATGGTATGGAAAATTTAACTTTAGCAAACGGGTCATCATGAACATGAGCATTGTGATACTGAAAATTATTGTTACCTCCCATACCATGACGGTTCTGATGAGGATGGTGTCGTGGCCGTGCAGCACCGGCGTCACGGTTTTGTCTCTCATTATCATCTCCGTCCTCATGATCTTGGCCTCCATTGTTTGGTGGCCGATTCACCATTCTTTCAAGGCGTGTAGTGAGTGTTGCAATGCTCTCATTGATGGAAAGTTGCATTGTATCCATCTTCCTATCGATGTCATCGATAATGGCAGCGTTGTTCATCCAAAAGCGCCATGAGCTCTCCCTTTAAAACACACTCTTGCGCATCGACGCCTCACCGCCATGGTTAGTAGCAAACAAAAGACAACACAAAGGTATTATCCCTATCAACTACTAGGTGGCGAAAGTAGAATCACACACTCAAGCGCCTTATCACACTCTTACAAGTGTTCTTACCAATGTAGCAGGTGGTACAACCGGTGGTGGTTCGTGACACCGTGTCGAGCGTGGGTACGATTGCAAGAGGGAACCTGTTCGATCAAGAGTAGGTGTAGCTTGGAAGGCACAATATGGTAGCAATGGAGAACAATCAGTTCATTTCAGAATTGCATAGAATTGAATTATAGTTCGATATCTAGCACTTAGCCTATGTTGCTGATCAACCAAGGATGGAAGAAGGCTAAGAATAAGTGTATGGCAAAGTGTAGGAGTGGTAAATACAAGATAATTCAATCCAATTCAAACTGGAATTGAAGAACACAAGGATTGACCCAAAACTGAAAACTTCAGATTTCTGTCCACTGGACAGCACGTTGGTAATTCGCCGTAACTTTTTGTCGATGCCTCTTTTCACTGATTCTTTTTTTACTGTTTTCTAACGGCTTTTTCTACAGATTTTGTTTTGGGGCCAACTTCTGAATCCCAACACAGAAATTCGCACAAAATCACAACTGCTGACTGTTGCAGATTCACAACAGATAATTAGGTCAACTTTCACCGCACATATCTCTTAACTGCCTGGCTGGAATGACGTGAAATTTTACAGATAGATGGATAAGGAAATTTTGAATCTAATGGCGGTGGTCCCACTCAAAAATAATCTCGGAATCAAAAGATATGATGTTTTTGGTGGCGGCTGCAGAGGAAGGAAAGATCAGCCGAAATTGGAAATTAGGGTTTGGGTTGGGAATTTTTTTGTTTGGATTTTCAATGGAACAAAGATATGACCAGCAACTAGACAATACTATGACGGACACAAATTCAATTTAGCAAACCAAAACTAACAGATTGAAAGGCACAACGGGTTTGGACAATGAAATTAACTCTTTTGTGGGGCAATTTTTTCTGGACTATAGGAAATAAAACCAATCTACTAACTAGGGATACAAGAATTACCTCACGGGCAACCGTTGCTCGATACCAACTGATGTGACGATGACCCGATCTTCCGAGAGGTACCGATAAGTCGATTGTGGAGATCTCGACGTTGATGATCCAAAGGCTCACCAAAACAGATCGAACCCTCGCAATCACTACACCATCGCTCCGTTGGTTATCAACCGTGCGAACACGATTGACCTCGCCAAGAAGGCTATCTCCTCCAAGCGAATCGAGAACACAAGCAAGAGAGTAAAAGATGCAATCTGAAATTGCGAATAATGTTTAAGTTCACAAGTTGGGGTTCCTCAAACCGAACATGCGCGAAACCGCTAAGCGAATAAACTCTTAAGAAAACCCGAGGAAAACTAAAGGTGCGCCTCCTTAAATAGGGAAGGGGAAGCCACACTTATCTAATGAAAAGGGATGTGGTACTATTCCTAGTTACTGTTCACGCGTGTGGTACTGTTCATGTGAACAGTACCGCCCAAATAGCCCAAGTTACAAGGCCCTCGCCCACTTTGACTCGAACTGGAAAGGTGACGTGACTTGTTTTGCAGTTTCTGATCTGCTCAGGTGGAGTTTGGAGGTGAGACCAGATCCATCTGAAAGTCGACTCAAGAGCTTTCCAACGAGTACTCACGGCCCCGAGAGGCCTTCTGATCAAAAGTTATGGCTGTTTGAAGTTGGCTCGTCAGGCTGAATCCGAATTGATCCGGAGGCCGAATTGGATTCCAAAACCTGTCCAACTTGAACCCTTGCTTCAATTGGTTCCAAAGTGATGTGGTGCTACAAATATATATATTTTCATCATTAGGTAGCATCATATTCTCATTTGAAATATGTTGAAGTTGAAGAAACGAATTCACCTTTAGTTCATTCTTGATATTGGCCGCTATAGTCGTACGTGTTGGTGGCGTGGTCACATCATCCTCCCCTTCTTGATGGAATACCGTCCTCGGTTTTAACATATGTGTAGTGTCACGTATTGCATGATCTTGATCATAAATCTCATAATTTAAGTGATGCGTAGGAGCTCTTGTAATTGTAACAACAAGTAGAGCAAATATGGTTGTATCCATAGGATTCATGTTCTTATCAGATATGATCTCTAAAAGACATCTCCACCTCTTACACATTATTGACACAAGAAAGATAAAAAAAGAATTAAATTCAAACAATAAAGCCAAGCAAGTCAAAAATACAATAAAGGATTCATAGCATAACTCACTAGGATAATTTTGGATGTTCATTTCACTTGAAGAGAAATATTTTACAGCCACTCCCTTAAGATGACAAGACTTTAAGCCTAGAACACACATAACAAGCTTGAACACAAATAAACCCTAACACTAATCTCTCCAATCCTTAGTATTGCCACTCTCCTTAACACATAAGGTTTATACAGTGGAACCTTTCATCTCACATCAAATCCTAAACAACCAGCCAATTTTTAGTATATCACACCACTTACAATTGAACAAACCCAGTAACTCATAGACAAATGGGTTTTATATTGCATACACTTGTATGCTTTTACAAGGCTCCACAAACCCGTTAACACACTCCATCCTCAAAGATGTAACTTAAACTACTTAGACCAATACTAAGGTTTTGCAAACCACTGATCCACATGATATTAGACAATTTCTTCAATTACCATTCACTGGTCTTCACAAAGATGCGATGCTCAACGCCTCATCACCAAGATCGTACGCTTGTGCTGAGGCCGTCAATTATTGAAATGCTGGAGTTCTATGGCACACTGTATTGGCCACAGTCCGTGATATCCAATTACTTGCCACCAAGATCGCACACCTGCGTCGAGAAATGTCACCACTTGAAATGCAAGTCCAATTGGCACACCATATGCACACACTACCTCTTCATGACCCTTGTCATTCTTTTGTGCTTTCTCACTTGTGATGATGTTCCACTCAGACTATGCCATGGCCACCAAGCCTTAGCCTTACCGGTGGCCACAATAATCATCAAAGCATCTGCATACCAAAGAATAAGAAATCGATCTAAGCATAAATGACACACATTTGACTCTCATCATTAAATCAAATTATACATAGACACATCATGCCTCACACTTGCATCAAATTATACATAGCTGTATAGACACTACCATGACTCATAGCCCAAAACAAACTCAACTCAACAAAATACCAAGTCAGCAAGACCGCAAGGCACACGCCAGTCAGACTGCTCCACTCCGGTTGTACCGTTGTTTCAATGCCTGTACTATGTACTATGTCTCAGATCAAAAACTCTACAAGACTTTCTGTAAAAAAAATAGCTACTGTCAAGAAAGGGCTAGTACTATCGCTGACCGGTCATGCCACATCTCAAATACTAGTACTACCATTGGTCGGTCAGACTTCCACACCAGGGCTGATCTGACCGCCACACTAGGGCTGGTCTGACCGCTAGCTTCAGAAAACAAGTCAAATAATAAATTCTTAAAATCAAACTCAAGCAATAAAAGTAAGGAATAAGTAATGTTAAATATTTATTATTTTATAGGGCTACCACCATATGATCTAACACCATGTGCCTCCTTTTCTTAGTGAATAATGCTTGCTTAAAGATTGTTCCTTTTCTTAGTGAATAATGCTTGCTTAAAGGTTGTACTACTTCTAGTGAACGAATTTTAAGCTCTTGATTCGCAAAAGAGAGAGAGAAAAGAAATACTGCGAGATAATTTTCTGTACGGTTGTTTGTTTGTTTTTGCTTTTCTTAGCCAAGTTAGGTCCCGCTCGTTTCGGTTTGAGCTTCTGCCTTTTGATTTATTTTGCACTATTCATAAATTTCGTATTTTTCTATACTTTTGACTTTTTTTGAGCTTTTTTGCCGGTTCTTTTTTTCTCGTATTTGTTTGCATTATATATGATGGGCTAACATGTTTTTTCTATTTCTAAATTTTTTTAAATTTAATTATGCTAAATAAACCTTCATCAACTACAATATTTTTTCAGCTAACTACAATACTTTTTAGCCATAAGTCACTAAAAAAGCTATTTTTGGTAAGACCTTAGACTGATTCCGAGTTGAGTCGAGTCAGTGTCACGTGCCTACCAGGGGCGCGTCCCATTGTGACGCTAGACCAGAGTTTATTTCGCCATTTTCCATGTGAAAACGTGGGGGCCATGATACCGTTTCACATGTGCTCTTCCTCTAGCTGCTAATCAAGCCAGTTTGGTTTGTGCGTGGAGTCAGGGAGTTGCTTCGGTTGTTCTTTGACCCAGTGCTGATCATAGTGATTGGGCTGTTTTTTTTACTATAGCGGATAGTTTTTATTTATGTTTTTTATATCGCAATGAATAACAGAGATATTAATATAGATGATATATATGATTTTAAACTCGGAAAGCCATTCAGAGTATCCACTTTAAGAGGCCGTTCTGTTTCAACATTTAGCTTTTTGACTTCTAGAGAAATCAAAAGCAAAAAACAGAAGCTAAAGGTTAAAAAGAGCAGAGGCATCCTCTCTTGCCTTTTGACTTTTAAGAAAATCAAAAGCAAAAAAGCAGAAGCCAAGAGTTAAAAAGAACAGGGGCATCCTATCTCGCGAGTCTCGTGTCTACAGAATGGTTCGTGAGTTTTTTTTTGTTTCAATTTGCATCTACACTAGTTCGTGAATTGTAGGTAAACATGGCTAGTAAGGCCACTAACTCTGAATTAGTATGAGAACAAGCACCCTGGTTACATAGGGACTTTGAAAATATAGCATATTAAACAGTAGTCCCTAAAACTGGTTAAAAAGGACTAAGAAGATATGAAAAAGTATATTCAAGTCCTTAAACAGTCAGAACACCAATTGCCGTGCTTTAGCCTTCACCCCTGGAAAGCTCTGATCTGGCCATAGCTCTGCCACCTGTTGTGCGTTTGCCAGCGATCTGGAAGGATAAAAGGAGCCTTCGTTGATTGGAGGTTGAAGGAGACACTGAAGAATCTGCAATGGCGAGAAACGCCGACAATCTACTCAGTGAAGCTCCGATTGGGCGCCGAGAGTGAAAGATATTTTGATCGTCAGTCTCGGCATCTACAGTGATGGCTACTAGAGAGTAGCGGTGAAGATGTCTAGAGATAGAATGAAGAGGAAGAAATACTCGATGGCCGAAAAGAAGCAACGTGACAGCTAGAAAGGCGATACATGCCAAGTCCACAACAAGTGATTGCCGACTTGTTGTCCATGAGTAGCTTTGCCTTCTTCGACTTCTCAGAGACTTGATGGGTGTGGAGTCAAAGAAGACAAAGCTACTTATGGACAATAAGTCGGCAATCGCTTTTTGCAAGAACCCTGTGTTTCAATGAACTAAGGCAGAAGATCGGGGTGGTCGAGGTGAAGCCGGTGCGCCATGGTTAGGGGGTGATTTGTTAGACTTAACCACGTCGCACCTGGATTATTTTTTGTTTGTCATAGTTAGTGCGTGCGTTAAGTGGATTCATAAATGTTGTGAATAGCTCGGACATAGGATGGCACATCGTGGTGATCTGGAGCATGCGTTAAGTGAATTCATGAATACCATGAATAGCTCGGACGTGGGATGACACATCGTGGAGAGTTGGACGTGGCGTGAATGTCGGGTCAGTTACTTTGTTTTACCAGTATAAAGATCAACAAAGAAGAACTGATTCAGGGCGGCACAAAAACTGTTGTCTCATGAATTCATCATTCTCCAGCGAGTCCAAGTGATACGGGGAGGGGTCCCGATCTTCTCAGTGAGGAACCGTGGATAGTTGATGCGAAGTAGACGATGTCGCTAGTTGAACAATCGCGCCAATGCACGAACCCTCAACTCTTCGAAATACGCCCAAAACACACCGGATAATTGTTCGTCGCGAGACCACAAACGACGAACGCCAAGTCCCCAATTCCCAATGGAATAACGGCTTGACCTTGAATTGTAGAACAAACAATGAATCGCCTAGTTCTCTCTCAAAGTCATCGCATGAACTCTGGTGTTGAAAGAACAAGCAATAGCTATGTTTCAATCTTATGCATAAAATTGGTCTCCCCCTAAAAGCTGCCAATACAAGGCTTATATAGCCCCTTGGGACATCTATATAGTACCCAAACCAAGTACAACTCAACCCTATATGGTTTTGGATACGAACTCTCACAAAAAGGAAACTATATTTTTCACCCGTCATATTGTTTTGGTCATAACTTTTTATTCTTGATGAATTTGAAGGTGGAACTAGATCCATTGCGTAGCCCTCAAAATTATATTTCCAACGAGTACAAGAACACCAGAATCGGACTCCGTTTGTGAAAGTTATGGCCTTTTTAGTAACTGCCTGTCAGGCTGTCCCGAACCGAATCCAAATTGAATCCTGAGTTGAATCCGAGTTTGAATTGGGTTGAGCACGTGGGAAGTCCGAATTTGACTTGAAAATCTTATCAAAAACTTGTAGTTTAAGTCCTTGGGCTCCTCCCTTTTGCTCTTCCAAGTCTTCACATGAGTCATACCTAAGAATACATAAAATACTTGCATGAGGTAGTATTACAAGTTCATCATCAATTAAAGGAAACTCCTTAAGAAACAAAAACACATGTTTATTTTAACGCTTGGCTCTTACTCTCGTCATTGGATCCTCTGGTTCTTGGTTATTCTCATGCATGCTTGGAGTGGAAGATGTATATATAATGGGGATGTCCTTATCAGTATGTGCATGACCACCAATAGGAGAAGATGTATAAGTGTTAGGGATGTCCTCATCATCCTCCCCCTCTTGAAAAGGCGTAGTCCTCGACGCTGGATCGTCATCACCAAAGAAAGGTGATAAATCAGCGACATTGAACGTAGAGCTCACGCCATAGTCATCGCCGGAAAGCTCTATCTTGTAGGCATTGTTGTTGATCTTCGCAAGCACCTTGAAAGGCCCATCACCGCGCGGTAGTAACTTAGACTTGCGATGTTCTGGAAAACGATCCTTGCGGTAGTGTACCCAAATCAAATCACCTGGTTGAAAAACCATCTTCTTCCTTTTCTTATTCGCCTTCTCAGCATAGTACTTAACCTTGCGCTCTATCGCTTCTTTTGTCTTGAGATGCAATTTCTTCACATATTCAGCTCGCTTGGACTCCTCCATACGAGTATGGTGTTGACTAAGAAGCGGCAACAAATCAAGCGACGTAAAGGCTTGAAACCATAAACTACCTCAAATGGACACATCTGCGTAGTGGAATGCACGGCCCGATTATAAGCGAATTCCACGTGCGGCAAACAATCCTCCCACTCGCGCAGATTCTTCTTGATCATGGTCCGGAGTAGCATCGAAAGTGTGTGGTTCACCACCTCTGTTTGACCATCAGTTTGGGGATGACAAGTTGTGCTGAATAACAACTTCGTCCCCAGTTTACCCCAAAGCGTCTTCCAGAAGTAGCTCATGAACTTCACGTCGCGATCCGACACAATAGTACGTGGCACGCCATGTAGCCTCACGATTTCCCTGAAAAACAAGTCAGCAATATGCGACGCATTGTCGCTCTTGTGGAACGGAATAAAGTATGACATCTTCGAAAAACGATCCACAACGACAAAAACAGAATCACTCCCCATCTTACTTCTAGGCAGTCCTAAAACAAAATCCATACTAATATTCTCCCATGGGGCATTGGGAATAGGTAAAGGGGTATACAAACCGTGTGGATGCAACTTTGATTTCGCTTTGTGGCAAATAATGCATCGCTGCACATACCTCTCTACATCTCGCCTCATCTTAGGCCAATAAAAGTGATCGCTCAGCATAGACAACGTCTTCTCACGTCCAAAATGTCCCATCAATCCACCTGCATGTGATTCCTGCAGTAATAGCAACCACACGGAGGATTCTGGAACGCATAATTTGTTAGTGCGAAACAAAAATCCATCATGGATGTGAAATTTATCCCAGCCTTTTTCCTCTTTGCAACGTGCATAAGGGACAAAAAAATCATGGTCATGAGTGTATAAATCACGCACACTCGCTAAACCAGGAACGTGCACTCCTAATTGAGTTAAAAGCACACTTTTCCTAGAAAGAGCATCAGCTACCATATTTTCCTTTCCTTTCTTATATTTCACAATGTAAGAAAACGACTCAATGAATTTGACACATTTGGCATGTCTACGGTTCAGGTTTGCTTGGCCTTTTAAATACTTCAAAGCCTCATGATCAGAATGAATAATAAACTCTTTAGGCCATAAATAGTGTTGCCAAGTTTCTAACGCACGCACTAACGCATAAAGCTCTTTGTCATAGACCGGATAATTCAATTGAGCACCATTCAATTTTTCACTAAAATAAGCTACCGGTCTACCCTCTTGCATTAAAACACTGCCAATACCCAATCCACTAGCATCACACTCAATTTCAAAAATTTTAGTGAAATCAGGTAAAACAAGCAACGGTGCTTCAGTCAAGCGTCTCTTAAGTTCAGCAAAAACATTTCTTGCGTTACCCCCCACACAAATTCAACACCCTTTTTAGTAAGTTTATTCAAAGGGGCATCGACGGTGCTAAAATCCTTCACGAAACGCCGATAAAAACCAGCGAGACCATGAAAGCTCCTAATCTGACTTACGTTCACAGGAGTTGGCCAATTTTTAATCGCTTCAATTTTAAACTCATCTACTTCAACTCCCAAGCAGAAACAACATAGCCCAAAAGATGACACAATCTTTGCAAAAGTGCACTTCTAAGTTACCAAATAACCTATTCTCACGCAAAACGTGTAGAACTTGTCTAAGATGGTCTATGTGTTTAGATTCAGCATGTTGTAAATCGAATATCATCAAAGTACACAACCACAAATTTACCAATAAAATGCCTTAAAACATGATTCATTAAGCGCATGAATGTACTACGTGCATTAGTTAAACCAAAAGGCATGACTAACCACTCGTACAACCCAAATTTCATTTTAAAGGTTGTTTTCCACTCATCCCCTTCATGCATTCTAATTTGATGGTAACCACTGCGCAAATCTATCTTAGAGAAAATAACAGCACCACTCAATTCGTCTAGCATATCATCTAAGCAAGGTATAGGATGACGATATCGAATTGTGATATTATTAAGCGCTCGACAATCTACGCACATACGCCATGAACCATCTTTCTTAGGAACTAAAATAATAGGAACAGCACAAGGGCTTAAACTTTCACGGACATACCCTTTGGAGAGAATCTCTTGCACTTGTTTCTGAATTTCCTTTGTCTCCTCGGGATTGGTGCGGTACGGTGGTTGGTTCGGCAACGACACTCCTGGAATCAAGTCGATCTTATGTTCTATCCCGCGTATTGGTGGTAGCCTCGCTGGTACCTCCTCTGGAAAGATGTCGCTGAAATCTTGCAAAACAGAAACAACACCACTGGGAAGAGAAGTTATATCGTTAGTCAAAATCAGTGCGTCTTTTTACAGCAGCACGACGTGCACCAAATTAGGATCCTCTCTGAATTCTCTCATCTTTGATTTGGTGGCTAACATCACTAAATTCTTCTCTCCCTCACGTTTCTTGTTACTACTCAGATGGTTCTCTCACTCTTGTGCACTCTCAACGTGTATATCAATTTTCTGCATGGAGGAATTGACAATCTGTTGCGGTGTAAGCGGCTTCAAGATGATATCCATATTGTTCCATCGAAATGTGTAACGATTTGTATGCCCATCGTGAACAGCGGAACGGTCATATTGCCATGGCTGTCCCAAGAGCAAGTGACACACCGTCATAGGCACAACATCGCAGTCCACAGTATCGGTGTACTTCCCAATAGAAAATGTCACACGCACCATATAGTTCACCTTCACTTCCCCTTTGTCGCTCAACAATTGCACATGATAAGGACGCGGATGTGGCAAATATTTCACACCCAACTTATGACACATATCCTTGCTAGCCAGATTGTGACAACTCTCGCCATCAATGATCACCTTGCACACCTTACCCTTATCAAGCTTTGCCTATGTCTGAAACAAATTGCACCGCTATTCGAGTGATGGCGATGGCATCACACTAAGCACCTTGGGCGTGCAAACAATGGAATACTGCTCAGTGTTAGCAAACTCAGGATCGCACTCACATTGTTCTATGTCATCAGTGTGCAAGACTGCCTGTGCATTAGGTGACTCATCATCACTAGCTGAAACATAACCGCCATCCTATGTGATAAGCATAGTTCTAACATTTGGGCAGTCCCTCTGAAAATGGCCAACGCCCTTGTACTAGTGGCAAATAATGTCACGTGAACGGCCTGTTGACCCCATAGACGAGGTTGCACTAGCAGCGGGCGCCATAGGTCGACGCACCGGTAATGGTGTACTCTGCAACTTCTTACTTGCGGAACTACGCATCGTCGAATTGCTTGCAGTCGAAGTGCTCTTGTTTGGTTGGCTGTTGTTATATGGCTGTCCCGACTGGCTGAAGAACGTGACCGGGCAGCGAACCGTGCATCTTCAATCACTTGTCTCTCGGCTTCACGTGCTTGGTGCAGCAACTCAATCATATTATTATAGGGATGGTGATTGACAATGCGTTTGACAAAGATGATTCATGCCGACTAGAAATCTCGCCAAGGTCCATTCTTCATTCTCGCGGACATCCGCATGTATCATGATAGTCTCCATTTCTTTATGATATTCATCAATTGATATCATACCTTATCGCAGCCCTGTCAACTTCTCAAATAGTGAGCGCTTGTAGTGGCGAGGTACAAAGCGTGCCCGCAAATGCTGCTTCATCTGCTCCCAGGTGATAATCGGCAACTCATGGTGCTCCATGCGCTTACGGATGAACTGCTCCCACCAATGTGTGGCATAATCATCCAAGCCATTGGACGCAAGCAACAGCTTCTTCTCATTGGAATAGTTGTTCATCCAAAACAACTTATCAACTTTCAGCTCCCAAGTAAGGTATTGTTCCACATCTGTACCACCTGAAAATGTAGAAAGATTAAATTTGGGCTTAGCGACAAGATCCTCGGCGTCGTCATGGCGAGGATGCTGGACGTTGTTGCGGTGGTGGCGCTGTCGGTCATCATAGTCGTCGACGGGAAAATCGTCATCCCGGCGCTCGACCGCGTCAGCCCAGCTGTGAGGTGCATGATGCACACCTCCTCCGTGGGCACCCTGTGGTGCACCTCCACCCTGGCCATCGTTGCCTCGGCCAGGCCCATGTGCCTGAGAGCGTGCCGCAGCTGCCATCCCGACATTTGGCGGCACGGCCATGCGACGCACCTGTCTCTAACGTCGCTCCTCATCCAGACGAATAGCACGCTCCTCCTCGGTCTCATTGTGCAGAACGACCGGAGGGCCATGCACACTTGTATCATCAGCTGGTGTACCCCCACGTAGATTGTGGTGTGTGTGAACATGGCACGCAGCTCCAGAAAGTTATTGTTGATGGTCGTACGCAATTGTGTGACCTCCTCCCCGAGGGTGTTGAGTCTAGTCTGAACTTCCCTGAGCTCATCACGCACGCCATTGTCACCATCATGAAGTTGTTTTTGTAGCATCTCGCGCAACCGAGTGTACTCGGTCCACGTAACCGGTGCCTCCGGATTAGGTGGATCCTCCTTGTGACCTGACATGGGAACGACTCAGAAACAAGAAACGAGGTTATATCCGGGTTAGTAAAACAAAAGCTCTCTCTATGCTTGCAACTCACTGTCCTGAAAACAAGACAAGCTTACCATTCCAAAGTGAATCAAGGACGGCAAATCGACAATTGTGACAGCGAACAACCTCAAACCGGTAATGTATGAGCGTAATAAAGAGCAAGGGAGTACACCAACGGGTGTAGGTGGAGCTTGGACAGTTATGTGGATATCCTATGCAATCTGATATTCAAGGTATTGTAAAGCTAAATAATGATCCAAGCTAGAGTATTTTGCCTATGTGCTGATCAATTGGTTTAAGAGAAGTGTATGAATGCACACGCAACGATAAATGGGACTTAATGCAAACAAAGGAATGAGCTAGGGAGAATCAATCGGAAACAGAGATGAAACTAGCCCGTTTTGCACCAAGTACTAAGAGAGACGCTAGCCAATTGCAACTGAATATACGAGGGCACAAAATTGCTCTAAAAAAAGGAGTTGGAAGCTTTAGCTTCTCGTTTCCTTTCCAACGGATCAAGAAACGCCTCAATCAGAGGTCGTACGCAAAAGTTACGTGTTTCTTTCTCTCTTTTTTTATGTCGCAGCTCTTCCTAACTGCGGCTGCAAGCCTCACAAATCAGCAAGGTGTAATCAATTTTAATGAGCAGCCCTAATTGCAATGTCAACAACTAGTCTCAAGATAAAAGGATATAAGTGAAGCATAAAGACACCAAATGTGGTTCGGCCTACCATGATGTAGTGACCGAAACAGAAATTGGAACAATTGGACTCGGACTGTGTTTGAGCTAGAGATCGATTCGGACTCTAGTCCCACCAAGGAGTTTGGAGAAAGAAACACAAATCGACTCGGATTGTGCTCTCAAGATGGCGCACGGAAAAAGATGGAAGCTTTTTTTGTTTGCTAATTGAGGGAATCAACCAGCAATTTTGTAGGGTTTATGTGAACACAACGATTAAGCAACGCAAAAGGAAACACACGGATCAGCACTAAAACAAAACTCTAATGGACGAAGACTTAACAAAACACACAAGAAATAAACAGATTAAACTACGGTTTTGGTATTGCCATTTTCGGTTTGATGGACAAAAGGACTAAAAACGAATCTAACTACGGGTAAAGAAGTTCTCACCGAGTAAACCTAGAATCTGATACCACATGATACGGGGAGGGGTCCCGATCTTCTCAGTGAGGAACCGTGGATAGTTGATGCGAAGTAGACGATGTCGCTAGTTGAACACTCGCGCCAATGCATGAACCCTCAACTCTTCGGAATACGCCCAAAACACACCAGATAATTGTTCATCGCAAGACCACAAACGACGAACGCCAAGTCCCCAATTCCGAATGGAACGACGGCTTGACCTTAAATTGTAGAATGAATAATGGATCGCCTAGTTCTCTCTCAAAATCCTCGCATGAACTCTGGTGTTGAAAGAACAAGCAATAGCTATATTTCAATCTTATGCATAAAATTAGTCTCCCCTAAAGGCTGCCAATACAAGGCTTATATAGCCCATTGGAATGTCCATATAGTCCCCAAACCAAGTACAACTCAACCCTATATGGTTTTGAATACGGACTTTCACAAAAAGGAAACTATATTTTTCACCTGTTATATTGTTTTGGTCATAACGTTTTATCCGTGATGAATTTGACGGTGGGACTAGATCCATTGCGTAGCCCTTGAAATTATCTTTCCAACGAGTACAAGAACACCTGATCGAACTCCGTTTGTGAAAGTTATGACCTTTTTAGTAACTGTCTGTCAGGCTGTCCCGAACCGAATTCGAATTGAATCCTGAGTTGAATCCGAGTTTGAATTGGGTTGAGCACGTGGGAAGTCCAAATTTAGCTTGAAAATCTTATCAAAAACTTGTAGTTTAAGTCCTTGGGCTCCTCCCTTTTGCTCTCCCAAGTCTTCACATGAGTCATACCTAAGAATACATAAAATACTAGCATGAGGTAGTATTCCAAGTTCATCATCAATTAAAGAAAACTCCTTAAGAAACAAAAGCACCTGTTTGTTTAAACGCTTAGCTCTTGCCCTCGTCATTGGGCCCTCTGGTTCTTGGTTATTCTCATGCATACTTGGAGTGGAAGATGTATATGTAATGAGGATGTCCTCATCAGTATGTGCATGACCACCAATAGGAGAAGATGTATAAGTGTTAGAGATGCCCTCATCACCAAGCATCCACGTGTGTCATTCCTTCGTGGTCATAGCTCACTTCGAGTATATTTCTTTGTGATCGTAGCTCACTTTGAGCACATTCCTTTGAGGCCGTAGTTCACTTCGATTATGTTCCTTCATAGTCATAACTCATTTTGAGTACGAGTACTTGTGGTCGTAAGAGAATCCGAGTCCTCGTGGTCAGGCGTGTGTGTGTGCTTCGACTTTCTGCAACATACAGGACCCATCGCCCAAAGGGAGTCAACGAATGATGCCATGGTAAGACATTGGGAAGTAGTTGGGTGGGGGTGGAGTAGAACCTTGTCGCCAAAGTTGGAGCCCAACGCCGAAGCAGAACACGTCTGTCATTAGCCGTGCTACCCCTCCAGACCACATGCACAGGCGAACCTACGCGGCACCATAGGACCATGCACCTGTCCCCGCTCCACCGTAGTGTCGTGTGCCTGGCCATGTCGGTGCGCCACAGCAAACTGTGAGCCCACACGCGCTGTTGGAGACCATGCGCCCTCGTAGGACCGCACACCTGGCCATGCTGCACCGAAGTGCCTCGTGCCTAGCTGCGTCGGAGCGCCGCCACGGACTACGAGCCCGCACGCATCGGAGCGCGTCCTTACTAGAGCCTGTGTGCCACCATAGGACCGTGCACGTAGCCATGCTCCACTGAAGCGCCTCGCGCCTGGCCATGTTGGAGCGCGGATGAGGACTACGAGCCCGCATGCGCCAGAGCATGCACATGCATATGCTCACACACCATCACGACTGCAACTGGGCCGCGCAAACGCAAGGATGATTGCCATGTCGGCACGTCATGCCAGGCCCGCACTCGCACAGGAGCCAAAGGGGACTTGAATCTTGATGACAAAGAAAATCTCCACACTATATGAAAGAAACTACTAGCAAATCTAGAGGAAAGGGCCCTAAGGGAGAGCTAATATACTACTAATAGAGCTAGAGGATTGCGTCCTCCTCTCCTCATGCTTCCAGCGAGCTCACCGGGAGGTGGTAGGTAGGGGCTGGAGTAAGGGCAGGACTACTTAGTGGGTCCTGGTGTCACAGAACACTGGGTTTAAAAAATTTTTAGCAGAGATTAGCACTTTCAGTCCATATATGAACCCTTAGGCTAAACTCAGTGCACCCGGTTCTTTCCTTGAAACCCAATAAAGGAAACACTAGTAGCCCAAATTCTTAGTAGTTAGTAGTAGTTCACAAGAAGCCTCCGCTTTCCTCATTCTATGTGGCAACTCCAGCAGACCAAGCTAGCCCTTGAGCTAGTGCAAGAGAGAGGATCACAACAGGCCATGGCGTCCATTTGATGATCCCAAAGCATGTCACCTCGCAACAGCCCTCGACGCTTATTTGTCTCGCATGGTTGGCCAGAAGATGTGCACCACGTTTGTCACATAACCGCATTCAGCTAGGCAGTGACCGGTCATTGGAGAATTGGAGAAATCGAAGCCACCGACTGCCCTCGCCTACCATCTCACCGTGGCGTCCCCTGGTCCATATTGCCTCACGCCCTCGCCGGCCGAAGGAAGTTTAGGTCCACCCACTCAGTATGTACTTTACTCTGAATTTCTCTCAATTATTCCAATTTGTGAGTTAGGATTTCAATGTGATGATTGTTGTTGATTTTTATCGAATTGTCGGGTTAAGACTTAGGGTTTCAATTTTGATTTTTGGAATACCAGCCTAACTCGTTGCAAATCAGAGACAAAATTGCAGCATTTGACCGTAATATCAAGCAAGTAAATCGCTGAACATATTTTTTTATTAAATTATTTTTAAACTATTGAGCATACAAATATCTAATTGACTTTTCAATTAATTGGTGATAATTTTATGAATGATATATTTATTTGCTATGTGGAGAAATAAGAATTAACAAAAGTTACTAATGATGTTATGATTCATCGTTTTATGAACTTAAAACAATGTAAATCCTAAAAGATAATGAATTAACTTACATATGATCATTCTATTGTTTTTCACTTGAAAACTTTAAGTAATTTTGTTCTCTTTTAACAAGACATTGAGATCGAATAATATATTTTACTAATGTTGATTAACTTTTGTCTGTGGTTTCATCCTTAGTTTCTTCAGTTTGCTTCAACCAATCAATTTATTATCAAGCTTTTTTTATTTTGGTAAGCATTTCGATCACTTCTTCTTTATCATCATACGCTATCATCGGTTACATTCAAGTATTGATGCTAAAAATTACCAAACGAATTACTATTTAGCATAATATTGTTTGAAAACTATATATTGTTATATATATATATATATATATAGGAAAATTACATAAGGCACCAGGGTGCCTAGGCACCCACATCAAGAATCGTCCGATACACGTGTATGATTGATAATTTTTTGAGTTTGGGTATGAAAATGTTTTATACCTTTGATATATTTATGGTAAGTAAGTTTTGAACTCAGTTCAAACTAGTTTGAACTACTTTTGAGTTCAATGCGACTACAGTGAGTATATACCATATAAATAGTTCAAACCAATTAAACTGAAGTTGAATTTAATTTTTTTCGGAGCTTGACATCTCAAATATACTTTTTTATGGGTATATGAAGATACCCACATGAAACGTTGCGAATCTCAAAGCAAATCAACGGGTATTGATATGGGTGCCTAGGCACCTGGGTGCATGAAACACTATATATATATATATATATATATATATATATATATATATATATATATATATATATATATATATATATATATATATATATATATATATATATATATATATGGTGAAGTTGTGAATCCTAGTCATTTTTGTTCTAGTTTCACTCCTAGGGTGGAGTAGATAGGGTTTGAGGGTGAAGGAGAGAAAGGGGAGTGGAGGGAAGCTCTTGAGAAGGGGATATATTTGTAAGTGGTGTCGCCGCCCCAACTAGGGTTGCTTCAATATACTGCTGTTGGATTGGATCCGTTTGCGTCCGTTCTCTCTCTTTGATTGGGCGCAAAGTTAGCCCAGGGTTTCTCCTAGCCATTTTGTGCATATCTAGGGATGGCAATCGGGCGCGGCGGGTATGGGTAGTGCTCGCCCATACCCGTACCCGTGACCCTGATTTACGCCCACGAGCATACCCGCGAAAGACAACGGGTAAAGAACCTCGCCCGTCGCCCGCGGGCATACCCGTTTACCCGCGAACTGAGTCACTATCTTATATTGCATAATATACACCACTCTAGTCTTGTATCAGTTACCTAATCTATTTTCACCGCAAGCACACAAACTTTGTTTTGGAAAATCCATTTTTGTTCATGGATGAACAACTTCAGATCAACATTTTCTATCAACAAGGATCCAGCTTATGGTCCATTAACTACACTCAAGTTTGAATAGCCTAGCAATATATCTCTGAGCATGGTTGGTTGCTTTATTTCAAGAAGAAAGTAATTCAACCCAGGCAATGATTTCTAGCAACTAAAAAGATTCAATTTTGCCCATCTCTCTCTACTAGATTTCAGACCAAAAGCTTCTTGCAACATCTAGTCCTGATCCAGATAACTTAAACACAGACATAAAGGTTTCTGGACTAAATAGTTGGCTTTTGGCTTGTATGATTACAAGAATAGTAGGCACGGCACCTAAGAAGCAAGAACTGCAAAAGGCTAAAATGAAGTAGTGCAAACTGGTGTGGTCCAATACCTATTAAGAGCATCAGGGGCGACAGCATCCTACACGCCGAAGCCGGCGCTCTGTGGGAACAACTCCATGGTCTCCTTCTTCCTCTCCGCCTCCTCGCCCTCTACTCCGGGCAGGAGGCCCATCGTCGCCGGCGCCCTCTACGGCTCGACCTCACCTGAAACCAAACCAAGCTCGGATCAGCGAGTGTGGTTTTTAGTTTTTAGGTGTGAACTGTGAAGGAGGTGGATAAAGGAGGAGGCGGATCTGGGGGCGGAGGAGGCCGGCGGCCGGGTGGGGGCGGAGGAGGCGGATCTCAGGCGGAGGAGGAGGATGAAGGAGGAGGAGGCAGATTTGGGGGCTGAGGAGGAGGCCGGCGGCCAGGTGGGGGGCAGAGGAGGCGGATCTGGGGGCGGAGGAGGAGGATGAAGGAGGAGGAGGCAGATCTGGGGGCGGAGGAGGAGGAGGAGGAGGAGGAGGAGGCGGATCTGGGGGCGGAGGAGGAGGCCGGCGGCCAGGTGGGGGGTGGAGGAGGCGGATCTGGAGGCGGGCCGTGCGAGAGGGGGGTGGACTGGCAGAGAGTTATCTGGGCGAGCAGCGGGCGAGTTATCTAGGGTTTATTATTTTAGGATGGCCCACCTGTCAGTTTATTTCACGAGTAAATGGGTGAGACGAGTACGGGTAGAGCTAACCCATACCTATACCCGTTTACCCGATGGACAGAGATTTCTCCCTATTTTTATACCCGTGGGTAAAGAATACATTATATATCCAACTCTATTAGGGTATTTACCCACGAGCACACGGGTAAACGGGCACAATTGCCATCCCTATGCATATCCTGCAAGCTTTTCTCCAGGGTAGATGATGATCGATGCATTTTGTATTTCTGACAGCACTACAAGTCCCTGTGTATAGTATTCTTGTAGGGAGACAAAAATGCTGAAGATCAACGGACATCTCTGAATGAAAATTCGCTAGCGGTGAAATAAGATGAGAAAATAGGGTGTGGTGCCTTACTTTGTCCTAAACAAGTACTTCTGAGAGCAATTGTCTTGTCATTTAATTTGGTTGTTTAGTAAGGCCAACAAGGCAAAAATTGTTGTTGACGAGTGCTTACCAGTAGGGGTGAAAACGGATTGGATATTTCCCGACCGACCGACCGACCGCCGAATCCGAGTCGGATCGAATTCGGATAGTTGTGTCGGATAATTATCGGATTCGGAGTCGGATTCGGATAGTTTTTTTCGGATACAGAATCGGATTTGGAAAAGAACTATCCGACGGATACGGATACTATCCGGAATTTTATCGGATAATACCCGGATATACTTTTCGGATATCCGGCCCAACTGCAGTGCCAAGCGCCCAAGCCCATCAGCGAGACGCAGCAGTGCAGCATGCCTCACGCGACACGCGGTCATGCCTCCGCATCCGCAGCGCGATTCCGCGCCGTGACTTCGGCCCTTCGGGTCTTGGAGATTTCATATTCATTTGGCACGGGGCTGGCTTTGGGTCTTCGGGAATCGGAGAGGTGGAGTTGCGAGACCGGTGGCGATCGAGGAGCGGCCGCTAGGATAACATTTCGAGCAAGTATTTTCGTGCAAGGCATGCAAAAGATTCTAAAGGACCAAAGGTGACGTGCATTCTGTATGTTCTTCTCATGTTTTATATGCAAAAGAAACCTTTATGGAATCTAGGTGCTAGTGTGCTACCTATTAGGAGCCCTCATGAATTATGGCATCTCATTAATAAAGCAACGCTTTATAGCTTGATGTAGATGGCATACCTGCTTTGCATTATCTTACATCTGTATTGGAATCAATCCATATCTTTGCTTCTGCGCTTCAATTGATTAAATGATCGTATGAAGTAGGTTGGTGAGCAAAGCTCCATATAATCTTGCAAAATCATCCAAGGCATGGAAGCATCCGGGATGGAAGTAATCGCCTTTAGTATTCCTACGTAATATCCGACGAGATATTCGTTATCGTATTTGAAGGAATACGCGTATGCTACGAGAGCAGAAAACAAAAATTTCTACCGCGCACACCGGACATCATGCTAAGGAGGGATCATGGATCGTTACCACTAGACGCGCAGCGTGAAGAAGAGTTGGAGAAGCCGATCCAACCACGCGCGCCGAGGTAGTAGTGGAAGTAGCCGATCGTCCCAACAGATCGTCTCCTCCACGCGATCAACCACACCACGAGCGATCCAATCAGAGGTTGTTGATGCCGATCAACGCCGCAACGAGCGCCGCCTCCACCGGTATCCACACGTCCCGGGTGGAACGCCGATCGTGAGTGTACCAGCACTCGCGAGCGGCTAGGGTTTGGCTCGGGAGGTGGCGGCTAGGGTTTTGCTCGGGAGGAACAGAAGCGTGTATCCCCCTCAACCCCTCGCCTCCATATATATAGACCTCCTCACTTGGGCCTCGTGGACCGAGGCCCAATAGGAGTCTATCCGGATCTCTATCCGAATTGAGCCCACATCCGAATCACATTCGAATTAGTGTTCCAACCCGTTAAGTGTGCGACCCTGTGGTTCACGTATACTTGGTCGCGACCCGGAAACGCCTTTCCGGTCACCCTGTTAATAGTGGCCTCTAGTAAGACATATTAACCCCAAAGTATACGTAAAGATCATATCATTGAACTCGTAATGTTCTCATGTACGAATCCCTTTGCCTCACGATATAGATTAAGCTCAAGGCGAGACCTGTGTCATCCTCTTAATAGCTCAATCACTCTCTCGATTCCGTGATGGATTATAAACTCGTGATTGACTCCTCAATCACCTTGGCATGACCATGCACTTCTATAATCCATTACATCGAGGGGCCCAGAGATATCTCTCCCATAAGGAGGGGCAAATTCTATCTTGATCATTCACATCCCACTACATGTTTTATAGCAAACCCGAAGACTACTTTTATGACTACCCAGTTATGGAGTAGTGGTTAGTAGTCCCAAAATAGGCTACTACGCATGTTGGGAACCATGATGATCTCAAGTCTAAGGATTCTACATAAACACTACTCGAGACCAACTGATGACACATGGAATCTCTGCAGTGTCTCATGGCGGGTCTATCCAACATATGTTCACTAACACATGTCCATATTATTGATTTGGTATCACCATACCATGATCCATGAGACATAATCATCAATCAATACATATGCTGATCTTTGAATCATATTTGTTCCTCATATGATATATGATCAGGGATCATTTAGAAATAGCAACATTTTGGCATTAAGAGTCTCATGAATAAGTCACATACTCATTGATCAATAATGATAATGTCTATTTCAAGGAACAAAGCAATGTATCATAAACATAGTATGTGATATATTCAACATCTCCATGTTGCCTCTAGGGCATATCACCAACAGTATTCGCATTCGCTTCGTATTCGTTCCGTATCTGTGACCGATACTATTCGGATTCGTATTCGTATCCGGCACTATTCGTATTCGACTCTGAATCTGAGAAAAAAATATAGGATAGATATGGAATAAGCAATATCCAACCGAATTCGACCCGTTTTCACCCCTACTTACCAGTATATTCCGTTTCACCAGTTTAGCTCCTTGTTTGCATTCATTTAATACGTGTTTTACATCCCAAATGTTACGGTTAATTGGTAAGAAAATATAAAAATTATGGATTGTTGCTGCTAACCCTAACCTGGAACCAGAAATATTTTGGAACCTATCTTGCAGAAACTGAGGAAAAATCACATGGAATTGGGGGGGGGTGGAGGGGTGTGAAGCCCACTTGGAACCAGGCCGAGGACACTGCCTCCACTTCATGTTTTCATTGTCCAAGAACCTTCTGAAAGTCCTCCGAAAATCAAGGGCCTGTTTCAACTCAGGAAAAGATCAACTGGAGCGAAAAATAAACAGACTCTCATTTTTCGGAAACTGACGTGAAGTTTGGATAGAGAACCGACGGGTCCATATGTCATACACACATGAAAGCATCCAGAGCAGCAAAATCGTCTTAGGATTATCTTAGCCAACCAACGCGGTCCTACATGGCCCGTGCAAGCTGTGTACTGGCTGGCACACAGTGCACTAGGTGACCTGTCCCACTTGAAAATTATGCAGATAATTTATTACTATAAATTTTACAAACAACATATCTCACCGAATTCTCATCATCATCGATATTGAACTTCTTGTCGAAATCGTTCTAGACTCCTGATGTAGTAGCCCTTGTTCTTTTTTGCACCCGTGCTATGGATTGTGGATGCACTTGTTGAGACAGCAGAAGATGGATCGATTGGACTCTGCACTCACAGGGTTGTTGCTTCTTCGGCTCTCTAGTTTGTTGTGGATGTGGACCTTCCGCGGATGGATATCCTTCTTAAAAGGATTGCATATCCTCCACCGAGAGACCGAATTCAGAGAATTAAAAATCATAGTTCTCCATTGAATCAACTACAAATTGAAATAGTAAAGAACAATTAACTTACTATTGAATCAACAAATAATAACAAAAAAAAAATTAAAACAAGACAACACTATTACCTTTTTTGCAGCTCTTGGAAAATTCTTTGAAGATGTTTAAATTTTCTGAATTTCACATAAATTTCTCACTAATTTTGCCAAACTTGTGTAAGCACTACCAGATTTTTTTACAGCTAAACAGAGAGATGAAAGTCAGGTTTGAGGTGTGGAAAATAGAGGCCAGATCCCTCTATTTATAGAAAAAATTTCATTTTTTTGAATGTTTTGCTATTTTTTCAAATTTTTTACACCCAGTTTGACGGGTCGGGTACAGCCTGTTTACGCCCGTTGTAAACAGGCCAGGCTGTGCTGTGCTATACTGTCTCAGCACAGCCCACGACAGTAAACAGGCCATGTCAGCCTGTATGCCGCCAGCTCTACCCAGAAACGACGTTAACTAAATAGACCATGTCGTGCTTATGTTGGATCAATAATAATGCACCGTGGGCCGGCACGAGTAAACCCGGCGCAGTGGCCGACTGCCCGTGGTACAAAAGGCCAAGAGCACAGGGCGAAGGTATCTAGGAAAGAGGAAGGCACACACACACAAAAAAAAGTACGCATCTGGCAGATCTCCGGAGTCGGCGACGGCGAGCTGCTCCGGCGCTCCAGGCAGACACTTCTCCGACGAAACGATCTTCTCCTCCGAGAGCCCGACGCGGGGTGAGAGCCCATCACGGCAAAGCAAGAAAGAGATCTGTACACATGAATCTTTTCAATTCCTCACACTCCGGTGATGTGATGTCCTCCGATTCGGCATTTCCAGGGAGCGTCGAGCAAGATGGAGCAGCCCAAAGAACTCCCCGATGACGTCGTAGCCGAGATCCTCTTCCGCCTCCCCGCCTTCTCCGTCCTTCGCTGCCGCGCCGTCTGCCGGCGCTGGCACCGCGTCGCCGACGACCCCTCCTTCCTCGCTGCCCGCGTCCGCCGCCGCCCGCTAGAGGTTCTTGCCTACACCACCTTCCAAGAACCGGGCGGCGCCCTGCACGTCGCGCTGGACGCGGTCCCGGTCCCCGCCGGCTGTGCCGGCCGGCGCCTCGCGTGGTACCCAAAGTTCCTGCCCCACGGCGAGGGCGGGGCGCCGGCGCCGCCTGGCCCACAGTACTGCCTTCTCCTCGCCTCCTGCGACGGTCTTCTCCTGTTCAGGCAGGATCCGGGGCTCTACCTTGTCTGCAACCCCGCCACGCGGCGGTGGAGCGACCTCCCGCGACTGACTCCGTTGCCGTGCAGCTGGGCCGTCGCCTCCGGGTTCTACTTCCACCAGCCGTCCGGGGAGTACCGGCTTATGTGCCACGGCAGGACGCCGGACGGCTCGGCGTACTACGTCCTCTCGGCGGGCGCCGCCGAGCCTCGCCGACTTGGTGTGCCGGCCGCGCCCGTGCCCGAGGGCAGTGGTGCCTTGTCCTACTCGACGCCAGTTGTTCATCAAGGCAGCCTGCACTGGCTGCAGCACCCGGAGGCGGAGGGCACTGGTAGCATGGCGGTGTTCGACACGGTGGCTGAGGAGTTCCGCAGGATGGCAGCGCCACGGGGCACCAGAGAGTACGTGAAGCTGTTTGAGGTGGACGGGGTGCTCATGGTGTCTGATGTCCGGATGGGGTGTTTCGACCTCTGGGCCCTTGTGGACTACGGTCAGGGGGAGTGGGCACGCCAGCACCGGGTCGCTGTGCCGTGGCGATTCACTATGCCAAATCTACAGCCGAACCAGAGGAAGCTCCGGAAGTACCTGCTTTCAGCGCCCGTGGCTGGTGGTGATGGAGGGGATGCCATCCTGGGTAGCTTCTTCGGTTTTGTGGTGTACAATGTGACGGAGAAGATGGTGAGGACCGTCGACCTCGAGTGCAAGGATGCTGTCATGTCGCGGCATGTCTTCAGGGAGAGCCTTGTCCAGCATCCGTTCTTTGATGCACGGCCTTGGCCTGGCTTGCCATTGCTCCATTTCTCCTGAGCATATGGTGATTTTCGTAACTATTTGGAACTGCTGAACAGTAGTCTATTGATGAAATTTGTAGTGTGCATTCACGAATTGAGACTGTTGCGGTTACAGACCAAACAGAGATATGAGAGTATGTAGTGGAGATGCTAGGTGAGCAATGCTTAGGCTTTCCTCATGTCCAGGACAGTTATATATATATATATATATATATATATATATATATATATATATATATATATATATATATATATATATATATATATATATATATATATATCCACATGGGGAGTAGTTTACATTTATGTTCTTACACCCAAGCATCCCTCTTAAGGGCATTTATGTCATTATACATGTCCCATTCTAGCCTTTACAGCCTTCTAACAGACCGGCTGGGCTTAGGTGGGGCCACCCCTACAACAGATAGCTTATGGGTGGCATGGACTTTTTTTTTGGACAAGTGGCAGTAGGGGAGGCCCTTACTATGTGTGTGTGTATGGAAAAGAACAAAAAATTTATGTACAAGGAAAATAGACAAAGAAAAAGAGTTACAACCCTCTAGGGGCAAAGATCATCAAGAAATAGTTTCTAGCCAATCAAGGATTATGTGTCTTATGTTCTTCTTTGACTTATGTTCTTCTTTGACTCGGTGCACATACAACGCGAGCAGAAAAGGCACCACTAACCTTTTAGGGGCAAAGATCATCAAGAAATAGGGCTGTGGAAATGCATAGGAGAGGATTACCGGAATGATACCTCATGGGCAGCATGGACTTTGTGAGCTTAATGGATGAGTCTGAGTCCCCTAGCTGAATGTTTTGAGGGCTGTGGAGGTAATTGGCACATGATAGACAGAAGCCAAAAACTGCCCTTAGTCAGTGAAGGGAATTTTGTGAGATGATAGCAGTGTATGGAGGTGTTTTAAGGATGCAACTGTAGTACATGTTTGCCGTAACATATCGGTAATGAAACAGGATTTCCCTGTGGTTGGCTCTGAAGGACAGAATCCGAGTGACATAGTCTCATAAAGATGCGTGAAATCAACACAGCGAACTGCCGATATGGGTGTCTGTCTGAAGAAAGTACTTCACGCCTTTTTGTTTTGAGTTCACATAGTATGCAACTGTGCCAAGGACAAAAGTGTTTTTGCATATGACAGGCAGTTCACTTGCAGAGATGGTAGAAGGGGATTGAATGGTTTAAGTGAAAGTGTTTTTGCATATGACAGGCAGTTCACTTGCGGAGATGGTAAAAGGGGGATTGAACGGTTTAAGTGTCAACCTAAAATCAACATGTCCGACAGTGACCAGGGTGGAAGCTTGGACCTCGGAAGCTGTCTCTGAACAGAAACAGAAACGTTTGTAATGTAGTCCCTGATTCAGAAATACCTTGAACTGCATACAGGAAGTTGATGTGCTGCGGTACAGAACAAATAAAAGAGAAGTTCTGGAAGCACTCCTGGAATTATTTGGGCACCTGAAAAGGCGGCAAAATTCATTTTGTGTACGTTTAGATGCTGTGTGGTATTATTTGGTGATCTGGAAAGGCTTGACACAAAGCATTTCCTAAGAACCTATGTATCTTTAATTCTCTAATATCAATGTAAGGTCGGGTGCCCCCTGCTGATTTCACCCAGAAAAGATGCACGAGAGTTTTCATTGTCGATTTTGTTGTAAGCTTGCTGTAAGGCCTTAGACCTGTGGGATTAATGGATATGGCCAATTAAACATTGAACAGTGCTAATGCCTGCATCCATGAAAATGGTGAAGAGAAAGGAAGCATCATTCCAGTGATTAGTGTTGTCAAATTCTTCTCCAAGGTGTGTTTAACATTTTAATCATCAAAAGATTTAGTGATATGTAATTTGCAGTTCATCATGGCTAAGAAACATCATTTCAATAAATTTAAGGCATGTTTGCTTATAGCTAACTTGCTCTTGCTGTGGCTTTTCTGGTGATACTTTAGAAAACATGCACTCTGAACAATTTGAAATTGTTTTAGAGAGCAGATGCTTGTATTCATGAGTAACTAGGAGATTTACCCGTTAAATTGCGAGGCTAGATGCTATGATATAATTATCTTTGGTATCAAACTCTACTACCTATAATTAAAATACAATTGTATTTGTTATACAACTCTAAATACATATATGATTAATTTGCATCATTATAATCTGACATCACCAAAAATAAGTGGTAGAGATGCTTCTCTTTTTCCTTGAGAATTTTAAGGATTTTTTCTTTTTAGAATTATTATAAAATTGTCTTACCTCAAAACGAGGAAATACCTTGAATCTTATCGATTGTTTTTATTTATATAGATTTGTAGTCACATTAGGACCTTCGCCATCAGCCTGCGTAGCTGTTTTTTAAAAATTTTATTTTCTTTTGCCTAGCTCAATTTGATTAATAAATCCTTAAATTTTGTTTTAAATGTATCTTGTAATTGGATCTGAGATAGAACACAATTTTTATCATATTGAAGTTTCAGACTGTTGATTTGGTGCAACAGCTTAACGCGGAACATAACTTATTGGAAGGCATTGCCAGATGGAAAGACTGTACGAAAGACCCAATAAAAATTCTTATGGATTTCCATGAAACACCCAGTGCTCCGGTCAATAAGATCATTGTTTTCCTTTGCACTCTGTGGTTGCAGGTTGCAGCGGGTGTCGAAAGTCTTGTTGCATTGGAGTATCAGATGTAGCTTGTTAACATTTGAGTGTCATATGTAACTTGTTATCTTCTTACAAGTAGGTAACTTAAATCTTAGGTGTCGACTGTATTGACCTGTTTGCCTTCTTGTATTGAGATGTAGCATTAAAAAAGGAAAGGGGAAGGGCAAGAATGAATAAATTCAAGCCTTTTGCCCAGGAAAATCAAGGTAAAGACTGCATTCTTTTCCTCCTAACATCTTCGTGCGTTTACTTTATGAAAGCTACAAATTACTACCATCAAACGATGTTGTTATAGAAAAAACTGTTGTCTTGATGTTATAGGCCAAGGGCCATATGTGCAGAGTACATGAGGACTCCTAGTCTAGACCAAAATCAATATGGTACTAAGCCTAAGCTATTACTATAATACTCCCAGAGAAAAAACTGCATATTTCTTCTCGGCTAATCGTATATACATTTCCTTTTCTATGTTTGTCAATTACGTAAAAGCATAGTTGATCATCATTTTCTCTCTCTCTCAATGCACATGTTTTCATAATTGCTCCTGAAAGTATATTGACATGTAAATCTTATAAAAATGAGTAAGTTGCAGTTTGCACCGCATAACTAAATCGTTTGTTTGCGATAGTGGACTCGAAAACACGCCTCTTGAGCCACTCCCAAGCGACTTAGGGGCAACTCAGTTGCCCCACAAAACCACCCCTCACCACCATGTTCTCTCTCGCCATCGCTGTCGGCAAGCGGCGGTGGCGGCAGAGCTTGGTGGTGGGTGTGGCGCAGGTGCGGGCCACACGGTTAGCTGGCGGTGTGGGTTCGGCGTCCCACCCAGATCTAGTTTGGTCTTGCTTCCTTCCCGTCAGATCGGGTTGGATCTGCTCTCCTCCTTAGCGGATCTGGCCGGAGACGATGTGGCGGTGTGACAGACCGTAGCGGCCGTGTGTGGTTAAAACGTGGTGGTTGTGTGGCGGTTCTTTGGTTTCAGTGGTCGGCTTTGGTGCTGGGCGGTGTTGGTGATGGGCTGGGCAGCACAATAGCACTTGACCTTCCGCGGAAGTGGCGGCTCCAGATTGCGGCGGTGTGCACCAACGATCCAGATCTGGAGCTTTCGTCTAGTGTAGGTCCACCATGGCAACACTCTTTGTTGGTGACTGGTCGGTGTGGAGTTCCCGATCGACTGCCACCGTTGAATGGTGTGGAAGAGGCTGGCCTCACTGTTGAAGCCGCCATGACATCGTCTACGGCGGGCGCCATGCTTTGGTGTTGGATCGGGGGCCAACCGGTGCATGGCCGAGCGGGGTTGTGGCCGGCTGGCAGATGGTGGTGTCGCTAGTTGGCAGAGGCGGACGAAGACACGTGTAGCAGTGCGGTAGCACTTGACCCTTCATGGGAGTGGCGGCCCCAGATTGCGGTGTTGTGTGCCCACGATCCAGATCTGGCGCTTCCATCTGGTGGAGGTCCGCAATGGTAGCGCTCTTCGGTGGTGACTGGCTGGTGTGAGGTTCCCGACCGACTGCCACTGTTGGCCTGCAGGGGGAGGCCGGCCTTACCGTTGAAGCCGCCACGACATCGTCTACGGCAGGTGCCCCGCTTCGGTGTTGGATCGGGGGTCAGCCGGTGCATGGCCAGGCGGGACTATGTGGCCCTTAGTTGGTGGAGGTAGATGGAGATGTCGGTGAGCGGTGCTATTCTTGTGCTAGGCGGCCTTGTGAGGCGGTTACACTCGGACCGTGGTGGGTGACGGGCTTGCTCCGTGTGGTGTGGTGCCATGCTCTCGGTAAAAACCCTAGATCTTACTCTCTTTAGCAGGATTTGACAATGACGACATCCTCGAGCGTTGTTTCCCTCCTTGGAGGCGTCGTCTTAGAGCTGTACCCCACTCACCGCAGGGTGTTGTGGCATTTGTCCAAGGTGAAAAGCTCAGATCCAGTTCTTGCCAGATTGGGTGACGGCGACGCCTTCGGCGTTGTTCCCTCATTGGAGGCGTTGCCTTGGACCACCTGCCCTATCCTTCTCGTTTTCCGTGTGTGCATTGCTCTTGCATTGGTTGGTGCTTGTCCATCGGCGATGATCGTCCTCTCAGCGTTGTTTCCTTCCCTGGTTATGGTTGGGCTCTCCTCGCACCTCGGTGCATAGTCCAAACCTACCATTCTTCTTACTAGATCTGACTCCTCGCCCTGGTGGTAGGGTGGCATGGTGTGGCACTAGTGTCAGGGCGGCGCGGCGAGCGGTGCCTGCGTGCGTTGACAGCTCGAAACCGGCTGTCTTGGCGGTAGTGTGGTTTTGCTGGCAAGCTTGCGTTCGTCAACGAAGGCCCTTTGCTGTGAGGTTGTCACCGTGTTAATGCATGTTGCCACAAGGCGTGCTGCGATGAAGTCAGAGCAGCCGGGTTGTAAGCGCGATGGGTGGCGACAATAACATTTGTTAGGTTGAGTGGTGGTGCTTATCAGCTGTGTTTGGCATCCTTGTCGGCGTTAAGTGTGATTGCCATGGACTTTTGTCTTGTTGGGCAATTGGAGTAGTATTCTTTTGTACCTGGTATTTTCTTAGACCTTTATTTATTCTCATATGAATAAACAGTAATGACTGTTTCTTCAGAAAAATTACTTTGTATCAGAGTGAGCTAAGTAAAATTTTACTTTACACTAGCAAATCAATTTCAGTCCCAAACAAGGCAATTAGATTGAAGGAACAAAACAATCAAAATTGTATATACCAACCTATTGTTATGTGCCGGTTTGAGCCAAATAAGGTTAAGCTAATGTAAAATGAAATTTTATTTGATCCATCCTGGTTCAAGTGATAGTATGTGTTACTCGAAATTTTTGTACGAATAATCTATTTTTATTCAAAATTACAGAAAAATACCCGCAAAATTTTTTTTACAAAAATAGGCTCCAGTCGCCCAATGAGGGGGAGCGACTGGAGTGTATCTACCAACCAGCGGCCGACATAATTTCAGACGCTCCACCCTCGGGCGACTGAAACTAGTCGCCTCCCCATTGGGCGACTTGCAATGCAGTCGCCCCCCATTGGGCAACTGCACTCAGTCCCCCATGGATTTTTTAAGTTTTGTCAATTTTGTAGTTTTAAACTGAGGAAAAATCTGGTAGAATTGTAATAAATTTTATGTTCATTGTATGTTGTAGGTGTGTAAAAAATGTTGGAAAACTTTTTAGGAACGATTGACCGTAGAACAATCGGTACATACGATGGTAAGTGATATTTTGATATTACTGAGAATTCGTGTACGGAGAAAACCGGTATGTTAATATTGTTACATGACTTGTTATGTGAATCAGAAAATGCGAAAAGACGAGATAATAAGTTTGTCTGAATAGAAATAAACTTCATAACATAGTTGGGAGTAACACTCGTATCTACGGCGCCGGTACCCTTGCACAAAGCCCTTCCACGAAGCAGTGTGCACCAATGTCTTCAACTCCCATCTGATGTCCGTCGGAGACCGGCTCCAAAGCCCTTGCACGACGACGCTGCACACCTCAGGGTCCAACGAAAAACTCCGGGTCAGCCAATGCAGCACATCTGCGATTCGAGCATTCTCGCCATCTGAAAGTACGAGAGTGACTTGCGGAAAACCGCTCAAATCCACACCATTCGGACCTTCATGAATGGTTCTAGCACCGTAATGCACTCTCAATGTAGTGGCTATTACCATTGATGAAGTCGGCCTGTATATATGTCTCAATTTTGCGACATGTCAAATAACATCGCACAATACTAAACTTTGTATACTAAAAATTGTGCTAAAATTTCTATACTACAAAATGTTCCATACTACACAATGTATACTAAAACCTTTTTATACTAAAAATGTACTAAATTTTCTACATCTACAATTTTTACTAACACTAACATTTCATAAAAATAATACTGCAAATACAACATAATCAAAAATTATCTGGATCTAAGGATCTAAATGGATGGAATAGCTTCCACTCCTTCCTCCCTCACCTCCTCCTCTCCTCCTCTTATCCTGTCCTCCTCTCCCTCTCCCTCTCCTCCTCTCCCTCTTCTCTCCTCCCCCTCCTCTCCCTCTCCTCTTCTCCCCCTCCTTTTCTTCCCCTCCTTCCTCTCCTCTTCTTTTCTCTTCTTCTCTGGGCGCACAATGAGTGAAAAAATGGATAAGCAGTGAGCGATGACCGAGTGTGCTGCCTTAAGACCCCCCCTGTCGCCCTGGCATTGGGCGACTGCAATTACAGTTGCCCAACCGTACAGCGACTACAATGCAGTCGCCCAACGCTCGGGAGACAGCAATAATTCACCCAACCGTTGCCATATTCCCCACGTGTCGCCTCCCGGTTGGGCGATAGACTCCAGTAGCCCCCCCATTGGGCGACTGGAGCTTATTTTTGTAAAAAAAATTCCGCGGGTATATTTCTATAATTTCGAACAAAAAATAGATTATTCGTACAAAAATTTCTGTGTTAACCCTGGTGCAAAGTAAAACAAATGGCAAGTTACTTGGTTTAAAATATAATTTACTCTTAAAAAAATAGGCTGGACTCTTAACTCTTCCTCTCTTTTGCTCAAAAAATATTCAAAGGAACTTTATTTCTATCTTTTATTTCCGGATAAGAAATGGTGCACCGAATGTAGTTAGGAAAATGGTTAAAAAAACTGGTGGTTACCGGTTTGTAACCGGAATTTCTCAAATGTAAATTTGAATTTATGACTACATAATACACTTTCTAGGTTGGTTTAGGCATTGTTTGTAGTAGATTAACTATTATATGAACTAAAATGTATGAAATATTGTCCTAGGCTGTCCCACATTTTGTAGGACATCCAGGTTAGGTAGTACATGCTAGTCAGAGATTATTCTTGATCACAAGACTCTTTTATTTATAAATCCCGTTATAGCTCAAAGTCTATTCAAACTTATGGATGTCGAGATGCCAACTTATTATCTTCTGGTGATGATTCTCAATTCTCCTCAGACATCTCTTATCGTCCTCTTTAAATCAAGCCAATGCATGAAGGTTCCGATATTTCTAACCTTGGTCAGAGAGGCCTACTAGGCTACTACCATAATCCCTCAAACACTAAATACTCGAACTACTTTTTTTTTCGTATCTTGCACTCCTTGCTTCCCTGAACAATCAACATTATTCACCAATGTTTGTCTTTTTGTGAAGCTAAAGGTCAAGCACATGGCACTACTGTTACATCACTCAGAACTACGTTGCCTGGATACTTCTGCAACATAGCAAGCCCTTATTCTGTGCATCTCAGCTACAACATCCCTCATGGGCGATCTCTCCTTTGGTCTCTTCCTGCTGCATGCTAGTGCAAGTCTAGTGACAGAGTAGGGGTGTACAGAAGAGACCAAAGCCACGTAGTTCTCTCCTTTGACGAGGTGAACACCAAGGGCTGCTTCGCCAGCTGCGACTCCAAGACCACACACATCATGCCATTCTGATTGAAGTGGTGGTCGGCGTAGGGGCGTGCGGAGCGAAGCAGGTGCGGATGGATGGAGCGGATTAGACACCAGAGGGAGCCTGGAGGCCTGGACCAGAGGGAGCTCGAAGGCGGCGCGCGCGCAGGCCAACCTCGAGCCCACTGTTCCTGGCAGCCACAACCGCGGAAGGTGGTGGACTCGCCCAGGTCGACGAGAATTTTGATCATTTTTAGCTTTTCTGTACCACATTAATATCAAATTTAGCCTTTAGATAATCGTAATATCAAATCTAGCCCCCTTCCCGACCGCACGACTCCGAGAGCGTGACACATGTTAGTCGTGCGGTCGGTGACCGCACGACTACACTGTTCATGTTTTTTTTTTTTTCTGTACCGAAAAGTATATTAGTTATGCGGTGGACAGTACAGAAAAGAACATTAGTCGTGCGGTGGACGCTAGTGTGAGTAGGTCTGCCAACAAGGCTGCAAAACAACTTGCCTTGCCCTTTACCAAGCGTACTCTTGCCCGATGCCCTGCTGCAGTGAGCCTTCTCCTAGGGAGTGTGCTATCTGCGCCATTGCCATGCAGCGATATAAAATTTGCAAAGGGTTCTGGTTTGAAATCAGGGCGTCATTCATCAGGCAGCGAGAGGAGCAGTGAACATAAAAGTAAGACAAAGCCAAAGCAATAGCTGGTGCTATCAACTTCTAGAAATGTTCTTGGACCTCTTGGTAGAACTGAGCCATTTCCAATACTGACAACGCAGGCACCCCAAAAAACCGACAGGTTCTTCAAGCGCCAAGATTACCCAACGACCAAGAAACTCTCCTAGGAACGCCCTGATGATTGAGCATCATGTGTTGCCTGCTCAACGATCCTACCACCAGTTAACACGACAGTATCTATTATATTATTAAAGCAGACTCCAAAGAAATAACCACATTCGATCTTAAAGAGTAGAAATTACCACATTAATCGGAAAAAAAGAAAAGATATGTACCGTCAGTTTATATGGGTCCAAATTATAATAGTTGAGATAGATCTAGATTAGCAAAGCAAAAAAAGAAGGCATTCAGGACAGAATAGGAAAAACAAAGGAAAAAACTTTACAAAACAATCTGAACTGTACACGAGGAACTCCCGTTTGGGATAGAGTAGAAAAGAAGGCATTTGGGATAGAATATGAAAATTAAGGGGGAAAAACTTTACAAAACCGTCATTGGGGACAGAGTAGAAAAGAAGGCGTTCGGGATAGAATAGGAAAATCAAGGGGAAAAACTTTACAAAACAATCCAAACTGTATACGAGGAGCTCTCGTTCAGGACAGAGTAGGAAGTCAACAATTTGAGCTATATATGAGGAGCTCCCATTCGGGACAGAGTAGGAAAATTAAGGAAATTGTGTTTACGTATAACACAATACACACTAACAAACAAAACACAATTCAATCTGAAGAGAATATGAGTACATGTAGCCTACAAATACAGTGTCCCATGTAGAAGAACGACCTTGACTAGCTCTTTCTTGTGTCCTGGAAGACGAGCTCGGCCAGGAGGAAGACGGGAACTTGCAATACCTATGCTTTGACAGAGTTGAATAGGATCTCTACGAAGCCATTGATCACGGCTTGGCTAGCATGCAAAACACCTGCTTGGCTACGCCAGCCTCGCGCCAAAGCTGGTCGATCCTGAGGACCGACTTCTCTGACTCGACCAACTCCTTGGACGTGCGGAGGCTCAGCTTAGCAGGTAAGACACAACCCACTAAGAGATCTAGGAAACAACAAATGTGTGCACTATATTAGTATTCAATAGAGCGTTTGCTATATGCAGCGCACGACATCTATCTATGCCTCCATTACTAATTGAGTTCTCCTTCGGAAGCCCCCATGTTAATCTATAACTTCATCTAGCCTTTTTTGGCAAAATACCAAAGTTAAAATTAAAAATCTTATAGGTTATAACAAACCTTCAAACTAAGTGCAGAAATGACCTGCCATTTAGTGGCATTAACAGTGAATTAGGCAACTTAATGCTCTTGTAAAGTTATGTTTGCTTAACGTTCGCACGACCGGGTGCCACGCCAGACGCTCACAAGGTAGGGGACCACGCCAGCAGGGGGTGGCACGCTCATGGGCCGCACCATGTGCTTTGTGCGGTCGACAGCTGCGTAAGGGGGCCGAAGGGGGAATTTCGTGGGAGGGGGCCGAAGAGGGGAATTTCTCTACTATAGGGGGGGGGCCAAAAATGACTACGCTTCGAGTTTTGCCTTTTTCTTGCTGACCATGCCACTGGTGACACAACTTGCCAACGTCTTTCACTTCTTCAATGCCGACGACTTCGACCACTTTCTCAACTCTAATTGTCTTTCGCTGGTGACACATCTTGATAGTGACGGAGATTCTCATCAGAGCTTACATACATGAGAACTTGGACACAAGTACAAGAACTCACACGCACTCACATGCATCATGCACTGACATACCTGCATGCACGACCATAACACAAATATGCGCACGTATGTAACACACCTACATGCTCAAATAGATAAATGACACATGCAACACTCCTACTGTGCCATCTCTCTCTCTCACATACTTCGACGATGCTGCCGCCGCTTTAGACATCGCCGTGTTCGTGACATCTTACACCATGACGCTGCTGATGGGGCAAGAACATCGTTCACCACCGACGCTGCTCGTGCCTTGCAGCCCACTTGTGCTGCTCAAAGCCACCGCTACTCCACACATGGAGCCACGTTGACATGCTACGAATCAGTGAACTATCACCGGGAAGTAACTCCATACTTTGCACCTCGCTCTGATACCAAGTATTGGCTTTGCCCCTAGGATCAAACACACGCAAGCACGTGGACACAACTTACACATGCACGCGAGAACAAACACAGAGCAAAATTTTGCCAATGCGAACTCAACTTGCATTGCTTTTCTCTTATCTCTTACATATGACTGCTCTTACATTGGTTAACAGGAAGTACATGGCTTAAATAAGCCTCACCACACACTGTCACACGACCTATACTCCACGTACCCACTAACTCCACTAGCTAACAACTGGGACCTATTCTCATGCCACTGTCTAGGATCTTCTCTATGATCCGCACGACTCAGACAACTCATTGACTTAAGTTACAATCATTACTCAGACGTCCAGCCACAACTTATGATCACGGGGCCTCGACCACGGTTGCTCGACCACGGCGCCTTGGCCATGCCAATTCAACCATGGCACTTCGACCATGACACTTCAACACAACTACGGTCGTACTGCTCACACAGAGCTGGTACTACTGGTATTCGACCACGCAGGTCTTTCGAGCACCGACCAGGTACTATAGCTTACGACTACCGACTAGTTCACTATAGCTTACGATCGGTTCACTGTAGTTACGACCGCTACGGTACTCGGATTCTTCTGACTACCGACCGGGAATGTAGTTCCAACTACCGATCAGGTACTGCAGTTCTGACTATCAACTGATACTATAGCTTATGACTACCTACTAGGTACTATAGCTTAATACTTCCAACTAGGTATTGTAGCTTATGACTATCGACCACTATAGTACTCCAGAGATGGAGCTGACCGATTGGGAGCTGGCCAACCAGGAACGCTGAGGCGTGACCACGCTGTGAGCCAAATCGACGGGAGGAGGCAGAGAGGAAAGAAGATAAGGATGAGTTAGTGGAGATGTGAGAGAAAAGAAGATAAGGATGAGTTAGTGGAGATATGAGAGAGCAGCGAACAGAGAAATGGAAAAGGCTTACTCGAGTTAATTAAGATAAACTCGATTCAGATAAGGCGATTTGATCACAATAATTATTTCTATTCGAATACGATTATTAATATTCCTATTCAAATACAATTAGTATTTCTGTAACATTAGGACACTTATAAAGTCTGGATATTACACTATATATAATCTACATAATATTATGTTTGTCTAAAGAAGTTCACAATTGCATGATTCAATAGATAACGTCATACAAACTCTACCCGATGAAATTAACAAGGAGACATTATCACGGTATATCTTTTTGCTCATTCTTTAATAGATGTATTTAACCTTGTTGTAATCATTATATTTTTCAATACTAATTTCCATTTACTTTTGTAATTAACAACAGACGATAAAGACTTCCTCTAGAACAAATATGCACCACTCACGGATCAAAATATTACAAAAAATTGCTGGATCCCATCATTTAAAAAAAAAGATATGATTACTGTATCTCATTTACCATCTTATATTATCCTATTGATTCATATAGTGATTGAGCTCTACTTTTTAATTGACATTAATCAAATTTCGAAGAAACATTGCTCTTTTTCTTTACTAGGCAAGAAACATCATTCAATATTGACACTTTAAGTAAATCGCATGAAATAAAGGAAATTCTATCCAGTTAGTAGTAATTGTAAGGTTGAACTGTTGCTATCCAATGAGTATTATCCAACTCACTATGGTTAAAAATTAACACTTCACAGTAATAATTAGTCTATTACATATCATAATCTGACATGCACATATGTTCACAGGTCATTATCAAGCAAAGAAATGACAATCATGTCCAAAGAAATAGCAAGTCTAGCTAGAAAAAGTAGGAAAGAACAACTACAACGTAATAGAAGCAAAAAAAATGAGCTAAGACTGCAGACGAAACAGGCATGACCAACGCAAAAATATTAAGAATGAAGAGATAGGAAAAAACTTCAGGAACTAGGGGATGCAAAGTGTGCAAGAAGAGATAGTTCGAAAAATAACCTAGAAATCAACATCCAATCCTCTAACAGCAACAGCACAACTTACAGGGACGGCAATAGCAACATATGAAACTTTAGAAAGCCAACATACAACTGCCAACACTGTAATAATGCACTACTATGGTATGAATAAATATTAAGATCTAATAGAGCAAGCAAAAGACCTTTTGGAATATGCTACAAACAAGGAAAAATCAATCTGTCGTCACTAAAAGAGCCTCCAACTTACCTCATGAATCTATTAAAAAGCGCAGGGAATGATTCAACAGACTTTAAGCATAACATCAGATCCTACAACTCAATGTTTTCATTCACATCGATGGGAGGAATTGTGGACAAAGAAATAAACAATGGAAAAGGACCATACGTTTTTCCGATTGCATGGCCAGAACTACATTGGAACTCTTTTACCTGAAGAAGGCAACAAACCACGCTTCACACAACTGTACATCTATGACACTGAAAATGAGGTGGCCAATAGGATAACTAGTGCATCTGGATGCAGCGATAGGACATCATCAGTGGATCCGAGCATCATGCCGGCTTGCAAAAAATGCTTGATGAGAACATCCTAGCAAAATCATTTACAATGGCAAGGGATAGGTTCAAAGAAGAAGAGGACCATGATTTCATGCTCAAATTAATAAACAAAAGGGGATGAACGGCATGCCATCTACATCTAAGGTTGCAACATTGGTGGTCAAAGATCCAACTGTAGAGAGCGAAGGATGAGACATAATTGTTGAGTACAAAGATATGGTGCCTAAAAGGATCACTACTACAGAAAGCCTAATAGTAGACGGCCAATCACAGACGGTTTGACAAAACCGTCTGTGACTAACACTAACACAGACGGTTTTAATTAGGACACCGTCTGTGTTGGCGGCGTCGGAGAAAACGAGTATCACAGACGGTTCTTAACTATGAACCGTCTGTTATAATTTAGTATCGCAGACGGTCTGCATTAAAAACCGTCTGTGATAAGATCGTTATCACAGACGGTTTTTAATTAAAAACCGTTCGCGATAATTCACGACGGTTTTTATTAAGAACGCTCGTGATAATGGTAGGCGCTGCTCAGACCGCATCTGTCTTCATTTCGATCCTAGACGGTTTTTAAACATTAACCATCTATGATACTCCTTTTTCCCGCCACAAACACCACAGACGGCCTCCAAATTAAAAGTCCGACAAACAGAGATTCCTGATTTTAATTCAAGACAGATTTAATTCATTACAAAAGTTCGACAAACAGAGATTCCCGATTTTAATTAAAGGCAAATTTAATTTATTACAAATCTAAGAGAAAAGAGATTCCTGATTTTAATCTTCGGGCTTCATATGCTTCTTCTTCAACTTCGAGTTGGAGGATCACCACGAGTTCTCGAATGTCGTGAAGATTATCCTTGCCCTCTCCGCTTCCTCCTCTAGCTCGGGCAAATCATTAGCATGGCCCATAATCTCAAAGAGGATGGCATGATAAACCTCAACAGAATCGGCCGAGTCCGCTTGATCGGAAAGGTTATCTAGCACACTCTGCGCTTCGCAAGAGCTTCCTCCGCTTTGTGGACATTGTAGAGAAGAACAAGGTGAGGCGGTTTCTTTTCGTGAGCAACAACGAGACACCTCCGTCGGCGGCGGATGATGAGGTCTAGTTGACGGACGATATTGGAAGCGAGTCGAGGAAGGAGAGCGGGCGTGAGCGGAGGAGATGCTCAGACGTAAATTGTTGGCCGCTGTGTAAGGTTGCGGCGAACAACTCATGATGGATAGATGAGAGGAAGGAGATGAACAAAATTTTAGATGTCATTGTTGAGAAATGTGGTGATGATCGAAGAAGATGAGGAGAGGACGATGCGTTTAGATCGAAGAAATGGAATAGTGCGTGCAAATATAAGCATTATCACAAATGGTTCGTATACCCAAACATTAATGATATAGGCGCCAGATAACGATCAACAGATGTTAATGGAAACACGCGCGAAACACGGCGTTACGCAATGGATCGAAATTTTGAAGCTTATGGCGACGATTTTTATGAAAATAAATGCATGATAAATGTTATCACGCACGGTTTTAGTTAAAAACCATCTGTGATGTCCCTTTGTCTGTCATATTCTAGATCGAGGTTAATATATAAGTACACATTGCTTCTAATAACTTAACTACGTAACTCTCGAGACAAGAGATCACAAATTAAAGACAAATTTATTAATTTCAATTAGAGGCAAATTTATTACAAAAGTCGCACAGGTAAAGAGTTCCCAGTTGTATTCTTTTGGGCTTCGTAGCTTCTTCTTCAACTTGGGGACTTGGAGGATCACCGCTAAATTCTCGAACGCGTTAAGATTGCCCTTGTCCTCATCACTTCCTCATGCACTGGGCAAATGATCAACAAGATCCATAATGTCGTGAGGATAGCATGAAAAGATTCCTCGAGAATCTGCCGTTTACGCTTGATCGGCAAGGCTATCCATCGATCTCGCAATGCATGTAGAGCTTCTTCCGCATTGCGCACATTGTGGAGAAGAACCGGGGTGAGGGCTGTTTCCCTTTCTTGAGCGGCGAGACGCCTCCGTCGGCGGCGGAGGATCAGTCAAGCCAGCGGATGCAAGAAAGTCGGGAAGGAGAGCGGGCGGTGCGAGAAGTCGCTCTAGATGCAAATTGCTGGCCGCTGTGTAAGGTTCCGCCGAACAATTCGTGATGAGCAGATGAGAGGAAGGAGATGATCACAAGAACGATAGTAGAAGCCATGTTGTATTGTATATTGTATTGTATGTACGTAGAAGAGACCTGGATTAGGCGCGCATATTTAACCTTTAGCACAGACGGTTCGTATACCCAAACATTAATGATATAGACGCTTCGTATACCCAAACGTTAACTAGACGATCGAAACACGAAGCGTTCTGGCATCGAAACACGCGCGAAGCGTTCTGGTATGAAGCTTATGACAGACGGTTTATACGGGTAACCGTCTGTGATATTGTCACAGTCGATTATTAACACGAACCGTCTGTGATAATGGAGATATCACAGACGGTTCGTATTAAGAACCGTCTGTGAAGTTTCACAGACGGTTCTTAATTCAAACCGTCTGTGATAATCTTGCCAACACAGATGGTTCGTGTAACAAACCGTCTGTGATAATCACAGGTCACCAATAATTGTTGACCAATAATTGGTGTATACCCAGGATTTCGATCTCGACCGTCCATTCTCTCCACATGGAATGGCGGCGCGATTCCTCCACTACTCACCCTTATTAATAACCCCATCTACCTTTCCAGTGGTACTAGTCACGCGTGAGTTCATCCACTATCTAGTTTCCTTCATGCATCTCCCCTCCGCTATGAGCTAGCGCCTCCGTCGCGGCACGGTGGGCGGTGGACAACACACTCTTACCGTAAGTGTCGTAAGTGTGTCTTTGTTCGAGCGCACCGTCGTGCCATGAAGGGTTCGTTAGTTGTAATAGATTTGAATGTTTGTTGTGCTTGCCTCTGTATTTGATTGTTTTCGGAGGGTATGGGTAACATTATTTTATTTGCTTGCTTGCCTCTGTATTTGCATGTTCCTCGGCGATGCCGACTACCGCCGAGATGTGATGTCCACTCCAACAATCCTTCTTTTCCTGCAAAATTCAAGGCAATTTTATTACAAAAGTTCAAAAAGACATTCCCAGATTCTTGGTGAGCGGCCGACATAGCCGAAACTTCCGGTGGCGACTATCCATCTGCCTCTTTCCACTCTTTTTCTTCATCTCGGTCTGCGGATCACGTCGCGATGCGATGATTCAGAGTAGATGAATCGTCGCTCTTGGCGTCGTGATCGAGACCGAGATGTAGAAAAGGTGGGAAGAAGCGATGGATAGTCGCCACCAAAAAGTCGACTATGTCACGCTCAACGAAGAATCTGAAATGTCTTTCTTTGCACTATTGTAATAAAAATCTTTAATTTTGTCGGAAAAGATGAATCGTTTAATCGTAGATGATCGCCAACTCGAAGCATATATAGCATAGCATTCGAGGCACATCAGAGGCTGCGGTGTGTCTTGAGGAATGCCAGAGCGACCTTCGATGTGGCGGCCACATCCAAGACCAGCTCTTGGCATTCCTCGAGACACGCAGCGAGCCTCGGATGTGCCTCGAATGCTATGCTATATATGCTTCGAGTTGGCGATCATGCGCTGACAACAATTCATCAGAACTATCACGAGCGGTTTGTAGTGTAAACCGTGCAGGAAGAACTATCACGAGCGGTTCTATACACGAACCGCTCGCGATACGCATAAATCGCGCACGTTGATATTTGAACCGTGCGGATATTATGTACATCACGCGCGGTTAATATTAATAACCGTCGGTGATACTTCGCGACGGTATTAATACGAACCGTCGTGATATATAATTTTCACAGACCGTTTTTAGTTGGAACCGTCTGTGATATTCTGCGTAGTATTAATTACTTGGCGTACTTGCTTGAAGGATGTCACACCGATATGTCTTCATTGCGCTGCATCGGTGGAGCAAGGTGGCTGGCTTTAGGGAGTTGGGGGTGAAAAAAATATCACCGTCTTCTTATTGATCTGATCAGAGGTTAGCATACTCAATTACTTAACATTCTTAGTGATCTGATCAGAGATTAGTATTCAATTACTTAACATTCTTAGTGATCTGATCAGAGGTTAGTAGTAGAGGTAATAATCATTTTTGACACCCATTTGTCACTTGTGTAGCGTAGATGGACCGAAGCTGGATGTATATTGAGAACCGTGTGAGTGAAGAGTACATTACTGGCGTGTCTGCCTTTAGAAGGGCGGCCGAGCTGGATATGTTGAAGAAGGGGATGAAATATATGTATTGCCCATGTAATGATTGTGATAATCTCAAGATGTTTAGCAACTCAGTATGATTGAAGCTCACTTGATTCAAGGGGTTTGAAAAGGGTACAAATGTTGGACCATCACGGTGAAGAGAATAGTACACAAGAAGATAGTTATGACATAGCCGAGGAGACAACGATATGCGGTTGTGGACTGTTCTTTCGATCATGAGGATAGGTCGCAGGATGACAATCTGGATCAGATGTTACGTGATGCAGAAGGGAACTATAGTGAGAGAGAGTTTGGTAAATTCGAGGGCTTGATGGAGGACTCCGAGAAACCTTTGTTCCCGGGCTGCAAGCCGCAATACACGAGGTCGTCATCAGTTCTAGAACTGCTAAAATTGAAGGCAAGCAATAGTTGGTCCGACAAGAGTTTCACGGTATTATTAGGTCTCCTAGTGGACATGCTTCTAACGGGAAATGTGTTGCCGAGAACCACCTACCAAGCCAAGAAGATTCTTTGTCCATTAGGAATGGAAGTAGAAAGAATAGATGCATGTCGGAATGATTGTATTCTGTACCGTAAAGAGTATGCTAGCTTACATGTTTGTCCGGTGTTGAAAATATCCCGATACAAGCGTAAAAATGACTCTGATGATGGGAAGGGCATCGAGGTGAAGCAAGGACCTCCTGCTAAGGTGATGTGGTATCTTCCTGTAATCCCCTGTTTGAAGCGTTTATTTGCAAACCGCAAGGATGCAAGATTGATGCGTTGGCACTGCGAGCAGTGTAAGAAAGACGGAATGATAAGACATGTTGCTGATTCTGCCCAGTGGAGGAACATCGATAGGATGTTTGTAGATTTCGGTGTGGAACCGAGAAATATAAGGTTTGGGTTGAGTACAGATGGAATGAATTCTTTTGGTAACATGAGCAACCGACATAGCACTGGCCCGTGACTCGTGCATGTACAACCTTCCTCCTTGGCTGTGTATGAAGCGGAAATATATTTTGATGTCGAGACTTATCCAAGGGCGAAGCAACTTTGCAACGATATTGATGTGTTCCTAGCCCCATTGGTGGAAGATCTTGCAATCTTGTGGAATGAAGGGGTACATGTATGGGATGCGGACAAACGAGAGAACTTCACTCTACGGGCCATGTTGTTCTGCACCATTAATGATTTTCCTACCCTTGGTAACCTGTCAGGGTTGAGTATAAAAGGAGCCAAAGCGTGTCCGCACTGCTTAGATTATACCGAGAGTGTGTGGTTGAACAACTCGCGAAAAACTATGTACATGCGTCACCGTAGGTTCCTTCCAAAGTATCACCCATACCGCAAGATGACGAAACAATTTGACGGAAAAAAAGAGGATGACTCAGTACCATGACCTTTTAGCGGGAAAGAGGTGTATGATATGGTCAAGGATATAAATGTTGTGTTTGGAAAGGGACGTAAATTGAGGAAGAACATGTGGAAAAAGAGGTCAATATTTTGGGACTTGCCTTATTGGGAGCACTTAGAAGTTCGCAATTGCATCGATGTCATGCACGTAGAGAAGAATGTATGTGACAGTTTGATTGATCTCTTACTGAACATTCCTGACAAAACAAAGGATGGTGTTAACGCAAGGCGTGACTTGGTCGCTATGAACATCAGGACCGAGTTAGCACCGATAGAGACCGATAAAGGCCGGACCTACCTTCCCCCAGCATGTTACACTCTGTCTAAGTCCGAGAGAACTGAATTGTGCCAGTCCTTAAATGGTGTGAAAGTTCCATCCGGTCACTCGACAAGCATGAAGAAACTTGTTTCCATGGAACATTTGAAATTGATTGGCATGAAGTCTCACGACTGTCATGTGCTAATGACTCAAATGCTACCTGTTGCAATTAGAAGTATTTTGCCGAACAAGGTTCGAGTGACAATCATAAGGCTATGCTATTTCTTCAACGCAATTGCTCAAAAGGTCATTGATCCGGATGGACTAGATGCTCTGCAAACCGAGGTGGTGACAACTCTATGTCATCTAGAGATGTATTTCCCTCCATCATTTTTTGATATCATGGTCCATCTCATTGTCCACCTTGTGAAAGAGATAAAAATATGTGGCCCCGTATTTCTACGTCATATGTACCCTTTTGAGAGGTACATGGGAATTTGAAGTCCTATGTACGCAATCGATCTCGACCGGAGGGTAGCATCATCGAAGGTTATACAACAGAAGAGGTCATTGAATTCTGCATCGGCTACATGGCTCAGGTAGAGCCGATAGGTGTACCTCTATCTCGTCACGAGGGGAGGCTAGAGGGTATCGGGATTATTGGGAGGAAAGCAATAACTCCGGATCAACATACGTATGCTCAAGCCCATTTCATGGTTTTACAACACATGACTGAAGTGACCCCATATATTGAAGAGCACAAGGACATGCTACATCGGAGAATGCGAGCGGTCGAAGTTTGGATCACGAGACAACACAACCGTCGCTTCAACGAATGGTTCAAGGCGCAATTGACTAGGAGGTCGTCAAGTGAAATACTACAATGGTTGGCAAAAGGGCCAAAATTTACAATTGTGACATGGCAAGCATACGACATTAATGGGTACACATTTTATACAATGATCAAGATAGAAAGAGCACAGCAGTAACTCGGTGTCCGCATAGATGCCTATGATGCGCACGGCAAGATCACTGGCCCAAGCTCGTACTACGGGCTTGTAGAGGAGATTTGGGAGCTTGACTACATAATTTTCAAAATTCCCTATTTCGGTGCCGTTGGGTCCAACTTCCACGGGTGTAAAGGTTGACAAGTGCGGCGTCACTACCTGGATCTCGAATGTGTAGGATACAAAGACGAACCATTCGTACTCGCGAGGCAAGTTGTTCAAGTATTTTATGTAACCGACCCGGCAAATAAGAAGCGCCATGTAGTTCTTCAGGGAAAAAGAAGGATTGTCGGGGTTGAGAATGTTGTGGATGAGGAAGAGTACAATCAATTTGATGATTTGCCTCCATTCGGACACGGCATCAGGCTCGACGAAGAACAAGGCGATGAAGCAAGCTATATGCGTGTCGATCATCGTGAAGGGCTTTATTTAAAATGATATAGCCAAAGTGTAATAAATGATATTGGTTATGCTTGTGTTTTTCATAAATGTATCTATGTTATATAGCCAAAGTGATATTGGTTATTCCATTGTAATTGTAAAATGACTAAGGAACTAAGAAATAGTTATATTTATGGTTATGCTTGCGTTTTCATAAATGTATCTATGTTCCATATTGTAATTGTAAATGACATAGGAACCTAGCTAGTCATGGGTATTTATAGTGAACTATCACAAGCGGTTTATCAAAAGAAACCGTCAGTGATAATACATCCTGACGGTTCTATAAATATAACCGTCGTGATAATGTCATATCACGCACGGTTATATTGATAGAACCGTCGTGATAGCTCATCTTTAAATACCCGCAGCTAGGTTCATGAGTCCGCTCGCGCGATCTCTTGTCTCCACCTGCGGCGCCCGCTAGCTAGGTTTTGCTCCTCCCACCGCCGCTCCCTCCCGACGCCGCCGTTTCCCGACGCCGCTCCTCCCGACGCCGCGGTCCCTCCCGATGCCGCCGGTCCCTCCGTCGCCGCCGTTCCCTCCCGACACGCTCCTCCCGCGCCGCGGTCCCTCCGTCGCCGGTCCTCCCGACGCCGCGGTCCCTCCCGACGCCGCTCCTCCCGACGCCGCCCTCCCGTCGCCGCTCCCTCCCGACGCCGTCGTTCCCTCCCGACGCCGCCGTTCCCTCCCGACGCCGCCGGTCCCTCCCGACGCCGCTTTATATGCTTCACATGTTATATGCTTCACATGAATTTTATGTTATATGCTTCACATGTTATATGCTTCACATGAATTTTATGTTATATGCTTCACATGTTAGCTTTATGTTATATGCTTCACATGTTATATGCTTCACATGTATTTTATGTTATATGCTTCACATGTTATATGCTTCACATGTATTTTATGTAGCATATAATATATGTCATAGCTTGTTTAGCTCATCAGTAGGCACTTCATAGAACCTTGTAACAATAATATATGCTGCACTTGTTAGCTGCAAGGTCTATTTAGAAGGCCCATAGCTCACTGCAATTAGTTAATCGTTAGAACTTTGTCAAAGGGCATAAAGCAAGTGACACTCCAGTCTATCTTGTTCAATGAACTTGATGCACTGGTTTGTGTCACTTGATTCATAGAACTTTGACAAGCTGGATCCATAGCTCACTTCAGTTAGTTTTTTCTTAGAAGAGAGATGACGTCCGCACAGTCTTCGTCGTCGTCATCTGGGTCTCACGCTCCCAAGACTGCGAAATCTAAATGTGGCCGAGGAGTATCGAAAAGGCCAGAGGGCCGAATGACCATCACGGTGGTCTCTCCGAATGGGGTCCCTCTGGAACCGACGAAAGTAGCGTCATCATTTCGGACTACCTGCGGGATAATTGGAAGGCAACGGGTCCCCATCACCATAGCAAGCTGGAAAGATTTGACAAAGGATCACAAAAATCGGCTATGGGAGGAACTTACAAATTGTTCGAGATCCCAGCGAAGCACATGGACTCGTGCAGCGGCGCAGCGCTCCTCGCGATGGGAAAAGCATGGAAGAATTATAAGAGCACTCTTGTGACGGCACGTGGCCGAGGATGTCACGCCCTTCACGAAGTATCCTTCGTGTCGCCGAAACATGGGAGGCCTTTGTGCGATGAAGACGACGACCGAATTTGTACAACAAAGTGCGGCGCACAAGGATCTCGATCACAAAACACGCACCCTCACTGCACTCGCATCTGCTGGTACGCGGGTAAAATCCCGCAATGGAGGATGCAGGATGAGGTCGCAATCCGATCGGAGGCCTCTCGCCATTTGCCGATCGCAAATGAGCGCTTCAAATCGTTAAGAGCGAGGTCATCAACCATATCTTCGGGTGTCTCTTTCAAAAACCCCGCAGATGAGGAAGTGTCCCAACGCATGGTAAAATATGTTAAACAACATAGTTGTTAACACCTCTTGAAATTCATGGGTTCAAAAATAACATGATTAATTGCCGCTTGCAGCAATCATTGACTACCGAATCTTCTCGTGGCTCCTTTGAAGATTATAGGGAGATAGATTTACTATCACAGGCCTTGGGAAACAAGGAGCACCCAGGTCGCACATGAGGCATGGGGGTTTATGTACCTTGGAGGCACGAATTTCCAGATTACTCCGACACATATAGGAGTAGGAAGAGATCCAAGGCGTCTGCGCGAACAAATAAAACAGAGCTTCGTGCTCAACTTGAGGAACAACTATCCGCCTCACTTCAAGAGCGGTGCCTCACCGAGGAGAGATAGATTCGTTGCGGAAGAACGAGACAAGTCCGCAACCAATCGCAACCCACTCCTAGTCTCGCGGTACCAGTCCCCTCAACATCGCAGATGGCTGCGCGTCCACACCAATTTCTGAACATAGCGACGACCACTTACGTATTGATGACATTCGTAATGTACCTCTTTAGAATGATACATAGATCTCTCTCGTGGGCGCCTTAACTCATCTCTTGTATCGTTATGTAGGAGCCCATCCCTTGCGGCCTCGCAGTCGGGCTTGTTGGCTCTATTCCGTTGACGCTGGGCGCGGCATGGTGTATCCATTGCTGCCGGGGCGCCGGTGCACGGTGTACAAGTAGACACCGGTTTCATAAAGGTCCAGTGGACATGATTAATGATATTTTTAAGTCCGTCCCTCTTGAGAAGCCCCCAAACGAAGAGATTAAGACATTAGGGATGCCGCCCACACATTTATTCAGTGGCCCAAGAGGACATCGTCCTCGACATGTCCGTGACACAATCTTCACATCCAAAGGCCCAAGAGGGACGCCGCTCGACTCGGCACATCGGCTCGGTGGCTCCACCTCCACCTCCAAATCCAAGAAAGTTCGCATGCATCGGCTCCCGCCGAGATGCCACCGAGAACATATCATAAGCGAGGCTCCAAGGCCTCCAAGGCTCATGCGAAGAAAATTAAGCCGGGTCCCGTGCCATGGAAGTTTATTCTACGAGTGTCGTTGGTGCCCGATTCACAATTACGCCACTTGGTATGATTTGCAATACATTGCATGCAGGTACATGGAGAAGTCCAACATGAAGCCAAACCGCAGAGTGCATTCACTGTGAAATATAACGAGACGCATTTCCTCCATGACTTGGGCTACATCGTCGTGACATTCGAAAATTTATTCTTACTATTCAATCTCGACGAACTCGACGCCTCACTTCTAAGATGCTGGACACTGTAAGTGTACTTGTATAATGAAGTTCTACATTCACGTTATACGATAAATGTCATTACTCTTTCTTTATGTATAGATACATGATCCAACAAGCCCGAAATTGCGATGACCGGTGGGTTTCTCGACCCTCACTTGGTCTCTCGAGCAATCTATCAACGCAGATGCATCCTTCGTGGAAGGTTACATAACGAGGGATTGATTGCTCACACCGACAAGGAGTACGTCATGGTACCCTTCAACCAAGGGTAAGTGCTTCACTAGTTGCCACACATATGTTTCATTTGTAATTTACATACAAAGATGAACTTATGATTAATCACTATGGCGACACATATGACTAGGAATCACTGGATTTTGATTGTGATTGTACCAAAGTGGAGCAAGGTAATATACCTTGATTCCCTCCTTAGGAGCAACCACGACTTGATGCGTGTGCAAGAAAATACTAACAGTAAACTCATTTCCTCCATACATAACTCTATTGTAATATTTCTTTTGTTTGCCACGGCCGAGGCTAAGTTTTTTGAATCACGTAGGGCGTTTGCCGAATATGTTGCCCAAGGAGGAACACACGACAAATCCAATGACACGCTACGACACAACACGCGATTTCCGGTACCCGCTACAACACAACAATCCTATATCATACTTTGTAATAATGCCTCTAGAATTGACAATACCGATGTATGTAATTCTATTTTTGCGATGCCACCAAGCAGCTACTGTGGCAACGTATGTGGATTCTACGTTTGCCGCCATATGATGGAAATCATGGGTACTAAGATCAATGATCCAGAGGTTTGTCAGGTCCTTCCAATAATTATTATTTTCTGATTATATTACACACACATGCTAATTAATGACTTAACATTGCTCCTAGCGACAGCGGGTGAACTTCGACGGAAGTGCATATGATCTTGACAATCTCGTCGATATTCGTGCAATCATCTCCCAATTCTTGCTAGCAGAGGTCATAAATAAGAGGGGAGAGTTCCACGCCGGCGATGGTGATAATTAGATGTTGAAACATTGGATTCAACTGTACAAATCAAACAATTCCTTCAATTGAATTCATTTGTCAGATTTTGTGTAACAATTTTCATTCTATATATGTGATATTGTTACATTCATCTGTGTATCGAATTTTGTTGTAATTTACTATGAGTTGCAATTAACTTATATCTGTCATTTATCTGTAATCTGCTTGCTTTCAGAGGGCATGGCTAGCATATCCTGAGGCTAGCCAAGAAACAGCATATAAAATGGATGATGCACTTGGTATCACAGACGGTTCGTTGTTAAAAACCGTCTGTGATACCATATCACAGACAGTTTCAAAGAGTGCCGTCTGTGGTGTGACTAATATCACAGACGGCTTTACTATCGATCGTCAGGATATACACAATATCACGCATGCTAGTAATACAAACCGTCGTGATATTGTGTATATCACTGACGGTCTTGATTACTAACCGTCTCGCGATAGGCGAGTATCACGAGCGGTTTTTATAAACAGCGTCGGTGATACTCGTCTATCACGACGATTAGTAATCAAGACCGTCTGTGATATACACAATATCACGACGGTTAGTACTACAAACCGCTCGTGATATTGTGTATATCACGACGGTCTTGATTACTAACCGCCGTGATAGGCGAGTATCACCGACGGTTGTTTATAAAAATCGCTCGTGATACTCGCCATCACGCATTTATTAGTAATCAAGACCGCTTGTAATGTTTTATCACGAGCGGCTCGAAACCGCTGCGTGATAACCACCAACTATCATCGATATTTAAACACCGACGGTTCAGAAAATGCTGTGATGACGGTTCGAACCGCTCGTGATAGGGCGTCAGAGCGATGGATATCAGAGATCCATCTGAAATTCATGTCCATGCAATACCCACTATTATTCCCATATGGGGAAGATGGATTTACACTTGAAATTCCGTACAAACAAAAGGAAGGGGTTACATACGGCAGGGAATATGTAACTATGCTGGAATACCATGCTTACTACCTCCAACAATGCCCAAAGAAATCAAGGGCTCTCCTGATGTCTGGACATCTATCATTGAAATATTGGGTTGATGTATGGACATGCATCGAGCAAAATAGACTAAAGTGGATCAAGAAAAATCAAGGGAAACTAAGAACAGAACTTTCTGATGAGATTGCGAGGATGTAATCAGCGAGAGACACCGAACAAAGAAAGTTGGAAAGAGGATAATTCTACCTTCAAGTTTTACAAGAAGTAGAAGAAATAAGGCACAGAACGTCCAGGAAACAATGGCAATCTACATTGGGCTGGATACCCAGACATCTTTATAACATTCACATGCAACCCAAAGTGGCTCGAGATCCAATACATGCTAGATGAAGCAGGAGGTGACCAAAAACCAGCCGATCGACTTGATATTGTAAACTGAGTCTATATAATAAAACTAAAGGAGCTAATAAGAGACACAAAAGAGTCCAGCTGGGCATCTAGAACACAACTATGTTAACTATTCACCACAATAATGACCCATTGTGAAGTAACAAACACAAAGAATCTATGGGATTCAACCCGGGAGGCACTCTCGAGGACATGTAGCACAAAAGAAGAATTCTCCTAAACTTTCCAACACTACACCTAACTACTTCGCAAAAATAGTCATATGACTTGATCGAAATAGAGAAACTAATGAGACAAGCGGGAAAGTCGCTAAGGGATTATCCAGACATAGAACTACCAAATGCTGCAGAACTACAGGAACTTGGGAACAAACTGATAAATGAAGAGTTGAACTATGACAAAGATCAACTAAAGGATGACCATCTCATGATACTAAACAATCTCAATTCAGACAAAAAAAAGGCCTTCGATGCAATATTGGAATCAATCGACAAAGGACTGGGAAAGCAAATATTTGTGGAAGGCTACAGTTGCACTAGGAAAACATACCTATGGAAAGCGATTACGACAAAGCTACGATCCGAGGGGAAGATAGTACTTGCAGTGGCATCATGTGGCATTGCAGCGCTTCTGCTCCAAGGTGGAAGAACAACACACTCAAGCTTCCGCATTCCAATAAAAATCACTGAAGAATCAACATGTGAAATCAAACAAGAAACCCATTTGGCAGAATTACTAAAGAAGACATCACTCACACTGTGGGACGAAGCTCTAATGGCAAACAAAAACTGCTTAGAGGAGCCACGACTGCTAGTACTCGACTTAAGAGTACATCTACTACAGTACTCTTACGAGTACAATCTCTGACCTCTTCAGTACTCGGATGCTCTGACTGCTACGGTACTCGGACATTCTGATCGCTACGGTACTCAGACCCTCCGACTACCGATCGGGTACTGTAGCTTACGAATGGTCATCGACAAGAAGAAGGATCGTATGTCTAGGGTTACACTGTCTGCTCCCTCTCACGTTGCCGCACCATGGACAAGAAGAAGGATCGCGCAGAGGCGCACTCCACGTGGTCATCAACAGCGATATTGCCTAGCAGTGGGCTGCCTCTCATGCCATGCCCAAAGTGCCACACGAAGATGATATGGGCCATGTTTGGGAGCTCGAAGAATCGAGCAAAAGAGTACTACAAGTGCCCTAGAAACGATGGGGGTAAGAATCTCCCTTTTATCTTGAATTTGATGTTGACATCTGGTTTTTTATTCAGACAAATTCCCTTGAAGAATTCCTTGTACGACCGCTCGACTTCGACTATGACTGCTCCTTCTATAACCACTCGACCATGACGCCTTGACCACAGCACTTTGACCACGGTGCCTCGACCATGGCACATCGACCACGGTGCCTCCACCACGGCACTTTAACCGCAGAGCCACGACAACGGAAATTCGACCATGGTGCCTCAACCATGGTACTTCAACCACGGCGTCCCGACCATGGCACTTCGACCACAGCGCCTCAACGTGCCTCGTCCATGGAGGCAGTTATCTTGCTGCTGCTGCCGAGTACCTACTTGTCGGGTCGTTGCCGTATGCCTACTTGACGTCCATAGGTAGGGCGAAGAAGACTGTGACACCAGAGCATGCGAGTAGAAGCAAAGCAACGACAAGCAGAGCAATTTTATTGCTCCCAGATCCAGATGAACCCAATCACAGTTCCAAAGTGGTGGCAAGATGGAAGAAAGCAAATGGGAAACAAGCTACCTATTGGATAAGGCTATCATTTTTTTTTTGCGCGATCAACTAGTAACAGATGATGACAGCATATTTACGATTTGTAGCTTCCTCTTCAATAGTCAACAGGCATCTGAAGTTCTGGATTTTTAGGCATCCTGCAGATCAAACAGCTGCGAGGCTGAACTAAAATTAGAGAATAAACACAAGGCAGAATCAAATCAAAACTTCCAAAGCAAGCGGCGAGGGTGTTGGCAAACACTTGCGCAATGTAGACACGGAATGATCCCGTCTTTTGCTTCTTCAGACATAAGAACAATTCAGACTACAGAACGAGTTCGGTAAAATGTGGCAAATACAGTCCAGTACTAGCCTAATCACTAGCAGTGCCGTTCATGACATCTGCATTACCTCTGTATTAACTACATATCTGAAACAATCAGACTCGACGGACCAAAGGAGGGGAAGAGGTAGCTCAATTTTTAATACGTATATGTAAATACACTACATTCTGTTTGATCGGATATGAACACTAATTCTTGAGACAAGCATATTGTCCGAACGCTAAGAGCAAGTTCAATAATGGTCTTATAGCCAAGCTAGTCAGCATTTTTGCTGATGTAGAGGAGAGAAAAGAGGAGAGAGATGAGAGCTTGGCTCTTATGCAAGCAACAAGCTGGGCACGGGAGTCTATGCAGTGGTGGGCTCAGATAATAAATGAATGTGAGGAGGAATAGGAAAGAGAATGTGAGACATGGTACCACATAATAATAAAAAATCTTTTGTAGACAAATAGAAGATAAATTATTGTATAACTTGGCTCTTATAACTTGACTTATAGCCAAACACTTGGCTCTATTATTGGACTTGCTCTAAACTGTTCACCTAATCCATACCCCAATGGATCCAGCTGATTCCGATCCCTCCTAGACGTAGACATAGCCTAACTCTGGCATTGCAAGAGACAAGAGGCATATGAATAACTTATGACATATCCCTTCTGTTCTGCAAGGTTTTCTTTTCTTTTCTTTTTTTGGAAAACAAACCCATAGTTTTAAAAGCCGGACTTTTTGCCAGTTCAACGGGATAACCGCGGGTTAAACCGTTGTACTGGTGGCCTCTCCGGTTCGATGCCCGGTCCGGTTTTTGAAACTACGCACATACCTGTCGTCCTACAATTTATACTGGAGAAACAAAGCTATGCATTCTCTTGATGCTGCCCACACTGCAAGGCGCAATATATTCCATTTTTTCCAGAGTAATTCATAAAAGAGATCTCACATGGCGCAATGCATTCCACAGCAATTCGTAAGAATCATGGCACACAAAGCAAAGCAGCAAAAGTACTGCAAGGCATAACGCTGCATCTAGCATTCTAGCCGCATCAATCAGAAAACGAATGCATCCATGCACATCAATGGGACAAGCGTTCTTCTCTTCCAGTGTGCGACTATGCATAGGGTTTATCTATCAATGAGCACTAGGACTTTGCAATCAAAACGCACTGCTTTCTACACAAATCTACACAGGAGCAGCCATTTGATCGAACACCTACCATACACAACCCGAAACCACCAAAACCAATGCATGCACGACACCACAACACCATAGCGGATCTTCTCAGCTATGAACAACACCACAGCAGAAGAAGCAACTCACGGAGCGTAGGAAGGAGAAGCGACTCCAAACGCTTCGGATTCGGTCGCTGCGGCATCCCACCTCGTCGGCGCGCGGATCAAGCAGTCCCTACGCCGCCACCGCCGCAGCCGAGAGAAGACCGAGGAGGAGGAGGAGGACGGGAACCAGGGCGAGGACGAGGAGAAGTTCGGCGCCGGACATCCAAGCGTGCCCGGCGGCCTCGCGCCGCGCCGCTGCGAGCTCCGCGCGGAGGAGGCCGTCGGCCTGGAGCTCGCGATCCTGCAACGAGAGAAAGCGCACGAGTAAGAAGCGGCGGAACCAAGCACATCCTGCGAAAATTGAGGAGTAGCAGCGGGGGTGCGGGGGTCACCGCGACGGAGGAGCTTCGGCGGGTCGTCGGTGGACGGGGCCGGCGGAGGGAGGAGAGGAGGAGCGATGCCCTGGAGCAGCGCAGCGCGAGAAGGAGCGGGACGTCGGGCGCCGGCTTCTGCTTGTCCCTGTCCATGGCTCCGCGCGCCGGGAGGCTTCTCGAATCTTCTGGAAGGTTTCCGATCCGAGGCCCTGCTCTCTCTCTGTCTCCGACGAGCTGGGGAAGGAGGAAAGGGGCGTTGATTTGGTTTGGGATTTGAGCGTTCGGATGCCACGGCTTTATTTATAGGGAAAATCTGTTCAGTAGCACTAAAAATACACTGTTTCCAGAAAATACCACTAAAAGAATCGGGCTCTGGAAATTACCATCAAAAAGTTCAATTTTCTTCGATCTAACATTCTGGACAAAATGCCCCTCTCCTCCCCTCCTCACCTTCTCTCCGCTCGCGCCGCCCGTCCGCCTCCCGCTCCCGCCTCCTCCTGCGCCGCCTCCCCTCCTCCTCCTCCTCACGCCGCCGCCTACCTCCGCCTCCTCTCGCTCCGCCTCCCACTCCTCTCCCGCGGCGCCCCGAGCGGCAGCCGCTCCTCGCCCGCCTCCTCGCTCTTCTCTCGCGGCGCCGCCTGTCGCCTCCTCTTCCCACCTCTTTGCCGCCGGCCTCCTCCTCCTCACTCCGCCGCCGCTCGTCGCCGCCACCGCGACACCGGCCGCCTCCGCTCGCCGCAGCCGAAGCCGCACGCCGCCACTATCGCCGCGCCGCGGCACACCCGACCGCGCCGCGCGTGAGGAGGAGGAGGAGGCGAGGCCGCGGCGCAAGAGGCGGGAAGAGGCGGACGGCGCGGCGCCGCGGAGCGCGGCGAGAGGCGAGGGCGAGGCGGGGGCGGGAGGCGGCGGCGCAGAGGAGAGAAGGTGAGGAGGGGGAGGAGAGGGGTATTTTTGTCCGAATGCTAGATCCAAGAAAATTGAACTTTTGGTGGTAATTTCGAGCTCAATTCTTTTAGTGGTATTTTTCAAAATGGTATATTTTCGTACTCTCGAATGATTTTCCTTATTTATAGAACGTTGCGGTGGGCCGTCCGGTGCCCAACGACTCGAAATTTCAAAATTGGCGTGGGAGTGTGGGCTGTAAAAATGCTACGTAAAGTGACTGATAGCTGGGCCCACCCACGGGTGGTGTCTCTCATGGGCCTACATCTGTGACTCGTGTGCTATAGCTTCGAGGAATATTCTCGTTGTGCTGAATGCTCGATCAAGCAGAGAACTGTTTGCTATTTAGCACGGTAGTCACGTTTTTTTTTAAAAAATTTTGTCTCCTAACGTGTGTTCTACAAAAATGTCCTAGGAAAACGCGACAGGTGACACATGTTACCTGTCACATCTGGAGAGTTCGGCAGGAGCAGTGGCATGTAGTAGGGCGGTCGGGCGTGGCAGCAAAAGGCCAAGCGCGGCAGGTGGCGGGCTCGAAGCCGCTGCCGGATCCCGAGTAACGACCAAACCCTCATGTAAATCGCACTAGTCCAGGAACAGCTAGTGCACACAGCCAAACAAAGATACATATCGAACGGAAATGGCCAAATATATATTAAGCAAATGGGTACGGCCTTATGGCCAAGTCTTACATTGATAAATCAAATAAAAAGGGAAATAACAATGAAAATAATAAGATAATCGCGGCCCAATCGCTGCCTCCCAGTGTGACGATCGCAAGACACGCCCTACTCGCCCCGGTCCTCACCGTAGTCGTAGACATCCTCCTCTGTTAAGATGCGACAAGATGAGTACAAACTTGTACTCCGCAAGTCACCCGGAAAATGCAACATAATGATAAAGGCTTGATGGAAGGCTTTTAGGTTAATTTGCAAAAACAAGATTAAGAAATACAATAAATAGATTGGAATTGCTGAATTTAATACGATAAGTAAAAACCATACTTGAGTGAAATTCATAACGTTAGTGCAGCTCCACCATACACCAACCTAACCACGGAATCCTCCCGGACCAATTTTCAAAAACAATCCATGTGAATTCCATCCATCCACACTCAGAAACATACACTCATGGACTCCAACCATCCATAAGGTTTTTGAAAACATTTTTGTAAAACCAAGTCTAATCTATGAAAACTTTTGCTTAGCATGCCCGTGACCGTGGGCACGGCTATCCGAGATAGATTTTACACTCTGCGGAGGTTATACAGCTTTACCCACAAGATATGATGTCCTCATAATGTCGCCAATACACGCTTCCTTAGGCGTGCGGCGAGTAATCATAACAAGGCCTTTACAATGCGAAATCGCCAACTCGGCCAAGCCAACTCTAAGGTTTCACCCCAGAAGGAATCCACCGCATCGGACCCCTCTGAGCCTAGGTGAGACTTCTCATGGCTACAACCACGCCACCCAAGTGGGACTTCGCATGGCACCAACCACGCCCACTTTCAACCTACGACTTGACTCGAGTTTGGACTCCGAAATTATTTGGCCAGTATTGTCCCATACCACCATGTGGTAGTACGATTAGGGCTTTGCAATGAGCTCAAAGACCGGTCCTTAATTGACTTAGGCTCAACCACATACCCCGTGCACGATACCAACCACTGCGGCTCCAACCAACAGGGCATGCCTGCACCCACCACTCTAACCATTAACCTAAGTCTAAACCAGATTTTATATTTTATTTTGAAATGGTTTTGTAAACTTCCTTGACTCTCCAAAGTCAAGAACACTATCCAAAAGCTTGTCATTTTATGTAAAAAGGGGTCCCCAAGCCTAAGTTTCATCTATGCATGGCTAAGCATATACTATAAAGTTTTCTCTAGCCATTCTATCGAACTAACCAGAGTTTTTAATCTAGGGTCACAAGGTGTTGAGGAATTCAAATTCAAAGGGGAATTAACAAGTAGGCAATAACTAAATTTAAAACTGAATTGAAATACATTGAATAGAAATACGCATGCAATGTAATTTAAATCAACATAATTTTATTTGCAATTCTGGGATCAACATGATCAAGGAGGGTGACTTGCCTTGCTCTTCGAATCGTGAGATCCGTCGCCGAGAAATCTTCGTAATCGTCGTAATCTACACGTGAAAATAACCCTCCAAACTCAAAATAAATTCAAATCGAAATCAAATAAACTCAAAAACCCAAATTGAGGCTAGGAATGGGTAGAGGGAATTTTTGATGAATTTAGAAATTTGAACAGGTTAAATCGGAGTTAGAACGAAGGAGAACGGGCTCGGGAAGTTTAAATTCAGGAAAAAGAATAAAAGGAATTTCGGAATTATTTTTGTATAAGAAATTGAGAATTATGACGTCAGCACCAAAATTAATTTCGGCGAATTAATTTTCTACGGAAAACCTGAGTTTTTGCGTCAAGATGACGTCATCTCGGATTGGACCGATCGACATGTGGGCCTCGGTCTATGGACCGGTCCACGGACGGGCGGTGGTCGACGTGGCGGTGGAGGTGCGGGTGGCGCCGACGGCGACTTGTGCGCGGTGGCGCCGACGTGGGCGCCACGCGGGCTGGTCGGGCCGATGTGGCTCGACCACCGGCGGGTGCACGGTTCCGAGGGTCGCCGGCGGTAGCGGCTACGGCGAGGACGCGAGGGCGAACGGAGAGAGGCGCGACGGAGCAGTCTATACCTCCGCGGCTTCGCGCGGTCGGGGTGGCCGGCGGCGAGTGGGCGGCGAGTGCTCGGGTTCCGCGGCAGGGCTCTCGGCGGTGCTCGAGCACGAGAAAAGGCGAGGAGGCTCGGCGTGAGGCGGCGGAGCTCGGACGGCCTCGGCGGCTCGGCGGCTCTCTCGCCGGCGATTCCTCGCCGGAGAGAAGGCGGCGCGGCGGAGCGAAGACGCTCGAGGGGCTCTGACGCCAAGAGAGCAAACGGAAGGTGGAGCGAGGTGGAGTGGGAAGGGTGGTGCTCGGGGTGGCTTTATAGGGCCGAGGGGTGGAGGCGCTGCGGAATCTCTCGCCGTCGAAGCGGGAGGTGGGCGGCGTTGCAACGGAGTGGCCTCGGCGCGTGGGAGACGTGGCGTCGTGCGCGAAAGCGGGAAGACGGGCGCGGGCTTGCGCGCAAGAAGGAGAGAGGTGTGCGGAAGAGATAAGGGGAGAGGTCCGTTAGGCGGAGCGACCAACGGCCATGGCGGCGCGCGTCGCGTGAGGGCCGCGTGAGGGGATGGGGTCGGGGATGACAAGTGGGGCCGGGCAGAGAGAGGCGAGGCGGGTGAGATCGCGGGCGGGGAAATCGGACGGCGGGAAAAGAACGCGAGGCGTTATGGAAGGGAGCGGCCACGATGCGATCGGCTGGGATCGGCGGCGGTGGGAGAAGGAGGAGAGGCGGGCGAGATGGGCGGCGTGGTGCTGCTCGGGCGCCACGCGCGCGCGCGGAGGAGGGGAGGCGGGATGGAGGTGGCGACGTGGGCGGCATCCGGCCGCCCACGTGGCGGCCGGAGAGAGGGGTTGAATTTTATTTTCTCTTTTTGATTTTCTGAAAACCCGAATAAAGACTTTTGGGCTTAGAAAATAGCAGAAAAATCCAAATAAATCCCAGAAAAAATCCTATAAGTCTAGAAAAATGCAAGGAACCCAAATAAAAGCAAATAAACTTATTTTGATCACAAAATCTCCCAAACTTACTAACTTTTAAAACAAAGCAAAAACAAAAGAAGGACTTTAAATTCCAGAAAAAGAAATTAAAATAAAGGAAAAATTGGGATGTCACAAACCTACCCCCCTTAAGGGAATCTCGACCCCGAGATTCGAACAGGCTAGCAAAAGAGGTGGGGGTGATTGGCCTTCAAATCTTCCTCTCTTTCCCAGGTGGCTTCATCCTCTGTATGGTTGCTCCATTGCACTCGGCAGAAACGGATGGTCTTCCTTCTGGTCTGACGTTCTGCTGTCTCAAGGATCTTGATTGGCTGCTCTCTATAGGTGAGGTCTTCTTGAAGATCGAGAGTCTCAAGTGCTGCCTGCTCAGTGGGTACTCGAAGGCACTTCTTCAAGCTGGAGACATGGAAAACATCGTGATCCCAACCATGGTGGATGGTAATTCCAACTGGTATGCTACCTCACCTCTGCGACTCAATATCTTAAAGGGTCCCATGAACCTTGGTGCAAGCTTTCCCTTGGTGTGGAACCTCTTGACTCCTCTAAGTGGGGACACTCTCAGGTACACATAATCACCCACTGCGAAGGCGCGTGTCTCGCCGACGATTATCCGCGTAACTCTTCTGTCGAGACCGAGCTATCTTTAGCCTTTCTTTGATCTCTTCGACCTTCTCTTCAAGTCTTGTAGGAGAGTGGGCCTAGGGTCTTGAGGATCCTCTGGTTGATCCCAAAGCAGCGGTGTTCTCGCACTTTCTTCCATACAAGGCTTCAAAAGGGCCATCTGCAGCTGGATTGATAGCTGTTGTTGTAGGAGAACTCCGCATAGTGTAGGGCTCGGTCCCAACTATCACCAAGGTCTAAGGCACAAGCTCTCAACATGTCTTCCAACACTTGATTGATCCGCTCCGTTTGGCCATCAGTTTGGGGGTGATAAGCCGTGCTGAAATTTAGCTTACTCCCTAACTCTTCGTGTAGCTTCTGCCAGAACCGGGAAGTGAACTGGCTCCCTCGATCTGACACAATCTTCTTGGGAACTCCATGGAGACACACAATCTTAGACATGTACAATTCTGCCAACTTACTTCCAGTATAAGTAGTCTTGACCGGTATGAAATGTGCAACCTTGGTCAAACGGTCTATTATTACCCATATAAGTCGTATCGACCGAGTCCCGGTAGTCCGTGATGAAGTCCATGCCAATCTCTTCCCACTTCCAATCGGGTATCGGTAGGGGTTGCAAAAGTCCAGCGGGTTTCGATATTCCGCCTGACCCTCGACAGTGTCACATGCGCCAATGTACTCAAAGAATTTCTCTCTTTATCTTGACCCACCAATACTTTTCCCGAGGTCTTGATACATCTTGGTACGACCGGGGTGTATGGAGTATGGGGTATCATGAGCTTCTTTCAGAATCATATCCTTGATCTCCTTATTGCTTGGTACGCAGATACGGCTCCCATACCAGACGGCTCCATGTTCATCCTCGCTGAACCCGGGGGCCTTGCCTCTTCTCATGTTCTTCTGTATCTCCTTAATATCCTCATCTATCTTCTGAGCTTCTCGGATTAGCTCGGGCAGGGTAGGTTGGATTTCCAAAGTCGTTAGGCTACCCTGGTTCCTGGGCTCCAAACTAAGACGGGCAATTCCTCCTTGAAGTCGGGTTTGAACTTCCGCTGACAAAGTGCAGTTTGCATAAACCTTTCTACTCAATGCATCGACCACAACATTGGCCTTGCCTGGATGGTAATGAATCCCAAGGTTGTAATCCTTGATCAACTCTAACCATCGTCGCTGTCTCAGATTGAGCTCTGCCTGGGTGAAGATATATTTTAAACTCTTATGGTCCGTGTATACCTCACAACGGTTACCGATGAGGTAGTGCCGCCAGATCTTCAAAGCATGAACTACTGCGGCTAACTCCAGGTCATGAGTGGGGTAATTTCCTTCATGAGGCCTTAATCGGCGAAAGCATAAGCTACCACTCTTCCTCTTGCATCAACACACAACCAAGTCCTTGCCGGAGGCATCACAATTACACCTCAAAGTCCTTATGAATATCCGTAGGGTGAGTACCGGAGTTGACACTAATTTGCTCTTGAGTACACGGAAACTCTGCTCACATGCCTTTGTCCATTCAAACTTCTTTTCTTTCTTTAGGAGTTGGGTCATGGAGTCCGCTAGCTTGGAGAACTCCTGATGAAGCGACGATAATATCCAAGCAAGTCCAAGAAA